>CM075451.1:2529454-2939454 GCA_037832335.1 Carallia pectinifolia
TATAGCAATACACCGAACTTCACTTTACGAAATAATTTTTACTTCTTAACCAAGAGATTTGGAAGTTTAAGGAACATGAGATTAGATATGGGTTTTATTTGTTTTAGCAGGATTAGGCATGGGTCTTAATAAAGACAAACTAATTATTGTCGGGCGCCCCTTGGGATCATGTTTGGTCCTTCTATGGGGACGGAAATTGGGTTCGAGTAAGAGGGTCCGGCAATTATCAGTGGGACCCGGCGGGATGTGTGCAACGTGTAAATTGGTTCACATCTGTGACTGCGAATCGCATGGCGTCACATCCACTTATAGATAAAACTTTTATTTATATTATATAAACACTGCTGCATAGATATTCTTAATAAGATGCTCGAGAATCACGTTCTTAATTATTAACAAAATTAAACAGTTTATTTATTTTTTTATTTTTTAAATTCAATATGTCTGTTTTTGTTAGATTTAATATAATTTTTTACAATCTAATAATTTGATTACTGTGTTGACACTGCATTCTCATAATTACATATCTAAATATTTTTTTGTTATATTAAAGAGTACTATAATGCAAGTATTTTTTGTTTGAAATATTTTAAATAGAAATCAACTGATTAGAAGAAAAAAGACAGTTGAAAAGGTCAAGAGTTCAAATCTTTGGTCTCTATTTTTTTTTGACAAATTTTCAATATCATTTAAGTTAAAAAGATATAAATTATTTTTATCCAACAAAATTTAATTTGTAAATTTAATTATTCGAGAGTTAACTCTACTTTCATTCTAATATTTTTCAAATGGAAAATGCTTTGTGGTTTCATTTAGATAATTTTTAGATAGTCACAAAGTGTTATGAGTGGCTGGATGATTGAATTTGTTTTTATTATTTTTTTTACAATTCAATCTTTATTTTATAACTATTTTAAAATTACTTAAATTAAGTTACTTATTACTACTCTTTTCAAACAGAAAAGTTTTGTAAGCACAACTAAGTGGAAATACGATAAGCACGTAAAGATTTAAATTATTAAATTATAAAAAGTGTATCGAACTTTAAAAAATAAAAAATAGATAAATTATTAGATATAGTTAAATTAACTGCATATTTTTCGTATATTTGTGTTTACATAATCTTTTATTCTGTTTTTTTTTTTTATAAAGAAAGATGACAATAATAAAGTAAAGTAAGCTTCCAAGAACATAAAATTAGGGCTCTCTCTTTGTGGGTCCCGATTAGCCGGACACTGACCCGACCAGACATGATATCCGTCTAGAACACATCCGTGTCTTCTTTTATCGTCAGCCAGAAGTTCTAATTGATGAGGATGACGCATTCAATTTGATGCTAAAGACAATTGCTGGAGTTCTTTCTTTCTTTTTCTTTTTGAAAATGTAGTTTGGTTGATGCTCCAGTCTAGGGTTTAACTCAGGGCTACTTTGTCGTTGAAATCTTGAGTCTTTTTGGTGTTGTTCTGCTGCTTTGCTTTTGTAGAAGAATTGAGAACGCCAGTAAACCAGATTCTTGACTTGAACCAGATGAGAAAATAAAAAGTTCCTGACAGCCTCTCTCACCTTCTTTTTTTCTTTTTTTTTTTGGGTTCAATTTTCTGGTTTTGACCATTTTATAAATAATTTCCAATAAGATATCTTCAATTATCCATGGTTTTTGGGATTTTTCTTCGTGGAATTAGGGAAAAAAAAAAACTTCTTGTTTAAGAAGAATCTGACTATAAGAGACCTCTGGGATGGCGTTGTTTTCTGCGTGTACAATCTGTGATCGATCCTGTTTTAGGTAGGCTTCGGAATTTGGAAGATAATTTGCTGGACTTAAGTTGAAGTTGTTCTCCTTGCTTCTCAAAAATAAGGGAAGCATAAAGATTTTGGAAACGTTGCCACTAGTAGTTCTCAAACTGGTTTTAAATTCATGGTCTGCAAAGCAAAACACTGGGGAATCCTTTGCAGTTGAAACATTCTTATCTTGCTCGGTTTCTAATTTTTTTTAATCTCTTTGCAGATATAGATCCAACCTTGATGTATGTACGTTGACGACGAGAGAGAGCACGCTTGTTGGCATTTCTTGCCTGGGGCATGGCTGCAGACAAGCGTGCTCTCCCTCATTGTCATGCGATGTGCTTCAATCAGGATTCTTGTTGTGTTTTCAAATTTTGACCTGGCTTGTTGGCTTTCTGACCTCTTAAAGTATGTAAGATTTCGTGTTCTTATGACTTTGAACTCATTGGGTACAAAGGTATGGCTAGGAATCATGTATGAGCAACAAATTGTAGCATGTTCCTTAAGACTTTTGCCTCTTCTATTGATGCCACCTGGAAAGAAGAAAATGAAGTGCTGAACAGTTTGAGAGTAGGATCCCTCCCCTTGCTTAATTATCCTTGCTGCTCTATGTTGCACAAATGTTTCAACTATTTTCCCTTAAAATTTTTTGCGTACCTAGTTTTGAGGTTGCAGGATAGAGTAACAAGGGACTAATGTTTGAATTTTCGCAGCATGATTCGAAGGCAAAAGATAGTACTGATGATGGCTTGTGGTAAGATTCTCGAGCCAAATGCATTAGGTTTTTTTTTTTTTTTTCCATATGCTAGTACCCAAAGAAGAATTCTTTGTTGTGATGGCTTGTGCTTAGATTGTGAATTTCACTTAGAAAAAATTTTGTGACTTCACTCAGGTAGTTTCAAAGTGGTAATAAAGTAATATGTATGGTTAGATAATTAAATTCATGCAATATATATATATATATATATATATATATATATATATATATATATATATATATATATGTATGTGTAGTCTGATGTCAGATATCACTGTTGGATGAAATTGTATAGCTACTTATACTTCCTATTTAAAGTCCTAGACTCCTGGTCCTGCGGTCATGCAGTGTTACCCCACCACAAATGCTTGATTAGGGCATCTCCTGGACTTGGATCTATGAGCCTTCCTACAGTGAAATCAAGGTAAGGAAGGAAAGAATCGTACATATGCGCCTGGGTCCTAATATGCTTCTCTATGAGTCTAGTGTCATTTATCATCAAAATTTCTGTTGCTCCAGGAGCAATCTATTACAACTTCTCTGATTAACACAGCATTCACTTTACCCTTTATAGATTGTGAATTCCCATTTGTTCATCTACCTACGAGTTGTTTCTATCTTGCTCATTTAGTTTGCTCTTGTGCCTCTCAATACCTTTGTGGCTGTTTCTTTTGAATGAGGGGATACTTGGTTGAACCTCTGCATCTGCGATCAGAGCTGCATAGGGAGACTGATCTTCCCTTGTACCTTGGATTGGATGATCATTTTGGCTTCAGCTATGATCACTTATGAGTTTTCCTGCTTGTATTAAATGGACACCCAAGGTAATTCACGGGCTTCTCAGAGTAATTGAAGGGCACAGTCTGGAGGGTGTTGTCTGCTGGGACCTATCTGAGGACATGAATTAAACGGTCATCTTTGCAAGCAAAAAAATAAACTTGCCTGCAATTTCTTTAATTCTTTTTCGACTTTCACATTGTGTTTGGGAGGAGAGAAAAAGAGGGAAGGGAGAGGAAAGTGAGAGAATTAAGGTAAATTGTTGTATTTGAGAAATGTTTGAAAAGTGGAGGAGAAGAAAGTTTCTAATTTCTCTAATTCTCCCTATCACACCAAAACCAACCCTCTTAAAAATGAGAGGAAAGTTGTTGGTTCTCTTACTAAATTTATTAAATGACTCAATTACCTCTCACATAATTTAAAAATTACAATTTTACCTAAACAAAATATTTAAATAAAATTTATTATGAAGGACAAATTTGTTATTTTAATATATTTTATATTCCTTCTTCCCACTTATTACCATTTACCAAATAAATAAGTTTATAATTTTTTTCTCTCTCATCACCTCTTCCCAAACATAAGAGAGGATAGAAAACATTCATCTCTTCTAGTGATTTTCTTTTTTACTTTCATCTCTCTCACTTTCTCCCCCTCAAAAATTTTATCCAAATAAAGTATTAACAAATAATGTTTTCCGTCAGTAATAAGCTCTTTCCTTGTAAACAATGTGAAAAACACTTCTATAAAAGGTACTGCCTTAAAGTTTCAAGTTGTAAACATTATTACATTAGCAGAGGTTGATTCCAGAATAGTTTCGACATCTTAGGTGAGTTTTCAGGCATCCAATGTTTCTTTTGTTTGCCTAGAAATGTTGTAGTTATGCTCGTGTGATATGGTTTATGTGTTCATGAATGCTGCACTCGACCGACTAACCATTAATTTTGTTGATTTTCAAGGCGGAAGTGGTGGTTCTTCACGGCTTTACCTAACAAGGATCTAATTGTTAAAGGGATGAGCTCTCTTTTCCTTGTCAATTTTGATTTTTCTGTGAATTACTATTTAAAGAGCAAATTTCTGAATGCACCCAACCAATATGAGAGAGTGAGCCTTTAAGATCGCCTTAGTCTTGGTTGATGTGAAAATTAGAATAACTTTACTGTGAGAACTTGACAACAAAAGAAAAACAGAAAAAAGGTGGGGGAAAAAGCAGGCTCAATATGGTAATCTCTGTGGGAAAGCTGGTATCTGGAAACCAAAGTGTTTATCGAGTTTTGGGATCTATGTTATCTCGACTACCCGAAATGGGTAATTTTGTCCAGGAATATAATCATGAAAATGCACTAATCCTACTGGGTACTGTTCTGGTATATGACGAAAATTCAAAGTGTGTTTACCAAATACATCAACATTTTGAGTTGGGCAGTCGACTGTGTTCGGTCGTTTTACATTGCGGAAGTTTATGTGTTGTTTATTATGTTTTTCTGT
The DNA here is from genome assembly GCA_037832335.1 of Carallia pectinifolia. NCBI lineage: Eukaryota > Viridiplantae > Streptophyta > Magnoliopsida > Malpighiales > Rhizophoraceae > Carallia > Carallia pectinifolia. The sequence goes on from CM075451.1 coordinate 2,534,259, forward strand.
AATTATATTTTGAGAGAAATCATTGCTGGGTTTTTCAGCTCAATTTCTGTCACGAATTTGCCGATGTGCTGTTTGTGCTGTTATGTGCAGCTTGATTCGACTAAGTTAGATTTATTTGACTCAAATAGGTTTAGCTTTAGATTGGTTTCTTTCTTTATTATGAGAATTTGTCAAAACGGTCTTATATTCCATTAGGTTATGGTCAGTTTGACCATGTTGTTGTAGGCCTCAACTTGGCTGTTTTCTATTCTTACCGAGTGCAAGTATATCCAGCGCCTTCCGTTTGGAGCTATGTACGAAATTGATTATCATTAATGTAATATTTCTCTTAGTCCCAAAAAAAATAATAATACATCAGCATTTTATGCTAATTCTTTTTAATGTGTTACAATTTTCTTTTTTTTTTTTCTGTGAGTATTAATGTGTTGCAATTTTCAAATGGCTTACGTAATTAAAAATAGGTATTCTTATCCATAAACTTTCATAAATTAATATTATTATTATTGTGTCATAAAAAATTAACTCAAATAAATTGTTACATCGCATAATAGTTTTTGTCTCTTAAAAAACATTTCAATGATTAAAGTTTAAAGTTTAGACTTTTATTCTAAAAATAAAGGGAGAAATGAAATTTATAAGACGGATCATACTCCGATGAATTTCTTAATAAATAAAAAAACATAATAGTTTCTAAATTTTCAATACTCTCCCGCAAGAAACTTAAGTACAATTATTTACTTTAGATATATTACAATTAATTAAAATTATGATAAAAGAAACTTTTATGTCATTTTTAAAAATTTTTTGAGTTAAACCTCAAATACCATTTCAATACTAATTGAATTATATTGCTCATTTGTCGTATCTAAGAAATTATTTACATCAAAAACTCTGGCCGTTGAATGAGTAGCAAGACTTCTAAACATGTTAACGATGCAACCAATCGATAGGAAAAAAAAAATTGGAGAAAGGAGGCCAGGGTGAGGCGAGGTAAAGAACCGTTGTGCACGTGCCAACTGATGTGCTGGCGTTACATGGTGCGTGCGGAAAACAAGTGCATTCAGTTCAGAATACTGCAGGCAAAGCAACGAGCAGAAGGAGGACTTTTACAAACTTGGTATTTCTACAGCATCAGCATTTAGCAGTAACCACACGGACGCTCGCACAATCTTCAGGTTCCTTCTCTCTTCTTCCTTCCTTTTTATCTGTCGTTTTGTTGTTGGGAGTTCCAAGTTCATTCTCTCTTTCTTTGTGGATCCATTTTAACGGGGTGAAAAGGAAACATGGCATAATGCTAACGATAGTTTAGATCCGAAATTTCTCTGTTTTTCGGTTTAAGTTTATGAGGGAAGTGTAAATAACAAATGCCATTAATGGGAAACTTTTGGATCTGCATTTTTAATTCAATGGTCCGTAGTTTTCTACTTTTTTGGGTTTGCCTTGTAAATTGTAATCGTCTGTGTACAAAGGGAGAGGTTTCTTGTGTTGCTATTTGGACCACATTCCCTTTATTCTTTAGGTGATCGTCATTGAGAGTTGAAATTGAGGGTTTGGTTATTTAATTTTTCATTGGATTAAGTAGTTACTTATTCAAATGTTAATTGGGTCTCGCGATGAATTGAATATGAGGAGAGCAAGATTTTGAATATATGTAGCATAGATCGGGAACACCAAAACACAAAAAAAAAAAAGAATAGAATACCATTTACGGTTTATTACATGAACCCTTTTATCAAGTGAACATGAATGTTCCTGATTTGAAGTTAAAAATCAACTTTATGCAAACTATTGCTTAAGGGATCTGGTGTTCTGTACTCATTCATTACAAAATGGCTATGGAGGTTTTCTTTTCTTTTTTTTTTTTTTTATGGGGGTTAACCGAGTTATCATTCATTATCTTTTTTCTGTTCAATACAGTTTAGCAACTAGCTCCTGTTTACCACAGCAATGCAGGGGAATCCTGAATTTCAGGCTGGAGGTCAGAGGCAACTAATGAATGCTGCATCCACGCCATTCGGGAATGCATTTTATGGAGCTGGTTCAGGCCTAATTCGAGGAGGATTAGGTGCATATGGGGAGAAAATTTTTGGGTCAGGCTCTGAGTATGTACAAAGTAATGTAAGTTTTGAAACGTGAATTAAATTTGCTAAGCATGTAGAATTAGGAAACTAGAGCCAACGATTGTGATGTGGGCTCTTAGAACATGCTTCAACGGATTGCAAGCACAACAATTGGCTGACCGCTGCGTGTGTTGGGCCTAAATATTGATATTTTGGTTGGTGCTCCCTTATTAGATGTGCCTCAGCCAATAGACATTTGTAATGGTTGCCTCCTGGTCAATAGGAAATCACCAGTCTGTTTGTTGTTGACATAAAAATGTGCTAACTAGGCGAATGTATATCTCAGTAAACTCAAAATAGATCTGTTCATTAAGAATCAAATCTCTTTTTTGGTTACACTTGGAAACTAAGAATCAGCTCTTTGATGTTTATTTCCTTCTCAAAAAGCAGATCAGCAAATATTTTTCCGACCCGCAATACTACTTCCAAGTGAATGACCATTATGTCAAGAACAAACTGAAGATTGTTCTCTTTCCTTTTCTGCACAGGGTAAGCATACTTCTTCTTGGCTTAGCCATGGCAAATAGACAGATACATAAGTCTGTACATTTAAAGGAATGGTATTAGACTTGTCTCACATCTTGTTCTAGGGGCATTGGACAAGGATAACAGAACCAGTTGGTGGCAGATTATCATATAAACCTCCAATTAATGACATTAATGCTCCGGACCTGTACATCCCATGCATGGGATTTGCTACCTACTTGGTTCTTGCAGGCATCTCCTTGGGCATTTCTGGGAAGTATGTCTTTATTGCAGCTGCCTCTCCAGTATATTTCCTCAGTTAATTGTTTAATTGACTATTTGATTCTCTAATGTTTACTACTTTCATATGCCAGGTTCACCCCAGAGGCCTTAAATTGGCAGTTCGTCAAAGGTATGGTGGGCTGGTCTTCCCAGGTGATGCTGCTGAAGGTTTCATTGCTTTCATTAGGAGGTGGCGAGGCACCACTGCTGGACATGGTAGCATATGCTGGCTATACTTTTACAGGAATGTGCCTAGCTGTGCTAGGGCGGATCACATTAAGCTATGCATACTTTCTGGTGATCCTGTGGACATGTCTGTGCATGGCCATCTTCCTGGTGAAGACTCTGAAGCGAACTCTCTTTGCCGAGACCAGGGGCTATGATTCTAACAAGCATCACTACCTCTTGCTCTGCATTGCTTTGGCCCAATTCCCATTGATCTTTTGGCTGAGCAACACTTCAGGGCATTGGCTTTTCTGAGTCCTCTCATCAGGGCGTATTATGCAACCTTGTCTTGCATATTTTTCGATCATCGGGTACATTGGTTGGGAATTTTTTCGGTTAATCACATTAGCTTTCGCATTTTTTTCATACCCAGTGTTATGTTTTGCTCAAGATCTGTAATTATGGTCATTACAATCTCCTGCACACAGAATTAGATTGCAAACTTGCAAAATAACTGTGTGTTCTTCATTCGATCAAAAAAAACTGTGTTCTTCATGCCCTGATTGAATTGAATATAGTATTCAATTGTTATTCTTTCTAATTAGGCTTTTTGTGCGCAGTCTAATTATCTATAGGGAAAAACTCGGGAGACTCGGAAGGTAGCAATGGTGGGAGACTTGAATGACTGAATTTGCTTCCTAATAGGCATCCGAGTCTCCTACCATTGTTACTTTTTGCGTTTGTCTAATGAGACTAATTTATAAGCTGAATTTCCTTTTCTATCCTTTGGGAAATGGGGCTAAAGTGACTAGCCAGTCAACCGTTTCCTCAGCAAACGAGAACTTAGACAGAAGCTAAAAGGTAAAAAGTTAAGCACCAAATGAGTCATTCAATACCATCCATTGCAGGGAGTTCCACTTCCCCGCCAACTTCCAATACAACACCCCAAATCTTCCCAAACAGGAGGCAGCTCATTTCTCTGTTGCAAAACTGCAAGCGCACTAACCAAATTCCGTCAATTCACGCTAAAATCATAAGAAGCAACCATGACCAGGACCCCTTCGTTGTCTTCGAGCTGCTTCGTGTTTGCTCCAATCTTAACTCCGTCCACTACGCCTCCAAGATCTTCTCTGCTACTCGAAACCCAAATGTCTACATTTACACTGCTCTCATTGATGGGTTCGTGTCGTCTGGCTATTTCGTTGATGGGATTTGGCTATACCATAAGATGATCAGCCAATCCATTGTGCCTGACAATTATGTTCTCACTTCAGTTTTGAGAGCTTGTGCGTGTCAATTGGCTTTGAAAGAAGGCAGACAGATTCATTGCCAGGTTTTGAAACTTGGGTTGTGCTCAAATCGGTCAGTAAGGATGAAAGTGATGGAACTTTATGGGAAGTGCGGAGAATTTCATAATGCAAGGCGGGTGTTCGATGAAATGCCAGAACAAGATGTTGTTGCTTCGACAATCATGATGGATTGTTATTTTGATCATGGACTGGTTCGAGAAGCAAGTGGGTTCTTTGATTTAATTGAGAATCGTGATACCGTGTGTTGGACAGCGCTGATTGATGGGTTGGTTTGGAATGGAGAGATGAACCGAGCATTAGAGATGTTTAGAGATATGCAAAGGGTGAATGTGAGTCCTAATGAGGTTACCATTGTTTGTGTTTTGTCTGCTTGCTCGCAGCTCGGGGCCTTGCAGCTTGGAAGATGGGTTCACTCATATGTGGACAAGTATAAGATTGAGCTCAACCATTTTGTCGGTGGTGCCTTGATCAATATGTATTCAAGGTGCGGGGATATTTATCAGGCACAAAAGGTTTTTCACGAGATGAATGAAAGAACTATAGTAACTTATAATTCTTTGATTACGGGGCTTGCATTGCATGGGAAGAGCATTGAGGCCATTGAGTTGTTTAGGAGAATGTTAAAGGAAGGGCTTAAACCAACTAGTGTGACCTTTGTTGGTGTTTTGGATGCTTGTAGTCATGGTGGTTCGGTAGATTTGGGATTCGAAATCTTTAATTCTATGGCTAAATATTATGGGATTGAGCCACAAATCGAGCACTATGGATGTATGGTTGATCTTCTTGGTCGTGTAGGTCGGGTTGAGGAGGCGTATGCCTTCACTGAAAGAATGAAGGTAGCACCAGATCATGTTATGTTGGGAGCCCTTTTGAGCGCTTGTAAGATCCACGGAAACCTTGAATTAGCACAATGTGTAGCAAAAAAGTTGGTGGCCTGTGGAAATGCAGATTCAGGAACTTATATTTTGCTAGCAAATGTGTATTCTTCCTCTGGGAAATGGAAAGAGGCTGCACAAGTAAGAGCAAAGATGAAGGAATGGGGAATTGAAAAGGAACCTGGTTGTAGTTCCGTTGAAATAAACAATGAGATCCATGAGTTCCTTTTGGGAGACCTAAGACACCCCAGGAAGGAAGAAATCTACAAGAAATTGAATGAGTTGAACCAGATATTGAGATTAGAAGGTTATTCTCCGGCGACAGAGGTGGTGTTGCACGATTTACAGGACTGGGAAAAAGAGTGGGCTTTGGCAATTCACAGTGAGAAACTTGCAATATGTTTTGGGTTAATTTCTAGTCAGCCATTTACTACAATAAGGGTTGTGAAAAATTTGAGGGTATGCAATGACTGTCACACAGCGATCAAGCTCATCTCTAAGATCACCAAGAGAAAAATAGTAGTCAGGGATCGGAAAAGGTTTCACCAGTTCCAGAACGGGGTTTGTTCTTGTGGTGACTATTGGTGAACCGCCTAAGACCACGCTAGTCGTGAGCGACTTGAGTTCCTTACCTCCCTAACTCGATAATGTATATGAAATTTCCTCGTTCGCAATCTGAAAAGTTTGAGTGGCTTTAAATCTATGAATAATGATATATATATAAAACAAAAATCGTGTCAGTAAATATATTAAAATTTATAATTATAAAAAAAATTATTAATTTTTTTATTTAATGATTTTAAAAAAATTAATTATTTTTTTATAATTAAAAATTTTAAAATATTTTATAATACAATTTATATCATTACTCTAAATTAATAATTTAACTTGTAACCTAGTGTTAAAGAAAAAGAGAATCGTTCTTTATGGCATACTCAAGGAACCAGGGGAAAGAAAGGGAAGGGAAAAATAAAGGGATTCTAATCAATTCAGTTTTAAATATTTATAAATTTTTTTAATTTAATCTTAAATTGTTTAATTTTTTAAATTGAGCTATAAACGTTTCAATTTCTTTACAAATTAGTCCTTTCATTAATAGAAGTTAGTCAAACCATTGAAAATGATAGTTGACCAAACGGAAATCAATAAAAAAATTTTAAATACAGTTTCTTTTGTATTTTTTCATTTCAATTAAGTCCTCAACGTTATAAAAATTTTCAATCAAATTCTAAACGTTCTAAAATTTTTTCAATTGAGTCCTCTAATTTCAAAAATGTGATAACTGAGTATTTTGGGGCTTTTTATTTTTTATTATTTTTGCCCTTTTTTAAAAAAAATTAATCTATTTTTAATTATTTTTTTCTATTTTTAAATATTTTTTTTAAATATTACAACTAAAAATACGAAAAAAAAACTGTATATTTTTTATTCATTTTCGTTTGGTCAACCGTCATTTTTAATGGTTTAACTAACTTCCGTTAACGGAATGACCAATTTATAAAAAAATTAAAAAATTTAGAAATCAATTGAAAAAATTTATAAACGTTTAAGACTGAATGGAGTATTATCCCAAAAAATAAAAGAAAATACTTAAACCCTCAATTTGAATGTCCCGATGCATATATATATATATATATATATAAGAGGTTGATTACGGAAACATAAATGGATGAATATATAGAAAATATATAATTAATTTAATAATATTTAAAAATTTATTTATTTTTTATTTTTTATAATTTAATTTATTTTTTATAATTTAAAATTTTAAATTATTATATACTCGTTACACCTTCATTCATACATGCCCACTTAAATTTTCCACATATAAGATGGGGGTTTAACCCCTTGTCCTTTTCCATTTCTGATGCTTCCGTACGTTCATTTCCTCTTGCCGTATGCCTAGGTGCACCCAAGAATAAACAATAATAAAATAAAAAAAACAGCATATTTTTACTAAAAATTTTATTATATAATTTAATTTTAAGTATTTATAAAATAATTATATAATTTATTAAATAATATCTAATAATTTATTTATTTTTATTTTTTAAAATTTTAATAATAATTTATATTATTTTATTATTTTTTATTATTATTTAAATGTTGTTAATTAATATTTTTCTTTTAATAAAACCTTCCCGAGTGCCAAGACATAAAACATGTAGGTTGGTTGGATGGGGCAATCTAGTTATTTCGTACAGTCAAAGTCACCGTCAAGTCTGAATCCGCTCCTGCTTCCACTTCAAGACATAGATCCTTTTCTAGCAAAACAAGGCCACGCTCCTTTTTTGTCCGCTTTCCCATTCCTTTTTACTGTACGCCCATTCTCTCACATCTCTATAGTTACAACGCACAACACAAAAAAAAGAGCAACGCAGCACAACAACAACAACAACAACAACCACAACGGCAACATCATCTAAAAGGCAAAGAAAGCATCGCCCTTTAAAACAAACTCAAGAAAAAGAGCCCACAAGCAAAAGCAATAGCCTACGTCGAAGCTAAAGGCGAAAAGAAGATCCATTCTTTAAACAGTCTAAAAACCCAATGAAGATTATATTACCTTCTCTCTCCCCCCCGAACGCGTTGCAGAGAACATAATCTCTGCCAGCTGCATCGGAGATTCGTCCAATATTGAGCAATGGCCGAGTAATTAATTCTTTCTTTTCCCCATTGTTAATATCAAAGATTCTGATTTTATTTCTCTTTCTTTAAACTTTTCTTTTTGTTTGTTTTCTTTTCTTTTCTTTTTTTTGGTGTTAGATCTCCGAAAGATTCTTATTACAGTGCTGAAGGCACCGCCGCCGGAAGAGTGTCGTCGTCGGGCTCCATGTCCGCCTCCACGACGAGCGTGCACGTGACGGCCCTGGACGGCCTCGTGAACGTGAACTCCCTCTTCTCGATCGCCGTCTTCGTCGGCCTCTCTCTGGCCACCCCAAACCAGCACAGCCTCGAGAACCGCTCGGCCTGCGACGCCGGCATCGACGTGGCCAAGAAGCTCATCGTCTTCGAGGTGGTTTCCTTCAGCTTCTTCCTGTTCTCTTCTCTGATCGCGCAGGGCCTGAAGTTGGCCATTAACTTGTTGAACAGCAAAGACGTGGATGAGGCGTTCAGGGCCCACATAAATCTCAAGGTATTGAGGCTCGGGATGATGGGGTCCGCGGTGGGTTCAGTGATGGGTTGCATTTTCTTGGTGCTGTCGATGATCAATGTGATCGAGATCCGGTTGGGTCTCTTGTCCTGTGGAAGCAAGAGTGCGGTTCATTCCGTTGCGGCTCTAGTCCTTCTTGTTTCTACCGCTCTCTTGGTTTATATTTCCACTGCTGTTTATGCCTTCTTGCACTGAAATTGAATTTGCTTTTTTTTTATTACTCTATAAATTAAGTGGCATGGCACATCGGCGCTATGGAATTTAAAAGGGTATGTGTAAAGTTTGAGAAATTGCCATTTTAGCACAATATGGAATGCTGGGCGGCTCAATATGTTTTGATTTGGGGCTTTGGTATGTTTTGAATGCTTAACAACTCTTATTGTGGTCTGAGGTGGTTCAATTTTGACACTTTACTCTGCCTCGTATAAATTCAAAATGTGTTGGATATTGGCTGAATTTTGCTGGATTGTTTGAGGGGATCAGTTTTTGGAGCGTTTGAATTCTTATTACCAGGGCACTGTCACTTACCGTCAAGCATATTGTGGGTTTATGGTATCCTTCTTGGTAGCTAGATCTGCGTGCTTAACCGGCTGAGTTCGTAACTTGGTGTATATGTATAAATTTGCTTAAGTTGACAAACTGGGTGAGTTTGTAATTTTTATGATTTTATATTTTGAACCATTCCGGTAAGTTCAAAGTTCACTAACAATCTAGTTTGGGATGGAAGAATGGACGACCTACATTTGAGTGACAGTTTTATCCCGCTTGGGTAGTCTCTGCTTACTTACCTCTGTTGAAATTCACCGGATGATTTGGTATAATTAGCTAAATGGGGCAAGGGCCTTCATTTCTTGCTCGATCTACCCTACATAGCTGAGTGCAGGGTTATGACCTGCAGGAGCTATTTGAAGCCGCCTCCGCTTCAGATATTGGCCAGACAATATTTGTGCTTAATTCACCTTCAAAGTTAAGTTGATTAGTCTAGGTTGACTTCACTAATGAAGCATGCCTCTTTTAAACTTATGCAAGCTGTTCAGCACGTTCAACCTATTCTTGAGTTATTTTCTGTTGCCTAGTTACTTTGTTAAAGCTTGGTTTCCTCGTGTGTGCATTGTTGCGTTTGTGTTTGACAAACTCTGTGGTTGTGTAATTATAGACTTGCAATCCCCCGGGTAATAATGCTTCCCTTGGTCTATGAAGGGCAACCTTACGTTGTACCAATAGGGGTTAAAAATGTTATCCAGCGGATAGTTTCTACCCCATAAAGTAAGCGAGTTGCTGACATTTGCATTGACATCTGGTTACTGATGCGTGCTTTAATATTCTTTGGATCGCTGGTGTCGGAGTTGAATCCTGGTTGTTTGGACTAAGAACTTTAGCAGCTACTACCAGACCAGTGGCTGGTGTCAATATCCTCATCTATGGTATTTTATTGACAAACTTTCCTTACCTAGCTTACTTGAATCCTGGTTTCTGGGTGTTGAGTCTGGGAATGGTCCAGGATATAATTACTGATGAGTCCTTTAATATTCTTTCTTTGGTTTGCTGGTGTTGTTTGGGCTAAGAACTCTGGTAGCTACTGCCAGACCATGTGGCTGGTGCCAATATCCTCACCTATGGTATTTTAGTGACAAACTTTCCTTACCTAGCTTACTTGGTTTCTGTTTTCTAGGTGTTGGGTCTGGGAAAGGTCCATGATATGAAAAAATTTCTCCCCCCTTTTCTCTTAAAATGCAAAGAAACCATTTTGGAAATATGAGCTTATTTTCGGAATATGTATAACGGGGATTCTCCCTCCTTATTTTGAAATGCAATGACTCATTTTCTGGAATTTTGAACTTAACATCTGCAATATGTATTGCGAGAATTTTGAATGCAGATGAAGGTAAACAAGGGTTTCAATCAAGTCATTTTAGGTGTAACTTAAAAGGGATGATTTCTTATTTAGCTCTTCGCCTTAGCTACTTGCACGAAAATTGCTTGGCTTTGTCACCTATCATGACTTCAGGTGTTGGTTAAGTCCTCTAGCCATCCCACTTGTTTAACTCCACCTGCTGGTTGTCTGAACGAGGTATCTGGGCCTGGCTCGACCGACACGTTAGAATGAGATTTCTTGGTTAAACGACCTGTCGGTGGAGCCATGATATCAAAACTTGGGATGTCAAAATTTAATAGAATAATCAATATGATCAAGTTACCATTTCGGGGGGTATCATTTCATTCGGTTGTAATCGTTCAAACAAAAAAAAAAAAAAAAATCATTCGGCTGTCAATTTTCGTGTTCTGTCACGAATTCACTTCCTCTTCATGTCAAGAGCTTCCGAATTGCATCTAGTATGTATAATATATCAATGTTTATGATTCAACAACTAATCGATGAAGTGTTGGTTCAAAAAAAAAAAATGATGAAGTGAAAATTGTTCCTTCTGTGCATCAATTTGATCCGCCTTCCTTGTGACGTAACAGAAGCTGCAGGAGTTTTTTTGATCGAAAAAAAAAACTATTGCATTAAGACAACACAGACCATACATTTTTATGTTGGCGGTTTTCTCATACTGAAGGAATGGAGTATACGCTCAGATTTCTTGGATACATTATTTGGTTATCATTGGTTTAAAAAAAAAAAAACTTAAAATTGCTTTCATTTGAATGATTTTCTTGATTCCGATTTTAGAAATTCCACATCTTTCTTTCTTTTACTTTGTGTTGTTAAATTTTAATAAAAAAACTTAAAAGGCAGAAACTGTACAGTGAATAATAATAATAATAATAATAATAATAATCAATCAAGTTGAAAAAAAAGTTTTGAATTTCAATAATTTATATATATAGAGATTAAGGGTGCGTTTGTTTAATTGAATAGGATATGATACTCTAGTAGTCAATTATACCAACTTAATTCATGTTTGGTTGGTTAATAAAATAAATATAAGATAAATTAATGTAGACTTATTATTTCATGAATATGGATAATACTATCTCGCTCGTTCCTATAGGTTATTCTATTTCACATCATGCACTAGTGTTAATAAATTATATATTTATTAAAATATCCTCTTAATTAAAATAAAATTTAAATATTGTTTAAAAAATTAATATAAAATTTAAAAAATTCATTTCTCTCTTTTCTGCTCTCTCTTCTTTCCTTTTTCTCTCCTCCTTATTCTCTGTCACTCCTTGTCTCTCACTCTCTTTCCTTTCTTTCTCCTCCCCCTTCTCTCTGTCTCACTCCTCATCTCTCTCTCTTTTCTTTCTCTCTCCTCCCTCCGCTCCCTCTCACTTCTTATCTCTCTCTTCCCTTTCTCTTCTCTCCGTCCTTCCTCTCTCCTCCTTCCTCCCTTGCTTTCTCTCTCCTCTCTCCTCCTTCTTCCCTTCCTTTCTCTCTCATCTCTCTCTCTCTCATTCTTTCATTTTCTTTCATATAAATTTAAAAATTTATATCTTAAAATTATTTTTATAAATAAAATTAATGCATAATTTTAAAAATATTTTTTATATAAAATTGAAAAATTATAAACAATATAATGTATAATAATATGTAAATAAATATTAATTTTATTACTTAATTTTAATTATTTTTAAAAGTACCAAAGTCATTTTAATATACTATATTATTTTATCTCATATCATCTAGATATTAAATAAGATAATTATTTTATACTATTTGATAATATCAAATCTCATGTATCCTATACTATGTTAGCATTTACTATCTTATAACACTGGATTTGTATATCAAATGTACCTTAAAAGTGTAGTGCATAATATAAAATTGAATATTATAAAATAAATTAATTTTATATTACATTATATTTGAGATAATATTAGTTTATATTATATTATTTTTCTCGTAGACTATAATATAACATAACATAGTTACGGTGGGAAGAGCCACAGGCAATACAAGCTCAGAAAACTCCAATTCGCGATCAGGCAGCGACATGACAAATCCGCGACGTCTCTGATCGGACGGCGGGGAATATTCTTCTGAGTCCTCCCACTTGTTTAGACGAACGTCTGTTCCCTCCCGGACTCTTGCAATAACGCAAAGATCGCTCCTCTCTCTCTCTTTCTCAATCGCGGATGTCCTCGGCCGCCTCTTCGATTCAGTGAGTTCTGTTCTTCTTTCTCATCAATTTTTAACAATTTTTTCCTCTTTTTTTTTGTTTTGCCATTTAATTGTGAATTTTTCTGGTTTGTTCTGCTTGAAAAATTGGTGGGGGAAAGTTTTCTAAAGTAGGTTTTCATGATTTAGACTACAAAAGGATAGTAGATATATATAGTCGGTCTATATAGATATATAGTGCCCCATATTGAAGAGGGGAGTTTTTGAGAGAGAAAGATTTGATTTTGTCTTACAGGCAGGCTGCCCGAAGAAGACTGTTTTAGATAAATGCTGCCATTTTTTCACCGGATAGACGTTTAAGAGGGTTTTTTCTTGTTTTGGAGGGAGGGGTTATTATAGGCAATGTTTTTTTGAATTTCAAACGGAAATGCTGATATTTTTGAAATTCATGACAAAAAAAGGTTTTTTTTTTTTTTTTTTAATGTAACAAAACAAGCAAATTTGGCTAAATCTGCTGAAAAATTTTTCTAAGGTTTATATTGATCCTCTGTTGCTGTTTGAATTCCGGGAATAATCTCGATTTCCATTCTTTTTTGTGGACAGTTTCTAAGGATCTGCTCTTTTTGTGAGTATCATATTGCCACAGTATTGTTTCCTCAGTTGTGCCTCTTTGATGTGGTGCTTTATCCATCATAATTTGGTGGTCTAGATACGTTCATAGAAGAGATCAGAGGACTTATGTTTCTCGGACCAGATTATCTTACAAGAAGTTGTAAAAAGTTCTTCTCTTTTTCCAATGAGGAAATCTAATTTGCAAACTAATGTTACAAAATATCTTTGGAACAGGCCCTCCCCTTTCTTTTCTGCCAATACTTAATAGAAACTTTATGGAACCTACCCTTCCAATGATCAAGCGATGGACATTTTCTGTTTATGCATCACACATGTGTGGGTTTGTTATTTATTTTCCATGGTTTGCCAAAAACTTTTTGGCATGTTATGCCATTCCTTAAGTATTGGAGGAAAGAAATGTGAATATTCACTTAGAGTTTTGCAGTTTTGTCTTTTATGTCACTTGGCATTTCTGCCACAATGGCTCATTTGTATAGCAGCACGTTGCCTTGATTTTCGTCTGCTTTTTAAAGGCATGGCTGTTTGAGCTTGCGTTGCATTTACATAAATATAATGTTCCGTCTTTTCTCATAGAAGGAAGCCATATTGCGTGCAATTTTTAAATAGGTTATGTTAAATGATTTTGTGACAGTGGATCTGGACAAAGAAGAAGGGACAGTTGATAACTCTGCTGAAGGAAAAGTTGGTGCATCAGACCGCAATGCAATTTCAGAACCATATGTGGGTATGGAATTTGATTCTGAAGATGCTGCCAGGAAATTCTATGTGGAGTATGCTAGACGGGTAGGATTTGTTGTACGGATTATGCAACGTCGTCGTTCTGGGATTGATGGCAGAACTCTTGCTCGGCGATTAGGATGTAATAAGCAGGGTTTCTCTCCAAATCATAGGAGCATAGTTGGACCAGATAAGAAGCCACGGCCCAGTGCACGAGAAGGCTGCAAAGCAACAATCTTAGTTAAAATGGAAAAGTCTGGAAAATGGGTTGTAACAAGATTTGAGAAAGATCACAACCATCCTTTAGTTATTACTGCCAGTGGATTCAGTACGGCGGTTAGTATCTTCATCCTTCATCGTAGCCTCTTTGTTTAGCTATATTCATTTATAAGTGCTAATCCGTTATTCTTTTGAAAAAACAAAAAGATTTTTTTTTTGGGGGGGGGGGGGGGTGAAATATTTTTTATTTATTCTGTACCATCTCTATGTAGTTTTGGTTGTTTTGTGTTTGCATGTAAAAATTATTGCGTTGGGAAAATTGAAAGTTTCACAGTTTTTGATACTTATTGATGAATCTCTCGTAATTGGTGACCCGATTGTTATGTGAATGGGAGCCGAGGAGTGAGCATGCCTTCTTCAGTGGACAAAAGTTTCCCAAATTCATTGAACATAAGATTATGGATGAACAGTTTCTTTAGTTTTGTGTGGTTTGGTTTACTCTTGTCTAAGCAATTTGGTTTACCTGTAGGGTGACAAGGACAACAAGATTGAAGAACTAACTAAAGAATTGGAGCATCAAGAGCGATTGTGTGCAGTTTACAGAGAAAAGTTGCTAAGTTTCATCAATAATGTTGAGGAGCAAACTGAAGAACTGTCTTCAAAAATTCAAGCGATAGTTGACAATGTGAAAAAGGTTGAATCTGATGTGCAAAATAAATCCTTCCACAGTAGATAGCCTTGATAGTTTCACATGTTTATTGTGTTCAAAGTGATTCATGGTATGTGCGATCATTTTTTTTTCACTTCATATTTTCAGTATTCTGTAAAATGTAACATTATTCATTAGATTCAAGGGAAATCTTCTCTCTCTCTCTCTCTCTCTCTATTAAGATCCGAGCTCAATTTTGGTCACAATAATGTAAAAGGGTTAAGGGTGAGTATAGGGGAAAATCAAGGAATGCGGGGAGCCAGCCACCTTCCTTTCTCCCCGGTATTTTCCTCTTCGCCTGAGGCTAGGCTATTCGGTGTACAATGTTTAGAGAAGGGCAATCAAAAAAATTTGAATGATATCTATGATCCTTTTTTTTTTTGGTACAGCAGAAAGAAAAGAAAATTAATATCTGACAGAAATCAGTCTATTCTTATCCCCATCCAAATGCATCAGTAGCGCTTGGCGGAGGACGCTCCAAGAACATGTCCTGCAAAGTGCCAGAAGCACCCAACTCGGCAAGAAAATCAGCACAGGCGTTTCGTGCTCACGAAGCACATGTTGTAGGTGTAAATGCCAAATGCCAATAACTATGATCCTATTAAGCATTTTTAATCCACAATTTTCTCATGTCTAACACTTTTTTTTTTTTCATTAAAAAGTTCGTTATATCATAAGCTACACAATGAAAATAACTTTATAATCTTATAAATTCCTCTCACCTTATTTTAAGATTTGAATCCAAGACTTTTAAAATAATAATTTTAAAATCTAACTACTGAAATATCCCTTAAAAGATTTCTAGAGATATTATCAACATCTGATCTCATCGGCATAGTTTGCAAAACTCTGTCGTGCGCTGTTTATGGCTGACGATCCAGGCTTTGAACCAGAATGTGAACGCTCTTTTAGGAGAAGAAAAATCAGTAACATTTGGAAATTGGGCTTGGGCTTAGTGGTTCTAAATGAACGACTTGCCGTTGAAGAACAACAACATAACAAGAAAATTGTAGAAAGCAAGTCGGTGGGCCCAAACGGCAGCAAATGTGATATTCTACACCTCCGCTCCATCATGCTATTGCTGCCGCTTCAACAGCATACACTGCAATCCTAGGGTTTCTTATTGCTACTGGATCTGGTACGTTCATTGCCCACCCCAATCTATCAGTCAAGTCTATTTGTTTTATTTTCGTTCTCTAATTCTGGCTTCTTTGGTGGGTACTGAAAAAGAAATTATAAATAATAATAAAATGCAAACGCTCCCGTTTGGTTGCCCAGAAAAATAAACCGATCAAAAAGAAATGTACTAGTGTCATTCAAATGCCAATCACTCTTAAGGAGTTTTTAGTTTAATTTCATTAAAGTTATGGACTTTATGGGAGGTAACAGCATTGGTTTTAATGGGAATTTTCTGTTAGGTTCAATTCGTTTAGAAATTGGCAGATTAAGGTTTGATTAAGGTTGGGAATTGTGTCTTTCTAATGTGCTTTGTCTCTTCATACAGAAGAGAGCATAATGGAGAGCACATCTAATCAGACATTTGATTCTGATGAAAGTGAGAGGTTTTTCCAAGTTGGAAACTACAATGAGCATGAATTCACAGACGACGAGCTCTCCAGAAGTGTCGATTTGTGTCTGGTCGAAGACGACAAGATCCTAGTAGAACAATCTAGTGAATGTTTGCCTTTCACCGGAGCTGATGCTTCTGTTACTCAACCATACATTGGTACGGAGTTCAATTCAAGAGAAGATGCTCGAGAATTTTATATTTCTTATGGCAGGCGGGCTGGCTTTAGTGTACGCATTCATCATAACCGCCGTTCTCGGATCAACAATGTGGTTATTGGTCAGGATTTTGTGTGTTCTAAAGAAGGTTTTCGCGAAAAGAAATATGTATACCGGAAGGACAGGGTCCTTCCTCCACCACCTATAACCCGAGAAGGATGCCCGGCAATGTTGAGGCTGGCTTTAAGAGATGGAGTCAAGTGGGTTGTCACCAAATTTGTCAAAGAGCACAATCACGCATTGATGTCTCCTGGTAAAGTACCTTGGCGAGGATCGGCAAAAAGCTTGGCTAGTGAGGTATGTAATGTTATCCCTGTTCAAGGATATGAACATGCCTCTGATTCATAGAATTCACTGATTGTTTATACTATTAATGACCTCAACAAAGTGGGAAGTTATTAGCTTGAAATAATATCCTGTTAAGTTAAATATGGTTTCATGTTGATTGGTTGGCTGTGTCAAGAACATTGGTTACCAGCTACTAACACAGGCATACGAATTACGAGGGGCTTGCGGGCTTGCTCCTTTCAGTACTCTGTCTGTCAAAAGTCTGAAGATGGAACTGTATGATTAGTAAGGATGATGGATAATCTTTCTATTTACCTAGAACAACCAGAGGGACGGTCAATATAATATAGGCCATAGATGCTGTTGAAGTAGACAACATTGTGGAAATGTATTTTCGTGACCATTAACCGGCAAATCTTTTAGCTACTATGATGAAACTTAGGAAATGATCGTTAAACTTGAATCCCATTATCGTACTTTGTCTTTGAGTCATGATGAGTATGAGGATAATCTATGATTTATGCTTATATTTTTTTAGCAATTTATTTTCTTACATTATAATGCTGGTTTCTGCAGGATGAGAAGGATCAGAGAATAAGGGAGCTGACCATTGAGTTAAACAACGAGAGACAAAGATGTAAACGACATTGTGCTGCTTACAAGGAGCAGTTGCGCATGGTGTTGGCTTATGTTGAGGAACATACTAGTCACTTATCAGATAAAGTTCAGGCTATTGTAAATAATGTAAAAGAACTTGAAAGCGAGCAGCGAAAAGATTCAGATTGCAAATATGTCTAAAACTTGGATTTTTTTTTTTTTTTTTGGGAAACAAACTCTGATCGTTGGCAATGCCATGCATGTTGGGCGGAATTATGTAGGCCATTTTGTGGGTTGAATCATTCTGATGGGCAGAGATAATTCTATTTTAGCTCTTCTTCTATGCAGAAAGCAGGGCACTGAAGAACTGCGGCCATTCATGTAACCAACTCAATGAACAACTTCAATGGTTGTGGTCTAAGATTCGAAGACGCACTTCGCAAGTTATATCGAAAAGACTTAAAATGAGATGTCAACTTATCAACACATTGAAGGCAGATCTAACAAGACATGGAACTATGATTGACAGAAGGGGGAAATTTTAAGTAAATTAAGTACATGGACTAAGATTATTCCGAAGGTCCCCAAGAGATCACTTACCGAGGCCAATGTAACCCCAATTTACAAGCCACTCTGTAGTTTGTTTTCAGTAAAACCATCTAAATATACCATGCTAAAATCAAAAGTGAGGCTTGCCTTTCTCAACTTGTATAATAACTTTTTTTTTTTTTTCCTTCTGCCAAGATTCTTTCGAATTCTTTCTTCTTCCATCTTACAAAACTTCAGCCACCGAACGCCTGCTCCTTTGCCTTCAAGCTCTTTTCTGTTCACCTTATCACCACCAGCACCATCGACAGCCTTCTAACCACTAACACAAAAGATTACTTAAAACCACCAGAATTTTAGAGATTGTGTAGGTGTCTTTTTCCCCATAACTTCCTTAACAAGTATACCCATCCGCGGATCAACCATTTTAAAAGACAAAGAAGTGTATTGATTTGAAATCTTTACAGATATAACACCCGATACCACAGATTCTGCCCCAGTTAGCGATTTTGCACCACTTGGCGATTCTGCACCGGTTGGCACAAGAAGTCAATGGCGGTCGATATTTATTAAGAAACTGAATATGATTTTTTTTTTATTTTTTAAAAAAGACACATAACAAGTCTCCATCTTTAATTATGGTAAATGATAGTATGAGATTTATGAAAATACGACAGCAATTTATATTTTGAATTTATGATCTAACAGGTTTCTTAATAAATAAAAAGGCAAAAATTACAACTGGGAATAATTATAAGAAAAAAGGAGTTGGGGGGATTGGGGGGGGGGGGGGGGGACTGAAACAAAAAGAAGATTTGACCAGCAGTCTTCACCAATCACAGCAAACATTCTTGAAGAATTACAAGAAAAAGAAGATTTGACCTCCAAACATTTTTGTTACAGCAACTTCATGACATTAATGAAAATTCGGGATTTTCTTGCCAAACAAACTAATGTTGTATAAATACGCGCAAAATGACTTCAGAACATATGAGGAGATACTATGTGCATTTTTAGTTGTTAAATGTATAATTATAATTAAGTTGTGAATTTGTCACTCAAATGATATAAGCAATATGCTAGCAAGTGAGGGGTCATAGATTACCCTTGACTTACTCAATTGTTTTTCCCTCCTCTAACTGATTAAGTTGGATCTAGGAAAGCTCAAAAAAAATGTATAATTATAATTAATGACAAAAATCACAAATATGAAACCAAGGATCATAAAATTAGCACATAACTTCCGTTTGATCCAAGAGGAATCTACCATCCACGAAAGCTTGAACACACCTGCTAACATTATGTAATAAAAACATAAAAGTAACCAACAGAAACGACACGTAAATGTATATTCTTTTTGAATAGAAGAAGTCATACAAATTGGGTCTCCCTGGAAAGGCCTCCTTGATTTTTGCATTATTATCCAAAATCATATCAAAACAAACGAATCAACAACTCCTCTCTAATTAAATACCAATAATTAACCTGAACCTAAAGCGGCAAACCCACCACCTTTCATCATCTGCTTGAATTCCTTGAAGTTGACCTTGCCATCTCCATCCACGTCCACCTTATTTATCATCTTCTTGCAATCCTCTAGGGTTCTTCCCTGCTTCAGGCCCAAGGAAGACAAAACGGACCTCAATTCTTCAACGGTGATAAACCCATCTCCATTTTGATCAAACACGTTGAACGCTTCTCTCATATCCTCCTCCTCATCCCTCTCGTCCATTATCGTTTGATACAATCCCCCGAATTCCTCAATATCCACGAACCCGTCTCCGTTCACGTCTATCTTTTCGATCATTTGGATCAAATCTTTGTCGGGTATATAGATACCTAAATTCTGTAGAGAGTCACTTAGCTCTTTCCGCGTAATCTTTCCATCTCCATTCCTATCGAACATTTGGAAAACCCGGCGTAGCTCCGCTGAATCCATATAAAGAAATTAGAAAAAGAAACAAACAAACAAAACACTGTATGACAAAAATTGTGGTCCTAATTTCCAGACCATGCAAAGGCTATTTCAATGCCAAAGGGAAAAGGAGTTAAGATGGTGATGATGATAAAATCTTGATAAGGTGCAAAAAAATGTTATGGTGGAAGAGAAAGAAAGGTGCAAAAATACAATAAGAAGTTTGGTAATAAGGAAAAAAGATCCTCAACAGTTTCTGTTGAGGAAATGAGGTTAGCAACTGACTAAATATGGGTTGTTAAGGACGTCGTTTAAACCGTTATTTCTTGTTGACATTAACGAGTGGACATCACTCTATTGAAGGTGTTTTGTTTTTTTTAAGGCGTCCAAAACCCGTAAAGAAGTTTGTTTGAACGAGTCCAACTAACTCTGCGTTGGCACCAACCAATCTTTGTAATTACGTATAGAGTTTTTTTTTTTAGTTTATCCATGGAGTTATTATTTATAAGATAAATAAAAGAAATTGTACGTATCTTGCGATTCAAACTTAAAAATCTCGGTAAAAAGGTCACTAAAGTTGAAAGGAAAAAAGAATAAAGTATAAGGAGTGATTACATAAGAACAAATTTAATGGTACTTAACCTGTCTCAAAATTGAAATTATGCAATGTTAGATGTATAATTAGTCTAAACGAGCGCCTTGTTGTTGTTGTTGTTGTCCGTTTCAATTGGAGGCATCGGACCGTCGGCACTTGGCAGTTTTTAGGGAGACGGCAAGGACTAGGGGCTCGAAGTGATAGAAATGTGAAAAAAAAAAAACAACAACAACAAATGCAAGAGACTATAGACTAAAATTGAGCTAAAAGAAATGTGAGTCCATCAAGGCGATTAACTAACAAGCCATATCGTTGATTACCCAAAAAAAAAAAAAAAAAAGAAAAGTCTTATCGCTATTGTTAGATCGATAATGTGAAAGACGATCAGAAAAATAAATAAATAAATAAAGTTGCAGTGTATCATTTTCCAGAAGGGTTGCTTAGTTCAGGTCAAGCTAACGTACCGCACAAGTTGTTTATGGCTTAGTTAGCCGGTCAATTGGGCCGCATTTCCATCATGTGAAGTTGACCAGACTGACCAGCTCCAACAAAAGTGAACCACACCACGTTAATAACTTCAAGTGGACGCATAATTGACCAGACTGACTGGCTCCTAATACCAGATTAGAGAGGCGCATAAATAACAATGATTTGCTGCTATTTGGTTCTGAACTTGGACTCGTTAATGGGGACTCCTCTAGCAAAGTGATCTCTCTCTTACATCATTAACCATGTGATTTTTCTCCAGATTGATTAGCCGAACTTGAAATTTTCTCAACATAGCGGATGCACTGGAGAAGTCTGGGCTATACAAATACGAGATCCGACAGGCAGACAGATTATCAAAACCACATTTTTTCTGGATAATTTCTGGGTATTGAAGTTTTTCCTTCATTAAGTAGAAAACTAATCACCTTAAATTTTATTTTCACAATAATAATGTTAATAAATTGCGTTGATGCTAACAGGAAAAGAAAAGGGAAGTCTCTTCGATTTAACTAAGGCTTAACATTGTCGGGGGAAGATAGTGAAAACTAATGTGTGTCCCTATGTGAATGTTTTATGTTTAAGATCAAAGCCTATTTTTTGGTTAATAAAGTTGCCCAAAAAAAGGCCCCCTTTATTGGTTTTAATTTTTAATTGACTCCTCTTGGTCTGATTTTTGTCATTGACGGTATTTTCTGTTTTGGTGTTTTATGGTTGGTTGATGTGCGTTAATACTTAATACAATCCACCATTGGTCCGATAATCGACCACGGCATGAATGATGCTTGCGTTTGCTGGGTTTAAAAGGCAAAAAAATGTCGAACATTTTTAAATAAAATATTTCCCGAGGACGCAAATAGATGTTTTGTATTCTTTTTCAAACTTATTTCGCGCAAACTCAAAGAAAGGGGCCGAAAATTGATTGTATCGGCGCCTTTTTTTTTTGTTTTTTTAATGGTGAAAGAAACTCAACAGAACACTAAAGGACAGAGGATAATAAAATTTTTACTATTTGTAAATAATTGACTCATTTTTATTGGGCATTGCATTGAAAAATAATATAAGCAAGTAGTCCAATTTTATTTTACCTATCACTAACATGGCTCAAATGCAAGCAGGTGGTAGCTTACAAGTAAATCATCAAAATTTTACATTAGCGACCTAATTTTAAATTCAAGTATCAGTGTTCTTTCCTGACTCCTAACACCTCACTTGACACCTAACAAAATAGTTAAGTATTCGTTTCGGTTGAGAAAAAAATAGTGCGACAAAAAATTTTAAATTCATCAGTCACTATGGTGTACAACAGTAGAGTTCCACTCGACTTTATTACTAGTCGGCGATAGATCTTTTTATGAAAAAATTGAAAAAGAATATTAATAAATAACTCTTAATCTCAATCTATAATAGAAACCATTATATGGGTTAAAATTTGTATCCCAACCGACAATTTTTATTTATTTTATTTATATTTTTTACTAAAATTTAAATAGTATTTAATATCAACTTAATCATATTTAATGCTACCATAAAATCCATATAAAAATCTTTTTTTTCCCTCTAATTCTTTTTTTTTTTATTTTGGTCCATATCTAATTCTTTTTTTTTTTTCCTCTAATTCTAGGTTTATGGCTGCGACACAAGTCCCTGCCCACAAACATTTATTCATCCACAATTTTTTAAACGTCCAGAAAAGAGTTACACTGCTAAGAGAGGAGTGGTAGATTCACTCAGTCAGGCTTCTTTGTTGCTTGTTCCGAATCGGTACGGTTTCTGGACACAGATATGCTCAAACAATCCGCACTCGCCGAACATGCAACGCGCACAAATTAGGACCGTGCGGCCCAATTTGACACGCGTCAAATCCTGGCGAGTTCTGGACTGACTGCGAGTACCGTTTCTCCACTCGCTTCCCAGCAGTCCAGCGCGCGCCTCGCAGTGCCGGTTCACGCCTAACACAAGAGAAAAGAGAAAAAGAATAATATTAATCAATAAGAATTTGATATGTAAATATTTATTAAAAAATTAATATAAATTTAATTAGATATAATCTAATATAAATTATAATAAATTAATAGTAATTAAAAAAATATAAATTGTAATTATTGATACCTAATTGTATCTATGTAACATTCAAAAACTTCTATCATATTTATATCATATTAAATTAGAATTAGTCAAATAATTAGAGGGTATGTCTTTAATTGAAGTAATTAAAAGCTGTTAATTGTAATTAAAAAATTATGAGTTTTAATAATTGGTACTCACGCCTAACCATAGAGCGTTAAAAAATTTATGTCATAGTTATATCATATAAAGTATAATTAATAAAATAATGATTAGATGGAGCATAATAATAAATGTATTTATGTCATATTTACGTAATTTAAAAAAATTTAAGAACTAAAAGAAAATTTTAAGGTTTTGCTACAAACGTGGGAACTTTATATAAACTTCTCTGATATACTAAAAGATAGTTCTCAACTACAGTAATCAATAGCTCTTAATTGTCATTAACAAATCATGAACATGAATTGCAATTATCATACTCAATTGTAACCGTAGAGCATTAAAAAATTTATGTCACATTTGTATCATATTAAATTATAACTAATAAAATAATAATTAGAGACAGTGGACTAATAGTTGTATTTATATCATATTCATATTATATTTATATCAGATAATGATTTAAAATAATTTTAAAAAGATAAAGAATTAAAAGAAATTAAAATTAGATGTCAAGTGGCAGCTAAATTGAGGGGAAGCTTTCTCAATACTAATTAAATAAATAGATTAATAAAACTCTCAATTGAGTTTCGTGAGCATCACTATTACGTAGCTCATTTTATGGGATACAAGTGAGGATGTAATCTATCAAACAGTATTTACGAGCTCATTTTTTTTTTAAAAATTAATCATTCAATAGTGTATATCACTATTTACTTACATACATTCTAATAAAAATAAGTCGCTTATTTTTTCTCTTTAATTGCTAATATGACATGGAAAAAGTTTTGAGGGCTGATAGGTAAATTTTAGAACGATATATTAGCATAAAAAAATGTGAAGAGCATAAAGGGAGACCAGTCTCTCTCCAAAAACATGTGTTAAT
The DNA here is from genome assembly GCA_037832335.1 of Carallia pectinifolia. Taxonomy (NCBI): domain Eukaryota; kingdom Viridiplantae; phylum Streptophyta; class Magnoliopsida; order Malpighiales; family Rhizophoraceae; genus Carallia; species Carallia pectinifolia. The sequence goes on from CM075451.1 coordinate 2,558,301, forward strand.
AGCAAGGTTATCAGAACCGGACCAGTTATTGAACCGGAAACATTAGTGGGTCAAGATTCAACCGGTGATTGAACTGGTATTTAATAATATATATATTTATAAATGTAATTAAAAGAATAATATTTATAAATAATGATTAAATATTCATTTTTTTAGTTTTAAGGATTAAATTGAAAATTTTGATTAAGTTTTGGACTAAATTGAAATTTTAAGTATCGTTAAAGGTTAAATTATAATTTAAGTAAATAATGGGGTCAAATTATAATTTATAAATTTTTGGTTCAATTCTAAACTGGTCCGACTGGTTCGATTTTTGACCGGTTTTTATCGGTTTTGACCAGTCCGGTCAGCCCTCCCTTTTCATGCCTAAACCGGACCGGACTTAGGACCGGTTACCGGTCCAACCGGTTGAACCGGACGGTCCGGTCCGGTTTTGATTACACGGGTTAGTAGTAGGATTGTTACCTTCACTGTTAACTTCCAAAAACATTTTGCAATAGACTTGACTAGTAAATTGGGTCTCCTGAACAGATTAAAATGCATCATATACATACTCATATGTAGCCAACATACAACAGCATCATGTTTTAGTGCTAATCTCAATACCTTTTATTACCAAGAATTTATTACAAACGAAGTTAAAAGTAAGTTCAGATGTGGAATTGAGCTTCACAACAATTTATTCTTTCGTCATCGGGAGCATCATCTTTGCAGACATGAGAATTCACTTCACACTTAACTGGAATTTTTAGCCACATGCAATGCAAATGAAGTGGTCTGATTCCAGTTAACTGTCGGGTTTCCTAACCAACAAATGGAAGCCATAGTCCCTTTCTTTTTTTTAGTGTAGCCAAGATCGCCATTAATCAGAGTTATCCAAATAAAGTTCTAGAAAACCCAAATTTGTTTAGATCAAGTTTACACATGTTATCAAAAGTCACAAGAATCCTTTCCAAAGTGTCCATATTATTCAATTTTGGATCCCAATCATGATCAAAGCAAATGAAAAAAAAAAAAAAACCAAAAAACAAAAACCATAATTTTATTTTGAAATTTTAGAGGATATCTAGGGGCTTGGGCTTGAGCTCGGATGGTGACCATACCTTGAAGGGAAGGCTTGAGTGCTTGTTCAGGATGTACTCCTTGTCATAACATCTCGGCAAGAGCTTCTCGAGCCACTCCTTGGCAATGTTGACCTTGTATTCGGCAGAGCAAGTATGTATATCCTCTAGGCGGTGTGAGTCCGATTCAATGAGGCCGTGGTTGGCAACAGATTTGAGAAGACTCTAGCCCGAGAGACCTACGGCAGAGGAGGAGGTGGAGCCTCTGGTGGTGGAGAAATGAAGAATTTGGGGAAAGGGGAGAGAGAACGGTGGCAGTGGATTTGGGAGGAGAGATTGTGGAGTGCCAATAAGGCTTTTTTTTTTTTCTTTTTCATTTTTTTAACTTCCCTACGGTAAATTTTGTTGTTAGTTTAGCAATTTAGCATTGATTGTAGTTTTCAATACATTTTTAAGTCTTTCCCAGTTTCCCCTCCTTATAAGGATTTATGTTAACCTTCTTTAAAAAAAAAAAAATTAACCATGTGTAATATGGAAATTATTCGCTTAAACTCTCTGCTTTAGAGCCTTACTTTATGTTTTCCCATAATTAATTAGTGGGGTAATTATAATCGAGCCATAAAGTTTAATTAACAGGGCTATAAAATGCTATGGCTCACCACTTCCGATAGGCAATTTTAGTTTTTGCAACATCTGTATGCATTCATATTAGCAATAAGGTTGAGAATCCTGAAGCAAGACCACCAAATAAACGGAACTGAACTTGATTGCACCGGTACACTTCGATTGCAATTAACTTTGATCATCTCTACCAATGGCCAATTACAAGCAATTGAAAGACACGAATATATTGTAAAAAAATTAAAATATTTGCACTGAAAGAATAGAAATGCTAGACCAGTTATTGGGACAAGATCTTGGATTTCCAATATTAACAACTAGTTACCTCACTAAAGTTCCACATAAAGTTATTGCTAACACAACCAAAATTGTTCTCACATTGGAAAGAGATGGTGCATCAGAAAATTTGAATCTCTGCCCCTGATCTCTGCAAAGAGGGGAAAAGAAGGTTAAAATTAGAGCTCAGTAAAGCACTTAAATGATAAATTATAATGATAGGATAGACAGTTGAAATAAATCTTATTGGCAGAGTCAAAAGAATATGACTTAATAAAGTGCAATAATCCAGTAGATTAAAGAGATCGGCCAACAAATCAACCAAAATAAGGTTTCAACGTCAAAGTTCAAGGCTGAAATTTCTTTCAACCACCTAGAGAAATTTCCTTTTAGACTGCTAACAGGAAAGTAAGCACGTTAGGCTCTGAGATCTTACTTCTGCAAGGATGACAATTCACCACAATATATGGTATTATCAGGCAATGGTGATTCAGATTTGTCTATCTCTGGATTCACAACACTGACATAAACTTCCTGGCCCAGATACCAGGAGTTCAGATTTTCTGCACGAAGATTCCACATGCCAGCATTATCAAGGTAAACCAAGATGGCTGTCCAAGCTCCAGGAAAGACCTGCAGTTAGATGAGAAACAATAGTATCTAACTCTGATTGCCCTTTGATTTCGATATCTCTGGACAAACAGTCTACAAAAAAGATCGGCCATTTTATCTGGATTACTGCTTTACTAATCTATAATGGAATATGACAATAAACCAAAGCGGAATATAGTTTTCCGAAACTTCAATTGGAATTCCTTCTTTATCTTTTTCCATTTTCCATTCTCATATTTACTCCAGTTCCCTGCTTGCAGCAACAAAGTCTACTTAATTCCTTCATAACTAGTAAGTTGTCTCTTCTACTTGCTTTCAAATACACACAAAATAAGTAGTTGGAATGACTGATTTCGCCAGAAACCATCAACAAACATCCTGGAAAATGTACCAAATCAACTACCAAACTCGGAAATGATGCCATTTCACTTTTATGGTCATCCCAGTTAGTTTCAGATATCTGTGCTTTGACTCCATTTATGCACAGAGAATGTCTTTCATGAAGGTTTATAACAGTACAATATATGTTTATCAGTGGCAAATTTATCCAAGACAACATGTTGTTTTCTTTTTTATAATGTTATTTTCTAGGGGCAGTCTTTGGTTATCTTTTCCAAATGTATGAACACTTAGTTTTCTAAGGTTATCAGTCTCTCTTATACTCTTTTCTAAGGTTATCAGTCTCTCTTATACTCTCTCAGCTTTTAAATTCATAATCTGTAGGGATCTAGTTGACAAATTGGAATGAAAGTTACAAGAAAGAAGTACCTGAGTGGAGCAGCGAGCAACACCATCCCATTTATTGTAAGTGACTCTGCTATTCTCTGTCCACACTCCGAAATCCATGCTATGGTGCAGAAAAGAAAAGACATAATTAAGTTTCAAAATCATTCCAGTTCCATTCTTGTGGAATAAGGACAATAAGCATATGAACAGAGAAACTCACCCAACAACAAAAAATGCATATCCATCCATATGGTAGGTCTGCACAGTGGCATCATTGTTCTGAAAGATAATTTCTGTGAAACTTTTGAAAGTTCCATTGATTAGAGAAGTATCAACTTTGGAAGGTCTGTCCATCCATTTATTGGGGAAGTCAAGTTTGTAAAGCCCAGGGATCTTGTATTCCTGTGCAAGCGTTAGGGGAGTTGAAGGCGGTAAATATGAGATGCCATTCAGAGTGGCACGCCACTTCCCACCTATAAGCTCTGAAGGTCTGTTGAGGATCACATACACATCCGTAACTGTAATCTGACCATATTGGAAAGATCCTTGAGGATTTGGCCTAGCAGCACTGGCAGATATATTCCATCTGGAAAAGCACCACCATTACAAAAAGCTATTAGCAAGCAACCCAGCATCTGTGAAAATCAAAATCAGTCACAAGAAAATGGTCAAAGAAAATGAAATGGATTGAGAAGCAGATAACAGGCTCCCTGATTTTAATTGGTAATTGGTCATCCCTTTATAAGAATTGGTAGACATTAAGTCAAAAAGAGAAACTAGGCGCAGATTAAAGAATCAACCAACCGATCAACCGATATCAGACAAAAGGTAAAGCAATTTTTAATCTGCTCAGCATTGTGCAGGCTAACAGTATGTTCAACATAATTTAAAAGGCGTATGCTTAACCATAACCTTATGGATCTTGCTTGATTCATTGAGAAAGACGTATCTGATTCATTTGGTGGATCAGGAAGAGGTCCACCCGCAGGTCCCTGGGAATTGGAATAGTGCAATATAGCAGCTCCTGAAGCTTTAGACCACGCAGATGAATTGACATATCGAGGACTGGCGACAATGTAATAGTCACTGCTGGCATTTTGATCCATTGTAACCAAGAATGAATATGACTGGCCCACATGAATATCCATATTCTCATAGTTCTGCTGAACTGTATATGATCCTTCTGTCTCAACAAGAAGTAACTTGTGGTTTTGTATTCTGAAATTCAGGCTGGTTGAGATACCCACATTGTGCACACGAAGGCGATACGTCTTGCCTGTTTGAGAATGGAGATAAAGCTAAAAGCATTATCTATAATAAAGGGGTATAACAGGGTTACGCATGTAAATCTTGTTACTGGAAAATGCTTGACCCACAATTTCAATCCAATAGAAGCAAACTGTCTTTTAGATGGCCTAGTAATACAATGCCAGACAGCTATAGATAGGCTGAGGGCAGAAAAACCTTGAGTGTCTGATTAGTCAATCCCTGTAGGATTTCCTCTTGGGCCCAAGCATTTTTTACGTATCTTAAAGGATGAGTCTTCGCTCATTTTCAATTTTAAACAGACTTCTAAGGGTAAACGTCGTTGCATATCTTGTTAACTGGTCATAGAATGATATAATGAATTGCTCCCAATAAGACTCAATCGACAAACACAAACGATGCACACTGAGCATTACTTATGCATCCCATGCCTATGACCTACCTGCATCAACATTGATTATCTGGTAAGTAATGCCTCCTGGGACGAGCCTCTCATCATATCTGTACGGGCCAAAACCATTAATGAGGATACCGTCAGGAAGTCCTAGATCAATTCCATTCTCAACATCCTTCTTCAGTTCCTGCTTCTCTACAAACAATGGTCAACCGTGTAAACCGTATAAAGTAGGCCATAGTCACCACAAGCAATGAGCGGACGCCATCTATACTGACCTTATGACTCTTGGTATACCAGTCGCTAATAAAGAGTGTGATATCTCCATCTGGCACTGCAAATGGTAGCGGTATAACCTCCCTATTGTTTACAATGATTCCTCCGTATCCACCTGCTGCTCTTTGGAAGTTGAGGGAAGGGAAGTAAAAGAAGCTTCCTATCTGGTCTTTGACTTGAAATTGATAGGTCCAATTCCAGCCAGCAGGAATTGGACAATTAGTCCCCAAAACGCCGTCTTGCCAGGAGTTTTTCCTATGTTGTATGCCATCCCTAGATCCAAGGTAAGAAACATTAACATTAAAAATCAAATGTTGTTTCTAACACTAGACTTTTTTTAAAAATTTTACCAGGTGAGAAGCAATGGCTCATCGAGGTGGTTCTTGACATTGATTACGACGTTCCAATTCGTAGTAACATTCAAAATTGGCCCTGGAAATTGCCCATTAATGCCTATCACCTATCAATTGCACAACAAAAGAGGATGTACAGAAGCAAGCATTTTAAACAAGTAAAAGAAAATTCATTAAAAAAAAAAAAAGAACGCCAATAATAGAATATCTAAAAGGTTATCTAAGAACATTCCAGGACGTCCTAGAATTACAGTTCAAGAAGCATCTAAGAACATTAGCTTTCGAATAATGGCGCTGAGTCTAATAAGTGTAGAAGAAGAAACAGTAGTAGAGAAAAGAAAGGGGAGCGGACCCGCTGTCGAACTCCAAGGGGAGAGACGGTGAGATAAGAGACCGTCCAGTCAAAGAAAACGTACGGATCATCAGCCCAGGAGGCTCCGGTTAACAAACACGCTGCCAGTAGAGAAACGAAGGAGACGCGGCGGGAACATCGTGCACCGGAGAGCATCGGATCCCTCTCCTTTCTCTCTCTGCTTCTCTCTCTGTGTCTGCCAATCTTCGCTTCTATTCTGTCTCAGTTGCAGTGGGAGAACAAGTGTGTGTAACGGAACGGGCAGTGAATACGGGATGGTGGAAGAATGTCGCGTGGAAATGGAATGGAAGTGTGTATAAAAAGAAAAAAGGGCCGCGTTTTGCGCTGCAGTGCCGACAGAGAGATCGGATTTGGAGGCGCGGCAGCTTCTGAGCGCCCCATAGCTCGAGCATTTTGTCACAAAAAATATTATAAATAAAATTATAATTATTATTTTAAAACAGTAATTAATATTTTTAAATTATAAAAATTATAAATAATTTAAAAATATTAATATTTATTTAAAAAATATTAATTATTATTTTAATTGAGATAAATTTCGAGATAAAAATTATTAAAATATTAATATTTATTCATTAATTATTAGGAGGAATTCTGGCCCACCCCTCATTTATTTCAAACTCTCAAGTCAAATCAACAACAGTAAAAACATATATTTTTTCAAATGTGATTTATTGCTGGCAATCATAATTTGTTTCTTTTTTTATAATTATTAATAAAAATAATATTTGTGTTTTTATAACATATTTTACTTTATTTTGTTGATTGTCAATCAACATCGCATATAAAAAATAATTGTTGTTAATAAAATTATATATATATATATATATATATATATATATATATATATGTTAGAAAAAACAGTATTCATGGCAACCTTTTCTCGTGCATTACATTAATTAAGAAGGCGCATGGCCCAGAGGGGTGCTTTCTTTTTACGAAAGTAAATATAACGTAATGTTTAGAATAAATGTATTTTGCTTGCACCTGTGGTCCTTGCCCCACTGGAGATGCTGGTAAACTGATACTAGCTGATGTTTATGACGTTTCGTTTCCTCGCTCTTTATAGCCAAATAGGATGAATTATTCCCTTCTTTGTACTTTAAAAAAAAATACATTTTTAAAAAAAATATATATATAATTGACAACAAAATACAATATTTTTAAATTATAAAAAAAGCTACATATAACTGGACACACAGCTGCACTGCACATGGACGTCTTGGAGTCACAGAGTATGGCTGGTGGGTCCAAAAAAGTTGCAAAATGATTGCAAAAGGTTAGCAGAATAAATGGAAGTGGGCTGGATGTTTTTGACTGACAGGCTGCCTTGGGATCCGTGATCTTCTCTTTCCGTTTTCTTTTCTTTGGACTTCAAATTCATTTTCTTTTGTTTTTTTAACCATACTAACATTGGCACCTATTTGTTCGCTTTTCAGAAAATTTCGGCGGTCCAAACTTGTAAGGCCTTTAATCCTTTTGGGCTTCAATCAATGGCAGACTTCAGCAGTCAAGAAATGGGCCAGGGCGCCCAATAATGAATGAAGAGCAATGAGCTGGGGACTGGGTGCAGCCCAGTGGCAAAAAGGCTCTTAGCCACTTTGCAGTGCTAGTGGGTGGATAGAATCAATATTGTTTTAGGAGTGGTGACGTTTTACTACTTTTTTTTCTTCACCTACTTTTTTGCAAGGATTACGAAGCCTGTAGATTAATTGCACCTGAATTATACAATTTTTTGTTTCATTATTACTATCAATCTTCTTGTTGATCAATTGTCATACATTATAACAATTCTTCTATTGGTCAAAATTTTGCCACCTGTATCTTTTTAAAGAAGACCCATAACAAAATATTTTACCGCTAACTAACCTCAATGTTCTAACTTCACAATTTTTACTTGGTCAATTACAGCCCTCGTGGCCATTAAAATACAAATACACACACACACACACACACACACACACACACACACACAAAGCAAATATATATAATAACCATTGCTCTTTACTTATACCGAGCTTCTTAATTAATTGTCGTAAAAAGTGCTGCTATGATGTTCTCCCCCGTTTGGTAGAAGGAACCCATTATTCACCTGTACGGATGTTAATGATGAACGTTAAGAAAAAGGGTGTTGGCTGAAGCAAAAATGATGGTGTTGTTGAACAACTCACAAAAATACAACCATTATTTATAGAAACGTGCTTAAGGCTAATAAGTCCACCACTAAATTTTAAGTGATGCCGGCTGGAATTATTGTCTATTATTTATGTGAAGACAATATCATAATTATACTCACGCCGGCCCAACACGCCATCTTCCATGCAGTCATGTACACGTGCCCTCTTCCCTAATCTCTCTACCCTTGACAGCTTAATATTTTTTTGGGCATAATTATGTAAATATATAATTTATAATATATAAAAAATATATAATTTATTTATTTATTTATTTATTTTTTTAAATTTAATATTTTTTACGACTAAAAAGTCTAAATCTCTCCAGTCACACATTAACTTTATACTTATTATTACGTATTTACATTTTTTTCTCTTTTTTTAATTAATAGCTATTTATACTTAGGTTTTTATAATTTTTTTTCTGTTAAGAAACATATTAAATTATGAGATATACAGTAAAAATTACGAAAATCCAACTGCTGAAAAGTTCCTAAGAATAGTTTTTATGCAGCTTAGATTTTATCTTAAAATTAAACAGAAACTAGCGAGTTTTTAGCAAAAGAAAAATTGGAAAATCTCACTAGAAAAGTGAAACTTTTAATATTAGATTCAACTTATCGTGCAATGGGTAAGATTAAATGAACAGTAAATGTCACGTACAAAAAGTAGGCGATTGTACCTCTTTATTTCGTTTCTTTCAACCAATCCAAACACTAAAACGTCGACCTGGATCTGGATGGGACGATAAGTTCATAACACTGCTCACGCATCTATGATCTATCTAATCTAAAAATGATCGTTGGGCACTCTTTATCTTGTGTGTCTTATGTTACTTGCCGGCTTCTCACAATTTTATTTTTTTTTCAGCCGTTTCTTTCTGCCGTTTGCAACTGGTCGTTATAATTCACGCTTCCCCATCCAGCAATTAGCAGCATGATACATCTTTGTCACGCTCCTAGTGCGCGCGTACCTACCATTCTCTTTTTTTTCCCTTATAAAAACACCTTCGGTCCGCAGCCACGTGCCAAATCCGAGACGTTTCGGTGGTTTCGCAAGCTCAGCTACATGACGACCAGCCCTCTATTACAAAATTGCCACACGTTAATTTTACATCGGTTTTGTTCCGTCGGATGCCAACTTACTTACTCCACAAACCGTGACATTAGAAGGTAGGCTTAATAATAATTATCGATATATATATAAACTTATTAAATTTTATGAATTATTTGTGTACAAGGACACATTAAATTAACACCGTAAAAAAATTGTTAATGTAGGATTTTAATACTACAGAAAAAAAAAAAGAGAATTTGGTATTGTAGAAAAACAAATATTTGTGTTGACACTTTGTGACAGCTATTAAATATTGTTAAAATTTTAGTAATTTTTTAGTACTAATTATATTATAATATTTAAAATTAAAACAAATTCAAAAATTCATTATGATTTATGAGGATTGAATTGAGGAGGATTTCTTGAAGGGAAATTGACTGGTAAAATAAAAGGGAAAAATTATATAGATAAATAATTATAAGTATAAAATTTGTATGTAAATATCTAAATTATTAGATATTAAAAAATAAATTAAAATTAAAAAAATAGATGAATTGATAAATTGACTGTGTATCTTTTATATATTATAAATTATGTACTTATACGATGTTACTAAAATAAAAAGGAATCACATTCAACCCCAATAATTGATCATTTTGCTAGAGCTGTATTCAAGCTGGCACAAACTGTCTGCTTGTTGCCTCTCAAGCTTTGGCTCTTCTCCATTTCTTTTCCCATTATTATCAGTCCCTAAAACCCTAGCCCTAATTTTACAACAATGTAAATAATCACACTGCTCAAAACTTGCTTCATTAATAAATTCATACCCTAAAAACTCTGTATCAAAACACACATCCACAAAAAAAAAAAAAAAAAAAGAAGACGAAAGAAAAAGAAGAAAGGAAAACATGCTTTCTGTAAAGCCTCTGTTTTGGTTTATTCTCTGTTTGGCGATCTCAATTCCAGGAGATGTTTATTCAAAACAGCAAGATTCAATCTACGATGTGCTGAAGGCGCACGGGCTGCCCATGGGCCTGCTGCCCAAGGGCGTCAAGGAATTCACCGTCGACGAGGCGGGCCAGTTCGAGGTCCACCTGGATCAGGCCTGCAACGCCAAGTTCGAGAGCGAATTGCACTACGACAGGAACGTTTCGGGGACGCTGAGCTACGGGCAGATCCAGATGCTGTCGGGGATGTCCGCGCAGGAGCTGTTCCTCTGGTTTCCGGTGAAGGGGATTCAGGTGGATGTACCGAGCTCAGGGCGCATATATTTCGACGTCGGCGTTGCTCGCAAGCAGTTTTCCCTCTCTTTGTTCGAAACGCCGAGGGAATGTATGATTGCCCGCGACGGGACGCCTGAGGAGATGGAGGCTGGGAGGCTTATAGCTCAGGCCATCTCCAAGGTTTTTGCTTTATATATGTCATTTTACTTATAAGACCAAATGGTATGCGCATATTTGTTTGTTTTGTGCAAATTTATTTTCGTGGGAAGGTAAAGATATATATATATATATATATATTTTTTTTTTTTTTAATTCTTGGGATTTCAGAAAATTGAGCATTTTGCTTGGTTGATTTGTGTGGTCAGGAGATTTTATATATTCTGAGTGAGTGCTTGCTTAATCAAAACAAGAAAGTTTAGATTGTTGATGTTGTTAAATTGTATGTGTTTGCGACTTTCTGTGCAGAGTCAATCCAGGGAATTGAGATATCGACTTGATCAGGGAAATTTTGGGAGGAACATTCTGTGAAGGATGCAAAGATAAAGCCATTTTCAGATGTCTATAGCTCAATCAGTTCTGTGTTACCCCCTTGTAAATTGCAGGTTGAATGCTTCAATCCAGTGTGTTTGCTTTGCGTTCTTTTTGCCCATATAGTGCAGAGTATGCAAGTTAGATGAGCCGGTGCTGACCGGAGTGCCTTGTGGATGCAATTGAGAGGGAAACTTAGGCAAGGCATTGGTATGAATGGTGATAAATTTCCCACGGAAGATAATGCAAGACAGGAGCATTAAGTTGAGGTGATTACAGGTGATAAATATGAGAAAAGTTCTGTTCATTTGTTGTACTACGGATATAAAATATGGTTGCCACGATCGAGTCACTTTTTGTAGAATAAGTTAGATTTCTGAGGGATGCATACATTCATGATATAAAATTTCAAGAATAAAGTCTTTGTTGTTTATTTCTTTGTAAAGTTGTGTTAAACACCCCCTTTCCCTGATACGATCTAAAAACTGATATATACTTCCCTTCCTTCAAAGACGAAAGAAAAAAAACTGTTTTGTATCGTTTCTGATACTGTATTCAGGCTTCCAATGATGGTAAAGGAAATCCTTCTAGAGAATCCATCACTTAACTGCCATAATCCTCTTAAAGGATCTTCTTTTGTGCACTTGTGGGCAGGTGTGGAACCAAATACATTGTGTTTCTGCCATCACAAAATGGAGCAGAGGGTCTGTTTAGGGATACAGTAAGAGTACATGTCTGCTGTGAGATTTTGCTAAGTGTGTTGTGTGCACAGTTATAAAATCTGGTCCTCCACAGGCGCTGGGTTGCTCAGTCAGTCATATTGAACATATATAAAATATATTTTGTATATATTATATATATATTTTTAATATCTGTCGTAACATGATAAACTCTAAGTAATTGTCAAAGTTTTTCTTCTAATTATCATCCTTCATTTTCCATTTATTTTCCTCTGATTTCTCTTTACATATTTCTTAATGGAATGCCTGACAACTAACATGAATAGGCTGTTTCAGAATTGTAGTTGTTTCCCCTTCTTTCATCTTTCATTTAGGAGAGCAGCACAAATTAATGAAGGGGTAAGTTGAGTCCTGAAATTTTGGTTGCAGACGGAGTTTCTTGTATGAGAAGCAGAACTTTCCTAGACAATCTAGTGAGAATTTTGTTAGTGTACTGGTTGAGCAGTATTTTTATATTGGATTTTGTATTTTTATATTGATTCTCGCTTCTCCGCTTTAATTGCCTGCCCAATGCGTACTCTTTTTAGATATCAATTGGATCATTGTGCACCTTGGAGGCTGCTATTCATGTGTAGTAAGCCCACGGAATAGTTAGCGTAACAGAGCAAAAAACTGTGTAAACAAATTATTGGTCAGTAGTTGGAGGGATCATGGTTTCATAATTACTTCAAACGGAAAAGTTACGTGGCCATATATGTTAATGGTCAAGCAAATTCTATACTCATATTTTATACAATAAGAAATATATTTTATGTAATTGTATTAATAAAAGGTAATATAAAAAATTATTATTATTTTTTATTTATTTTTTTTAAATATAATTATATAAAATATATCTCGTTATACAAATTAAATAATATTTAAATACTATATAGCCACTTAAGTGTGACCACGCGATGAAACCTACCTAAAAAAGAGAATCTCAGAGACATGGAAAGTGTACACTCTTACAACCACGACTGACAGGGTGTTCACACAGGACAAAATCAACTACATGACTCCTGGCTTGCTTGGCTGCTTCTGTGTAAGGTAATGCTTTGAAAGGAACTGATTACTGGTTGGACCCAACTTGATGTCTCTCTTCAATGCAGACATTGCTGGACTGAAAGGGTTAGATCTGGGAGGGCACATGCAGCTTACTTGCTTGATCCTATAAAACATACCACATGTCGTAGAAGTGTTGTCAGAATTCCGTTGACTGTGACTGCATGTGACAGAGGTCCTGTTTGTTTTGTATGTTTGTTTGGTGGGCACTATTTTATGCACGTAAGGTAAGATGTGAGTGACATGTCGGCCGTGCAAGCCGCAAATTTAGCTGACAATTCAATCAAGGCAATTGGTATTGGTTACATGTGCGTCAGGTGAAATGCAATAATTGGGCGATATTTCTGCCTTCCATATCCTAGAGGATTAGCTAGATAAAACTATGTAGCTTTTGTCGCCAATTGGGTCAAAATAGGATGGCGCTGTGATCTGTGTACAGCTTGGCACTTTGAAGGTAACAATGATGCTGGTAGTTGTATATTTATGCGGCAAGGTATGCCTTTAATGGGGAAGTTGACTCCTCACTGCCTCACCAAAGTTCATGTATCTTTCTCAGTTGGTTGTCCTGCCTGCCATTCAACGGAACTATTGTTTGCATCGTGTTCTTTTTGGGCATCTAACCATACGACGTAATTTGGTATGTTGTGGACAGGGGATTTAGACCATAGATGATGAAGAATTTCCTGTCTACATTTCCAAGCAAATGGCATCGTGATTCTACATTTTTTTTTCTCTGTTACATCCACGAATGAAAACCAATGAATACTCAAATCAAGAAGGGAGACTAAATGTAGGTCAATGTCAAGAGGAGAGGAATATGAAAACTTAAGTTGACTTTAAAATTTTTTATTTATGAGAAATCTAGAACAAGTAGATCTCACACCAAATTTAATGCTCGATAAATTTGAGTGACAAGAAAAAATTTATTTAGCTGATCTTAATTAAATATAGGATTAAGGTTTTGTCATTTATTACTGTTGTTGTGTCTGTCGATGACTCTGAAAACAAACATTTTGTTATTATTATAATGCAAAGACAAGGCAATTATGAAAATGTGTAACGTAAATATGATCGTTTGAATTACAAAGATTTATATTTCCATGTTTCAACGGTTTATTGAGAAGAAGTTGGGTAAATAAATAAAAGAAGAATGGAGAAGTAGACATGATGATGAATTTTTGGGCGCAAATTGGACATTCTGGTTGACCCAATGGCCCGACGTCTCTCAGCACGCTGCCCAGCACTTACTATTGCAGTTACTTCCGCTAGGAAAGCTAAACACCAAAAGAACCCAACGCTAGGCCCAAAGACGTTTTCATATCTATATTAATGGCCTTTTTTTTTTTAATCCTGCAAAAAGAGCCCAACGCCAAAGCCGAAGGGATGAGATGGGTTTCAGTCCACATCAGGGGGTGTGGGGTGGGAAAGGAAGTGTAAAGTAAAATCCCATATATTTTAGTTCTAAATATTTGTGATTTTTTTTAATGCAGTTCTATATATATTGTTTCTCACATTATTCTACATTTTTTCGTTTCTATTTCATTTTTAACAAAAAGTGTTAATGCCTTTCAAACTTTATTTGACACGGGTAAAATTATGTTATGATTTGGCTATTAAAGTGAAAATGATTTTAATTGGATATTTATCCATGTAACTATGTATGATATTAAATAGTTCATCTCTATCCTAATTAGTATTCTCTAGTTAATGCTTTTTCTCTTTTTCGTAGTAAAAATTTGAGTCAAATTAGAAATTCTCATTAATAACAATTTAATGAAAAGAATGATGTTTAATAGCTAACTAAACATATTCAAAGATATATTTACATAGTCATAAACTTGTAGTTCAAATGACATTGGTAGTATACTAATGAAAAAGAAATCAGAAGTTTAAATCATTAATCTCTCCAACTGTCACCTCTCTATCAATCAGTCGCCTCTCCACCAATCAATTAATCTAATTTTAGGATATCTAAAAAAAATAATGACATATTTACATGGACAGTTTCGTATAAAATGAAACGTTTCCCCAATGTTTTTTTGCCAAAATATTCTCTAAGAATGCAACCCAAGAAAAAAAAAAAAAAAAACATCTCTTCGAACAAGTCCATATGAGTATTGGTTTTCAAAAAACAAAAGAAGAATTAAATGCTAGTCAAGGACGCAAAATTTCCGCAGGGTGGACGAAAGCTGAGAACGGTGACATCAATGGGACCCCGTATGCGCCTGTACCAAAACGGAAGATATGTGACGATTGACGGGTCTCCAAGCAATCACATGCACAGGTGTGGAGCACTTCGTGGGAGAAAATAGTGGTCCAGGATAATTGGAGTTGGATTCTCTTCCTATTTGAAGCGCAATTATGGGCCAAACATGCGGATCGTCGGAGCACTCACTGTCTTGGAGTGACTTCATTCACGAAGAAAAAAAGTTAAATGGAGCTAACTACCACATCTAATAATAAAGTTACTTGAACAAAATTTAATAATATAATTACTTAAACTATATATATTTTTTATATATAAGATTTAAATTTTTATTTTTATAAATTAAAAATAAAAAATTTATGCAGATAAAAAGATAAATATTTACAAATCAACACATGTTCACAAGTATATAATTATAATCAATTAATTATAATTATCAACTCTCATTCAATGTATAATAATTAATAGTTATGACTAATTGATGTAAACTCGCGTTCAACCGTTTTGATTTACTCGCATCTTCGTACTGGAGCTTTTTTCAAAAAACCACATTCCCTGCCACGCACTAGCTAGACTAAATCAAAGCCCCTTCTTTTCTCTTCTTTTTCCCATTAAAAAAAATTAGAGTTTCAGAAAAAAAAAAAGAAACTAAAAAATGCACTCGATTGTAATTGATTGAATTTAATATATAATTATTTTGATTGTCAGCGCAATTAAGCATGAGAAGAAAAATTAATATATTTTTTTATATTTAATTACACTTATAATTAAAAATAATTATATATTAAATTCGACCAATTATATTCGGACGTTTCTTGTACCTCTTTTTACTTAAAAATGTAACAATGCCCTTTTCCATTTTGGAGACTATTAGTATTAACACAGCCATTATTCTCGTGTCCATTGCCATTAGTATTGAGCAAAAGAAATGCTACTCCAGGACCATGACATGAACCGCCGTCAAGATTCTTGGAAAGCAGAAAGAGCACGCCCATATGGTCTAGATGATAGATCAACCAGAAGCCTGACCGTAAGCTTTGGAGTTTCGGTTAGTAGGCTTCCAGTGACACATTTCTGTGCTTTCATATATATATATCTATTGTTAGGATATTACAATTTTCACAGGTTGCCTTAATTTCTACTGTTTTTGTTGCATCCAATTAGTTAGCATTTCGCAAACTCAATCTTTATATATTGCTCTAGAGCGGTCTAGCCACTACAGTCACATGAAAAAGAGCATTTGCACCGCTTTTTCCTTCATAGTTAGGGGTTGCCATGCTTTCAAGAAATATATGTAGACACCACTAATTGCCATGGTCAATTCAGAGCAAAAGAAATTTCCCATCACGAAACAGAAAAAACCCTAAATTACTTTCTAAGTGAAATATGGAAACCGCTATTTCCCCACCGATGGCTGCATCCACACGTAAAAGCCCTTAAGGACACTGGCAAATGCAATAAACATTGACTCCGACGTACCGTGTAATAACATATATTTGTACTAAGTGATGTAAAGATATACGGGGAGGTTTTAAAGTTATAAAACCATTGACGACAGAAAGGTTTGATTAGGACACAGCCAGGGAATATCAAAAACGTTAAGAGTGAAGTACAGAGTTAGAGAAGTGAACAGGCCACTTATGTTCCTAGGAAATGTAGCATAATACATTAGAAACCATGTTTGGTTGGAAACACCTAAGGAAATATTTCAGAAAGGTACAGCAGCTACTTTATTATGCTGGACAAGGTAAAATTAAACGAAGCGTGCATGTAAAGAGACAAATAAGTACTAAACCAGGATGCTTTCTAATTCTGTTGATGATAAGACAATAGAAAGAGAACTTCAATACGCACCTGACTGTACTATACAAATTAAGAAAACCACATGATAGGTCATGAATTGATGTTTGCGGACAAGATGTTTTAGGTTAGTGTTCAAAGCCAGGTTGGGTGAGATTGCGCATCACCATTTTGAGTGCCCTGATCATCAGGTTGGCTGTCTAATCTTATTTCATTGTCTGGCTATTGTCTTTAATTAATCGGAATTTCAATTATCTGTATCCTTTTCTAAGAAATTAAATTAAATCCCAGTTTTTTTTTTTTTTTTTTATCGTTGAGAAACTAATATCTAATAAGGAGAATTAAGAATCACAATTTCAAACAACTGTGAATGTACTTCGTCCAAACAAAATTAAAACTGAATTATGAAAATGGATATAAACAGTTTGCTCTCTTCTGATTAATTCTCCATTTCGGACCAAAAAGAGAACAAGGAGAAAAAGCCTAGAAGAGAATAATTAAGTGACTAAAAAGGTAAAAATAATGTAATTTGGAGGTCTTGATGAGCATAAATTCTATTGGAGTTGGGATTTTACTCAGGTCAAATGAGCAATCTTCTACCGCAAATAAAACAAACTAATAATCTAAGGGATTTCTTATTCCCTTTCCTTCTTTCGTAGCCATCAGCCGAGCAAGAAAATTTTCTTATCATTACCATCCTTATTCTCTCAAGAGTAATAATATATATCAAAAAAACCGTGTGATAAAATATCTCAAAATTCATAACTATAGAAAGAATCATCAACTTTTTTAATATCGTTAAACTAAAAAAAAAAATGATAATTCTTTTTATAATTATAAATTTCGAGATATTTCATCACAAAGTTTTCAGGATATATATCATTACTCTTCTCTCAATTTGAAATTCTGGCAAGACAACCTTAATTTCCTGTCAGTGACCTTTGCTGGTTCGGAATCAACCAGCAATTTCTGTATTATTCACCTGTAGAATTTCTTCTATGTTTTCTCGTTCTATATCATTTGCTTCTCCATTTAATTTGTATTTAATAGTCATTTTTCTTGTATGTTTTTAATTGGGTTTTGTTTTTGTATATTGGTGCTTATATATTGATATTATATCACGTAGTAGAGAATACGAAAATCTATGATTATTCTAACGAGATACGCACATCAAGGAGACAAACGATTGTGCCATTATTCTCATTAAAGGGGAAAAGAAACTAAAATTAAATACCAGACGCAAGGCCCAGACGAACTCTGCGGGGAAAAATCCATAATTCTAGAGCGGAAGTCATTTGAAGGTAATTTGGGGCATATGATTTCTTTGGGAATGAGGCATAAATGGATGGGCTAATGAAAGGAAATGCAGAAGTTTTGGAGATGATTTGAAATCTGTATTGATGAATGAGCCCCTGATGCTATAATTTCTAGTTTGTGGTGTTAAGAATGTGTTTTAAGTTGCAGGGAAGGTTTGATCTAAACATACTTATGGTTCTAGAATATACGGAAGATGAAGATTCACTTACTGGTTAACATATAGATGTTTATTAATTTTACTCTTTTTCTTTGGTATAATTTACTTGTAATATTATATTATATAAATTTTTGATCAATTTTTTTATTTCAAATAAATTCCGCTTAACCTACAGTGTAAGAACTTAGTAATTCTCAAAACAAAAAGGTAAGTCAAATTGAAAAGCCACTAACATATATATGCAATCTTATGACATTGGTGATGGAAGACCAACAAATCAACAATGATTGCTAAGAACCTACATTTGAGGAAGGAAACCCAGAGTGATTAGTTGACACCAAGAAATGTTGTTAAGTCTATTGGGACTTAGAGCGAGAATCTAAAATTATGACTCCATAAGTTATATAAAAGACAATTTTGCATACTTTCAGTTTATTTGTTTACTTAGTTTGTGTATGTTTGTTTGTTTGTTTGTCTAGGATACAAAGGATCACCCCTGAACACTTAATCCATGAACAATATTGTAATTGTCATTGTCGGTGAGCAGTGTGATTTGAGGTGTCTGTTTGATTTCCTATAATCAAATGCAAATGTGGAGCAGCGCCTAACTTCGGTTGTTTAAAAATTCACCTTGCACCTAGGGAGTAAGGATTCACCATCTAATTATCTGGAGCTATGTCTTCCTTTCTGTAATGTGGCCTTTAATATCGTCAGCATTGGGTTTAGTACATGTAAATTCAATTTTCGAAAAGAGCACTAGTAAATGTTTTTATTTTTGATATTTTGATAAGTATCTTGAATGCAACAATATTGATTATTTTTGTAACAAAAAATTAAATATTATTATTTTTTATTATAAATATTATTATTTTTATTATAAAAATTATCTATTTTATTTTATTTATAATACTAATCGAAACACTGAAAATTAATAGACAAATATTTTTTCTTTCTAAAAATGGTGTTTGCACCATATATCTTGGATTCTAAAAATTGAGTTCTAAACTAAAGTAGGCCTATCATCTTGGATTATTAACTAAATTGCTTGAAATTTCATTTTCGTTGACCAATAAAAAACATAAAACGTAAGCTGTCTAGCAAATTATTTTTAGTTTTTAAAAGACTATCCACTTGGGAAACAAATATCATAATGGTGGGGGGCATTTGTGGATAAAAGAATGATTCGGTCAGTACCTTTTAAGCAACTGGGTGACAACCCTAAAACCTTTGAGAAGTGAGAACCAGAGAAATGTGCACGGGTCATGGATTTTCATGAGGGAAGGAAGCATAATCATGAGTTACTTGGACCCATCTGCCTCTACTTACAGATATACCCTTTCATTCCCCTTAAAAAAAAAATAGTGCAAAGTTCAAGGTTTTCCTTAAATCACTCTAAGTCTGTTCCTAATTAAGAACTCATGGGTAGTCTATCAACCCCTCTTGAAAAATATGCGAAAACATGCAGAAAATTAAGCACCTAATCTTAGCTTAATATCTAGATCTTGAATTCCACATAGACCTGCAACACTAATTTCGTTATCAGTTTTATTACTTTCCACAATAAAAGGAAAGGAGTAGGGGTGCAAAATCCAAGCAAAGTTAGTAGCAAAAGGCAGCAACTTGGGCTATTATCCATAATGTAGCAGTAACGATAATATTACTAACACTAGCAAAAATAAGGAAGCATGTATAAATTACACACCAATTGATACACTAACAAGCAATAGTGTCGATTACTTTTTCACAAATATTAACCACGCATATATAGCTGTTTTAATTACATGGAGCCATAGATTTCCAAGACATTTTATTTAATTACCACCGCATTGGCCACCTTCTTTTTTTTTCGTTTTTCTCTTTCCTTCTTCTTCTTTTTCTTCTCCATTTTTCTTGTTTGTCCCCTTCTATTGATATAGATTCCTTGTTTCTATTTTTTTCTTTTTTTTTTCTGCATATAGTTATCGAATGCATATATACCTCTCAAGTGGAGTAGAAATCAGCTATGCTTCTCATCACATGTACCTGGGAATTAAGGCACTTTATGTAATGGGCAGCCTCCTCCAACAAACGGCATAAATCCATAGCCTCGCCGCCGGGCACGAGCTTTCTGAGCTGCTTGGCCTGAGCAAACCCATCTTCCTGATTGCCATTATTCTTGTCCTCCATTTTATCAACCTTAGTCATCGCGGATTTTTTATTGATTTTGAATGATGATCTTCTTTTACTCGCAAAAGCACGACGGCTCCGAATCTTGCAAAGCATTGCCCGGCTCCAGGCTCTCTTTGGCCCAACAGCAAAGACCAGGGATTTATCAGCAGCAGTTTTAACCCTATTGTATCTTTGAAACATCTCTCTAGGACTACCGCATGAAGATAAATTAGCGGGTCTTTGGCTCCTTATTCTTGCCAAAGCTCGAAGAAACTTCCGAGCAAACCTTGATTTTATGGAACTAGGGTTTGGAGGCAAGTTCTGAGGATTATTCATGGCGGCCAAGAAGTTGAATTGGTTGGCAAAATTAGGGTTTCTGGGTGTAGTTGAGTGCTGATGCAGAGATGGGCTGGACTTATAACTAACTGTTGTGCTCTTTCTTTTGCCTTTTGTAAGGATATATAGACATAAAAATCCAAATAAAAAAACAAACAAAGATCGAGTTTCTTGGGGGTCTAGAATTAGAAAGATTTTGTATTCTGACACAAGGGGGGGCCTCTCTTGTTCAGAGATCAGAAGGACAAAAGGAGAATTTAGTTCTGCCTTCTCTGACACAGAATCTATAATATAACACCAACCTAGAAAACAAGGGAGAGTGAGAAAGAGAGGTGGGCGCGGACATTTCAGGAAGAAAACATGTGAGAGGGAATGAATTGGGAGTGAGAAATAAGGGATTGAGAATGGGAGGGCTAAAGAGGAAGGAAGAAGACTTGGGGAATCAAAGGCCTTTTCTTTCTTTTCCTTTTGACGATATTATTATTGTTATTGTTGTTATAGTTATAATAATTGTTATCCTTATTATTATTATAACTGAACTATACGTTTCTTGTTTCCTTTTCAGAATGAGGTTTTAAGAAATGGAAAAGTAAGTTTATGTGGGCCTGCAAGAGGCCAACCACCATATGATCGCACATGGTTCCGACTTCCCCGTTGGAATAATGTAGTGTAGGCCCCCCCTCCCTCATTAACTCTCTCTCTCTCCCTTCAATTTTTTTTTTTTTAAATTTTATTTGGTTACACGCAGACAACCCTTTTCTGGGCAAGTTGATTTTTTTTGTTTGTCTTAATTCGCTTTATTAAATGTAATCTATAATATATAAAAAAAAAATTCATATTTAATTTAAAAATGCGTCTATTTTCTTATTTTTTAAATTTAATATATTTTTTATAATTTAATAATCAAATTTTTACGTGTCAATTTTATTCTTAATGATGTGTGTTTACGTAGTTTTCTCTAATTAATATTCTTCAAATTGACATCATTCGAGCCTCCATCTTGGTCTTTTACCAGAAGTTAGAGTGACAAATTGTGCGCACCTGTGTGGTGATGGCGATGGGGATAGGAGGTTGCGGGGCGGCGAGAGCCGATTGGCCACAACCCACATGGATAGTACAGTCGACGCTCATCTAAAACATATAATTGAAACGACAGCGTTCAACAGTAGCTTTTCTGCCATTAATACTCCAACGTGTGGTCATCTAATGTTGGGGACGAGAGACTGTCCTGTCTTCCATTGCCGTGACAGGCCTACTAAAATTATTGTCAATTAATAGTTGGCACCTCACGTAGGCGGAGTGCTCAATTGGGTGTCAATCATAGGTATGTAATTTTAAATGTGGGCATCTTCGTTTGTCTTTTTAATTAGGGGATATCATTATTAATTAATTAGCTGGTATCACAAATTAATTATGCATTTCTAGTTTTGTCAAAAACGCACAAAATTGCCTACAGTTCACTGCATGGTACAGAGAAAACTATCTATTTTGTAATATTATATGATATTTTTGAAATTTTACAGCTATATGTTTACAACGCCAATTGCCGAGTCTGTGCTTCATTTTAATCAACATTAACTGAGACATTTCATCCATGTTATGTTGATGTATATATTGCTCAGTCTTTACCAGTCAGACAGAATAGTTCATTGTTTACTTCCATAAGGGAGAAGTAATCCATTGCTTTTCCTATTGGACCACAGACTCTGAAGAGGCATATGTATTAGGTAGGAAGAGAGTGACAAATTTAGAAGCCAAATTTTAGTTAATGACAGCTTGGAGCATAATAACGTTTAAGTTCACTTAGTTGGATTTATTTACACTCTTCTTGAACCATATCCACCTAAGTTTTATCAGTTTTTTGTATCGCATGCGCCTAACATTTCTTCACTAATTGGAGAGAGAAAGATATAACAAATATTATATGGTAGAAGTGGCTTGTTAATTATATTAGAAAAGGAAGGAAAGCGATAGTTAAGAATGGGGATTAGGAGGGAAATAAAAGGGCAAGAGGAGAAAAATTAAATGACAAAACAAGGGAGAGTAATTTTGCAAAACAATGGTCTCTATTCGTCTTACAAAGAGGGGTGAGCAATTTTCTACGTTTTTGTTGATTTTTAACTGAAATAACACATGTAAGTCATTTTCGTGATAGATGAGGATGTGATTGAAGCCTGAAACATTTTGGTCTAAAGTTTCAACTTTAGTTGTTGGGTTAAAGCTCAAGTACTAAAACATTTTGTGATTATGGCATGTGTACCTTATAAAGCTTTTCCCTAATAAGTTTGGAAGATAAGACCCATATAAGAACAAAAATTAGTCAACCCAAGATGATAAAGCCAATTAATAAATTATATTTTCTTAGAGGTGAAATGCAAATCTTCGACTTTTTTTTTAACATAAAAAAAAAGAGTTATTATTGATATATCAATTATTAAATTTGCGGGCAGAGATTAGGGTAATTTATATGTTTTGATGCCTTTTTTAACAACTTTTAAAAGAGTTGACCCCCACTTGAGTATCAGCGGAATTGAGCATGACTCTACCACTGCAAATTACGACGATTATCAAGTCAAACTCCTACGTCACGCTTCAACACTTTCTCCACAGAATGGGAACATCCAGTATTTGCTAAGAAAAGCGCGTACACAGAGACTCAAATTTAGATCATCAATATAAAAATATATTGACTTACCATTTAATAACTACCTCAAATAATCAAATGTTTCGACTTAGACCTAAGTTTTTAAAATTAAAGTGTTAGTACCTTACAATTAATAAAAATATCAATTTACTCTAAGAAAGAGAAGATGGGCACTCGCCATTGTGCAGGTGGCATCCAATTTGCTTAGACTTTTAATTATTAGACCAGGACAAGCGAGAGATCCATGAAAGTTACGTTTTAGCTAACATTTCTACGAATGACATATCTCCAGCTAGCCAGCATCTTTCCACTAATCAATTTATAGAATATATATATATATAATATTAAAGGATTTGTGTTTGTGAGTTTACGTGGATGTAATTATATCTTTAATTTTTGTAATCACGTTTTCACTTTTTATAATAAAAAGAAATACATTTTTTTTTATATATAAAAAGTGAAGGTGTAGTTATAAAAAATAAAAATATGATTGTATTTAAATAGAATCTCAAGCATTAATCTTTTTCATGTTGTAATAGTGCTCTTATTTTGTTGTTCTTATTTAGATATTTTGCGTAGAAAAATCAGCATTAAGAACCACTTTTAATGTAGTTTTCATGATTTTTGGTTGGGAAATCATTTGAAAGGGATAACAATAAAAAGTGAGAGGAATGCAAATGGTCCTACTTAGTTGGCATCCAACTCAGCGAGCGGTGTCATACTTACTGAAAACAAACTACTGCTTTGCCGTACATACGTATAGAGAACGTCGACTAACATAACTAGCCTTTTGTTTTTTTTTTGGCATCATTCGGGCTATCCGGCAGGTGCTTCTGGGCTGAACCAGGAGGGCTGATTTTTTGTTTTGGGGGGGGGGGGGGGGGGGGGAGGGGGTTGTGGGGGTGCTGCTGGTTGCTGTGCGGGTCTGATAAGGGGAAACTAGTGGAGTTGTTATGGCAGGCGCTTTTCAAAGGGCCGCTTCGGTCGGTTTGGGGCTTTGAAATAACGCCTCGGTCTACAGAAATAACTGTCGCAGGCCAGTAGGAAAATAGTCCGGTTCCCAACTGGCCCATTACGAAAATAGCTTCCAATGGAACATGGTCCGGGAAAAGAAGCAAAAGACAAAAGTTATGGATTAATTAAAAAAAAATTATGGATTAATAAAATAAAAAAAATATCTTAAGAGACACTCCAGTTGAGTTCAAATTTTAGAATAAAAAGGGAGGGTTTATGAACTATTTTTTTTTACGCAACTCATGGCATAATAAGTCAGTTAATAGATAAAAAAATAAAAAATAATAATAATTACGAACAAGATGGGTATTCAACGTAAGAAACTAATCACAATGATTTTTTTTTTTAAGCAAAATTTGTGGGACAACAATGCAAGCACCTCTAATGTCACAGGATTCTGCAACAAAAAAAAGGAAAGTGGATAGGGGTGGGGAATATATATATATAGGATAAGAATATGTAACATTAAATCTCTGCTTGCATATTTTCCCATTGTCTTCCAACGATGAGTCAGAGGCAGAATCATTCGGAGTTGAATTTGAGATGGTTACTCCACCGTCTGATGTTCCAGATGGTTTCTCTGCAACAGGTTGTTTCAACAAAATGCAATACATAATGCTTGCGGTCAGCGTAAGTATCAGCTTCTGATTCATCGGAACGGGGAAGAAAAAAATGCAATGGTTTTGAAGTTCAGGCATATAAACAGGGCAGCAGTTATAAGCATCGTGTTTGCGTTAAAACCAAGTACATATCTTGGGGGAAGTTTGAGCGACAAAGTCAAGATCAATGCCTAGCTGCGGGGGTAGCAATACCCAAAACCTGAAAAACTAGACTCCGAATTACAGATCTAGGCTGAACAGCACACTAAGCAGCTCAAGGGGGGACCAAAAAATGCCGCCTAAAAAAATTTTATCCGGTAAAAATCTGAGTAGGAAATGTAATGCTGAATTTATATTAGTGGCTGATAGCAGCTGATACACAGTAGAGTTGGTCGTATTTTATTTATAATAATGGGTTCCGGCTTCTGGGTGTTTTTTGACCCGTAGATCCCCTCAGGCACGGCCAAACCCCCACCTGCACACCGGTTAGAACTCCGGCCACTCGTCATGCCTTCAAGCAACTCATTCGAGTCTGGCTTCCTCGAGTAGCTTACTTTGGTGTTCGCCCACTGTAAAAATATCTGGCATCAGCACTGATTTCCTTTTCATGGGAATGAAATCTCAAGTTCTTTAGAAGTTGCAGGACGCTTCTCTTCAAACTCATCCTGCCTGCATCCGCGTTTGGGGATTTTATCAAACTCACCCGGCTTGCATCCATACGGGGATTTTGGAGCATGGTCAGAATAATCAAAATTAAAATTTGAACGCCGTCTGTGGGAATCGAACCCACGACCACACGGTTAAAAGCCGTGCGCTCTACCGGCTGAGCTAAGACGGCTACTGTGAGTGAACCGCTTAATATAAAAATATTATAGAAATCTAACAACTTTCTTCTGCAACCAATGCTACTTGCCCTTTGTAGGAAACGCTGTCACTCTCACTAGGAAAAATTTATGTTTAGTTGAATATATATATATATATATATATTATCTTACATTATATTTAAGAGAGAATTGAATTGAAACCTCAAATTTACATCCAAGAAAACTTCGTGGTGGCCATTGAACTATGTCTAGTAATTACTAATTCACAAACAAATATTGTTAACTAATTAAAACTAAATGTAATTGCGGGATCTAGTCATATAATAATACATTTTATCATACCCTTTTGTTTATAACATTCATTTATCAAATTTATTATTCCAATGGAAAAAAATGACATTTGTTTTAATATACAACAGTTTTCTGAACACATGCTTTTGAGCACTCAATGGCAAACTAGCAATGCAAAGTGCCCGTCGCCACCCATGATGCCGTCCGTCACAGCATACTACCAACCACTAACCCTCTCAAATCCTAGAGACTGGGGTCAGTTTTGAGAAATGGAAACAAGTACAAGGATATGTGTAGAGTTTAATATTTTTACGAATTTAGATAATATCAGTATTAACTTATTTTTGTATTATTATAAAAATATTTATATTTTTTATTAATCATATGTGTTTAGCATGTATTTTTTTATAGTATTTAGTAAGATTTGTTTGATAAAATCAAAGTGAAATTAAAATGATGTGAATTGTTTGATAATTGAATTAAAAAAATAAAAAATAAATGAGTAAGTTATTGTATGATAATATGTTAATTATTTTAATATTATGTAGATTACAGTTATATAAATGAAACTCTTTTATTTATTTCATTTAATAAGAAAGGTAATAATTGGCTGCGTTACAAAAGCTATAAGCACTGAAAAAGATAATGGTGAATGCAACGGTCATTATAACTTAACTAGTAGGGGGATTAAATTTTAAGCATTGAAAAAGATAATGGTGAATGCAACGGTCGTTATAACTTAACTAGTAAGGGGATTAAGTTTTATATTAGGTGAGTAACTTTTCACTTTGTTAAATATTAGTCAGTAATTTAAAAAATGTTTAATGTGTGTTATTTTCGTCAACAAAAGTTCACACGAGTCAGTTACTTTGTTTCCATCAAATATTCCGTTATCTAATGACATGTAAATTAAGATAATAATATGACTCAGCTAAGTTTTCTTACGTAGAAAAATTTTTTTTACTCTTTTCATGATTGGGTATTTTTTTGTCTCTTTCTCTCTCCACGTCAAACAAAAACCATTCATTCTTCTCTGTTTTTGCTGTTTTTGTTTCTCACATTAAACTCTTTCACAGTTTCACTTTGGATCCACTATCTAACCTCCACCACCTAAATCTCTACCAACGCCACCCAAAACTCCACCACCTCAGCCACCATTTTCTTCCACCAGCCACCACCAACACTGTGGCCATGTATTTGGTTATGAGTCATGTCTCCTCAATCACCTTAGAGGGTATGGATAGGCGTCGGCTTGACCTTTTGTCAAACATTACTCGTGCACCATAACGAGTTCGTTCATACACAAAACTTTCTCCACTCTTTTTCTTCTTCAACACCATTATCAGGTAACACAAATACAAAAAACAAAATCCTCTCAACAGAATTTAATCCCAACGTCTAAATAAGACCCCTTAACTCCAAGTTAACACTCCTTTTTGTTTTTCCCCCATCTTGAGCATTATGTTTTTATTACATAATAATTTCTAATTTTTCCTCATAGTTAAAATGGGCCTTTGCTTAGTATTTAGTTTACAAGTGATACTTTTGGTTATGTAATTATTAAATATTCAACATTTTTTTTGTAAATATAGATTTCGATGTAGATTTTGTATCTAAAGTCTCAAATTGTTCGAAAGTGTCTTCAAAATTAACAGGATGCACATTTTTTTATTTTTTCTGCTGATTTGTTTACTGATTTTACTCTTTAATTATATATTTTATTGGCTGAGAAAATTTTATAAATTATCAATACAAAGATCGAGGACAAAGGTTAAAGATTTTTTTTTAATTACTCAAAATAAAGAATTAATTGTTATTAATTTTTGGTTTGAAATTTTTCTGTCAGTATATATTTATATTTTTGGACAACAATTGCTGCATTGACTGCGGCTTGGTGGAAGAAAGTGATGGTTGAAGTGGACTAGTTTGGGTGGTAGTGGTGGGTTCAAGCTATAAATGACTTTTGATGTGAGAGAGAGAGAAAGAACAGGAAAGGTGAAGTGGACTAAAATTTGAATTTAACTAAAGAGAGAGAAAATAAAAAGGAGGAGACAGAAGGGTTTTGGACATAATAGACAAAAAAAAATGCCCCACGTGAAGAGACAGAAAATTTTTTTTTCACATAATAGATTTTTGTTGGCTTATAGTGTCACTTTCTCTTACATATCATTTGATAACAAAATATTTGATAAAAATAAAGTAACTAATTTACACATAAATTTTTATTAATAAAAATGACTCACATTAATTTTTTTTTTTTTTTGTAAATTATTCACCTATATTTGACAAAATAAAAAATTACTAACTAATATAACACTTATCAACCAGTAAGTGCATCCTTTCGGAAGGCACGAGTTATGCATGAGTGACACTGTGAGGGAGAGGCACGCTAATACTGTATTTGGGAGGGAGGAAAGTGGGGGGAGGGAGAGGAAAGTGAGAGAATTAAAGTAAATTGTTATGTTTGGAAAATGTTTGAAAAGTAGAGGAGAGGAAAGTTTCTAATTCTTCTAATCCTCCCTACCCCACCAAAACCAATTCTCCAAAAAATGGGAGGAAAATTGTTAGTTCTCATACTAAATTTATTAAATGACTCAATTATCCTTACATAATTTAAAAATTATAATTTTACCTAAACAAAATATCTTAATAGAATTTATTATGAAGGATAAAATTGTTATTTCAACATATTTTATATTCTTCTCCCCCACTTTCTATCATTTCCCAAATAAAAGAATTTATAATTTTCCTCCCTCTCATCACCTCTTTCCAAATACAAGAGAGGATATAAAATATTTTCTTTTTCTAATGATCCTCTCCTCCACTTTCTTCTCCCTCACTTTCCTCTACTTCAAGAATTTTATCTAAATACAGTGTATGGGGGCATTCTGGTAATACCGCTGATCAGAAAAGTGAAACCATCGGAAATTTACATTTTACAATGGCATGAATAGTAAATTAGAGAAGCTTGAGTGGCAATGGCATATCATCAAGCTTATGTATTCGTAATTTTGTCGAAGGCACTCGTGAAGAAACGGTTCCCTTTCCCTGGGCCCCGCCTTCCCCCTGAACCCCACACCATCCTCGTTTATTCATTTTCTCTGTGACTTTCTCTGTCTTAGGGTTTGGACCAAGAAATTCTCTCTCGTTCTCTAAATAACCTTTTCTCTCTATCTCTCTCTGTAAAACCTTCAATGTCACAGCAGGAAGTCGGAAACGGAGGCTCGCAGAAGGTTGCCATTGAGGTGGCCTTCACCGCCTTGAAGCCGCAGCTGCTTGTGGAGGCTCCCAAGGCGAGCGACGCCGTGCAGTTTTACAAGACTGCCTTTGGTGCCGTGGAGACTAGCCGTTCGACTCAGCCCAAGCGGAAGGCCGACCAGGAGATGCCTCATGTCATCGCTGCTCACCTCCAGCTCGCTGGCTCCACCATTCTCGTCGCTGAACTCGCTGACGACGCTGCTAAGTATGCTTCTCTCTCTCTCTCTCTCTCTCATTATTTCTCCCTCTCCGTCTCTCTCTGACGCACAAAGGCGCAAACGGGCATACACCCGCACGCGCTGTAAAATACAATGTGTATTATATGTTTGTGTTTTCTCAGATCTTATGCTTTTGTATGTTAGTTTGTTGAATGCCGTTTTTTTTTTTTTTTCCGTGGTTTTAATCAAATGTTGTCCCTCACTATATATCATTTCAGCGTAGGCGATGCTACTGTTTTGGTAATCAGAGTGATAATAATTTTTGTTTTAGCTTAGATAATCACGTATGAACATTTTATTTCTCTGTTCTTTCATGCGAATGGCCACTTGTTTGTTTTTCTACTGATTTTTTTCGCGGTCGTTTTGGTTTTTTTGTTTGAACTCTACCGTTTAGCCCTTTTTTCTTTTCAAACAACTGCCTGTTTGGTATTTTCCTTTTTTTTTTTTTTTTTTTGCTTGCCTTTTTGGCGTCGAATCTCTGCTCTTCCACTGTGCTTTCGCTGCTTTGAGACTGATTTTTGTTTCAGTTTGGCCGGATTTTGAGGGCCATATTTGTCCCACATTTGATTGATTTCCTTTTCCTCGTTTTTGTGCGCTCGCGTTTGATAATTGTTTTTTTCCCCTTTATTATGAAATTGCGTGTGAAATTCCATTTACGCCCCTCGGTGCATTTCGACCAGTGTGAAGACTGATGTGACTGGAATCTCTCTGTGCTTGGAAACCGAAGACGTAGAAGGTGCCATCTCCAAGGCGGTGGCCGCCGGAGCTGTTGCAGAGGGCGAGATCAATGAGGGTGAGGGCGCGTGCTTGGGTAGTGGGCGCGTGGGCAAGGTCAAGGATCCTTATGGTTTCGTGTGGTTCATTTGTTCCCCAGCCAAGAAGTCCGGCGAAAACGTGGAAGCCTAGGATAGAGGCCGCCAGATCTGATCTGATCTGATCCCTTCATCACTTTTCCAACTTGAACCTGATCTGTTTTTACATCGTAGGTCCTAGCAAACTCTGTAGCGTAATATTGCTTTTGCTTTTTCTGTTAGAAATGAAGTGGTGGGACCCTCTTTATCAGGAAAATGTTTTACCTCAGGATTTTACGGGATGGATAGCTAATAGCCTTAGGCACTAGGATCGAAATATTGCTGTTATGACGGTTTGATAATTTTTGAAAAAAAAAAAAAATCCGAAACTTAATTGAGTATCATTGCAACCTACAGCTGGCATGGAAGTGTTTGGACTGTTTATTTTTCGTATTTAACATGATGAGTTATGTTAGTTTAGTCATATAAAAAATTATTTATTCAGTATTAATATTATAATAATTAATATATTTTGAGTAATTATAATTAAAATATATAAATTAAAAAAATAATAATATTTTTTTTACTTATTTTATAATTATATAAAATAGACTAATTATTTTAATATAAATATTATATTAATAATTATTTATTTGGTCATAAATATTTAACTTGATATGCTTTATCGTGCTCTGTGATGGCCCTTGTAGTAGGAGTAAATAGCCGAAAGGTGCCCATACCATGTTTTAAAGCAGCTGCTTGGTTAGATATTTATAATTAGGCTATCGTTATATGTACGTTTCAAATTGCTTTACATACGCACAAAAGAACATGTGAAGGTCTTATTATTAGTTTATTTTGTACGTGTATGGAGGAGATTTTACGTGCAAATATCAGAAACCTTATAATTAGATAATAAAGATAGCATTGTTGTATGAGAGCAAAGGGCCTTGGGCGGTGTTACGTGTGTGGTAGAGGAAGCACGAAGAGACTTGAATTTGAGTATTTGAAGCTTGTTAAATGAGGAGCCAGTGGTCCGTCGACACGGTTGTATCCTAAAGTAATAAATAATGATATACGCTACAATATATAATAGTAAATATATATATTTTTAAATCAAGTCTTAATTTGTTTGGTTTTTTACCCCGTATGGTAACCCTTGTCTGTTGTTTTCCGTCCATCCAAACGAGTAATTTTAGAATAAAAAAAAAATGAAGACAAATTTTAAAAAATTTTAAAGTGATATAAATTATTAATTATTATTTTAGTGAAATTAGCTAATGTTAGTGGTGTTCTCTTTGGTTTTGGGGCAATAAGTTAGTAATAGGCTAATAGCCGATGGCCTTATAAAAGTTATTTTCAAAGGCTTGTTAATATGACACAATGTTGTATGGTACCATTATAGTTTGTCAGCTAATGTGAGTTTTTACTCCCAACAAAAACTGCTAATGGGTGTCTTTAGAGTCCTGTGATCCAAGAATTTAAGAATACACATGATTTACTTCGGTGGATTTCTGTCTTTGACCACAAAAATTACAAATGTTACACCAGAAGCACCAGACTAGCGGATATTTCCTACGCCGAGATAGAAATGGTTCCTTAGCCTTTTTTATTAAGCTGAAGCCTCTTTCTCTTCCAGAAAAGAAAAGGAAGAAGGCGAGACACCACATTAGATACATATCATATTCATGGAATACATATTCACTATACTTTGATGTGAGATGATACGCACGTGACACTCGAAATCTCTGTCTGCAAGCTAAAGACCTGAAAGAACGAAAAGGCCATTTGGTGAGTCTGATCAAAGGCTTTCCAAATGAAATAAATTCAAACCAACATTGTTCTTTTTATATTTTTCTCTATGTTCAGCAAACATTGTTCCTTCGGAAAAAGAAGTTGCTGAAGCCTAAGAAAACCACAAAAATATCTAGCCTTAATTCAAAGCAGTTTTTTTTCCTCTTTTTTTTTTTTTAATGAGAGCCGCTTGATCCACACATATTGGGCCTATTAACTCTAGAGCATTTGTGGCCTAATATGGCAGCTCCGTCTTAGGTCAAATGGCCCCTTTCATGTTGCCATGTGTAATTAATTAATTGGGGAACAGAAGTCGAAGTTGAGCATTTGCTCAATTGATTGAGAAGGTTGTCTCTCAATCAGTAGGTGAAGGGTTCAAATTTCACTAAACTTCATTTCAGTCGAAGTTGAGCATTTGCTCAACTGATTGAGAAGGTTGTCTCTCAATCAGTAGGTGAAAAGTTCAAATTTCACTAAACTTCACTTCCTCTTTCCTAAATATTCAAATGGGTTCTTTATAGAAAAAATAATAATAATAATAAATTTGGGAACCCACCATCAACCGAGTTGTTTAGACTTTAGAGGCAACATATGTGTCGACTGAATCTGTTCACACATCTATGATTCATGGATATACCCAAGTAAAAGGGATCCATTAATTGATCAAGTATTGGTCATGGTCATTTTTATTCGGGATTTAGTTTTTCTTGAAAAGTCCACCGGTTGGTCAACCGAGATATTTCTGAGCGCATATTTGTTTTGATATTCAACATAATTAGATAGAATAACAAACCTTAGCAATTGGCAGGAGGAGTGAGGCTGCACTTGGCAGGCAAATCCATGGCAAGGTCAGGATCAATACCAATAGTGGGCAACACTGGGGAATTCCTATATGAACACAGGCATGCTAAGTCAGCCCCTGAAAGAGCCTTGCAGCATTCTGCTGGCGGTGGGTCAACCGGGTTAGGTTTGGTCACAGATGGCTTGCAAGCCTGAAGCCCATCTTCACTCATGCCACAGAGGCTCAATGCGCTTGAGCCCTCAAACAAAACTACTATCAGCACCACGAACAACAACAGCATCAGCCCTCTCGTAGTCCTCTCCATCCAAACTTCTTGTTGTTTTTTTTTTTTTCTTTGGTGTGTATGTGTGTGTTGCCGCTGTGTCTCTCCTCTTATAGAGAGCGAGACTTATGATAATAACCACAAGTTTTAAGGACCCGTGAATAAGAATTGGCAGGATTCAAGATCACGGGGCCAGCTTCTCCCACTCTCAAACGCTCCAGTGTCCGATTGGTTTTCTACATTGTGGTTGTGGGCAATGACGCAATGGTAAAATGTCGTTTAGTGGATTGGAAGGAATAATATCGTCTCTTTTAATCATAATTTCATATACTAAACCTTTTTAGTATCACTATATAGTTTTAAATAAATAATAATAATTAGTTATATATAATTTCATTCAATGATATTTGATAAGAATTTTATTTTTAATTTTCTTTATAAATTTAATCATATAACAACTCATATTATTTTATAATTATTTTTAAACTATTGAAATGAAAGAATTCATTCTTATGATATTATGTATGGAACCTACAAATGTATGCGCGTGTGTATGACTTATCATTATTATTTCTTTGGCAAAAAAGAAGTGCATGTTAATGGATATCAAACCATCCTAGGGATATAACTTAATTTTTCTAACGGTGCTACTAATTAACTAAAAAAAAATTATCCGATAGATAATTTTGCCATGAGAGGGCTGCTTAATGATGGATATCTCCAAGGGAGCATTTGATTGGTTCATCTGGAAAACAGCACGTAGAGTGCACCTATTTGGGCTCAACTTCCTTGAAGTTGAAGTTTCCACTAAGGCCTCATAATTCAACATTTCAACTTCAGGGATTTTCCTCTGGAATTATATACTTGGTGCGCTAGCCATGTAGGATGCTGGTACCCCCTTTTTGTTGGAGAACAGCAAAGAGACAATCCGTAATAAGTAAATACAGTAGAGTAGATTGGATTTGGAGTTATTTTTCAGAAATTTTGTTTTTCTAATATACTTAATTTATATAATTAACATCTATTGGATTTTAAACATTGTATGCCACTCAAAGCTCATTTGTCATAGAGTCCAATCACACAGACACATGAAAAGTGAGATACAAAGTCGACATATTACAACTAATTACTTTTTTCTACAACTAGATTTTTTTCTTTTACAATAAAAAAATATACAAATTTTTTTTTTCATTTTTATTACAAAAAAAAGCTTATGATTGCATAAATAAAAATTGTTCAGTTGCAAAGTATTGACTCTACATTTTCCTTTTGCCGTGATTATGTATCTTTTCCCAATAATTTGATAAGTTAAGCCTCTATATTTGTTAGTGGACTTCATTTAGGTGTAATTTCTCCAACTCTTGCTCTGCTTTGTACCAAAACCCACATCTAAATAACGAAAAAAATGATTTTTGCCTATTGGGTCCCTTATGTTACGAATCATTTCATGTGCAGAAGAACGCCCTAGTCTTGGCTGTATCTTTTCATAGCAATGCCACCACATACAACACTTTGTATATATCAAAAACTTCGGGAGGCATCAAGAATCCCCCAACAGAGAAATCGCACATATCAGCAAAGTTGCAAATCACTTCACTAAAGAACCTTAAATAAGCGACTGATCACCAATTCTAGCTCCACTGAGTTACTAACACCGCTACTCTTTGGCATATTGATTCAAATCATCGTGGGGCCCCGCATAATTCCCCTCCCCTTTAAAGTTGTGCAAATGCGTCCACTTGATTGATGATAAGCGTAGCAGAATCAATCCAACTCTAAAGTATTCGCTGACGGAGGAATTGGCATTAATTACCTTTAAGGCTGCAAACGAGTCGATACATTCGTTAAAAATTCAGTAACTCGACTTAATAAGAGTTCGATTTGGGCTCGTTCATTTACTAAACGAGCGATACACGGACTTAAAAGTAAAGCTCATTTAATAAACGAGCCGAACCTGAACAGGGGTAGGTTTGACTCGGTTCAAGTTCGTGAACAGCTCGTTTAAAGCTCTTTTAGAGGTCGACAAATATATCATGAGTAATTCGTTTAATATATATTGTTATAAACTTATTTGATATATTAATAACACTTAATTGTATCATTTAACTTTTAGTATAAATAGTTACCAATTTAGGGTTATATCTTTTATTTCATATATAGTTATTTGAATAAGATTTATACGTGATTAGGGGTATAAGTAAATCAATATTTTCACTAAAAGTTTGGTGACTTAATCTGATAAAAACTTGACTAAAACTCATTCGTTTAACTAAACAAGTGATACATCAGTTTAAATTCAAAACTCATTTAATAAATAAATCGAGTATAAGTAAAGATAAGTTTAGTTAAACTCATAAATAGTTCATTTAAGAATTTATCTACATAATAATTAAAAAAACTCATTTATTATGTTATAAAAATAATTTCATTAAACCCATTTTCAAAATTATATATTACATATATTTATATTTATACATTAAAATTGAACATTTATTTTTAATTATTTAATTTTATTTAAATAAATGGTTTGTATCCTTTTATTTTATGTGTAATAATAAAATTTTTTAATTTTAATTATTTTATTAATATTATAAAATTAAATGATACAGTTTGTTAAAAACTCGAAAGTTCGGTTCGATAACAGTAGACTCGGTTCAAGGTTCGGCTCGTTCGCAAATGATACTGATACCGAACCTCATTTTTAGGCTCGTTTAATAAACGAACTGATACCGAAATTTGACTAAGTTCAACTCGACTTGGCTTGTTTGTAGCCCTAATTACCTTTGCTTTGGCTCTCCAGCTTTATTCCTTCTGTCGTTATCATTTTCAGCATTTCGAAATATTGTTATTGTTCAGTTAACTGCTCTAGATTTATCTTCTTTTGTTGTGCCCTTTTTGTCGCGAGTAATAGATCTTTGAATCAAATGTCCTGGAATTGACAAAAAATATATGCTGTTTAATTGATGATCATATATGGTCCAAGTCAATAGTCAAAAAAACATTTTTATAAAATTTTGTTTAAATAATACTAAAATAGTAATATAATTTTATTGTGTCCAATACTCTATCTGTTTTCTTATTTTTTTTAAATTCAATCAACCACACTTTCTACAACTCTTTACAAGAAATTGCCATGTTTTTTCTTTTTTTTTGAAAGTGAAAAATAGAAAGCATTTTCGGCCATGATTTGCCACTTTGGCTTTTGTATCTATCAAGTTTTGTGGACGCAGTATAGGGAGCAGAGAATCCCCCGCTGCTTTGCATTATAAATATACCTTCTTGCTCCTCAACATCTTCTTGAGTCATCTCTCTCAAGCATTTAATCCTATTTTGTTATCATTTCTCCTACTATTTCTCTCTTAATTTTCTCTGCTAAATCTCTCCATGGCTTCCACCCAGGTCCTTTCTCTCTCCCTCTGTCTCCCTCGTGTGAAAAATTGTTGATTAATTGAGTATATAATTTTTGTTTAAAAAACTTTTTCAAGATTAACTACTTTATCTTATTACTTCATAATTATATACTTAATTAAGTTGATAACTATTTCATATTAATCGCTGTAAATTAAGTTGATAACTATTTCATAATAATTGCTACAAGTTACTGTTGTATATGTTGCATGCACCTGAAACTTGAATTTAAAACCTATTAGTTAGATTGTCTAAACTCAAATTCTTATATATAGTGATAAGTTGTATGCTAATTTTACTCACTTTTTTATTGTGTATAAATTCATCATCTTACATTACATAAACCTATTATTTATTTCAAGTATATTTCACTATACACTAGTAATTAATTTTCAAAAATTGAAAGAGAAAATCAATTCATAAATATACGCAAATGCATGCACATATTGTCTGCTTGCAAGCTGCTGTTCACAAAAGAGGCAGTTTAATTAATTAAAGAAAAAAAGTTGGTGTCCGGATTTTATCCTGATTAAAACTGGGATTATTAGTTTTTTAACACTTATTATTTTTAAAGGCATGACACGATTCTGTCTTGCAGGAGGATGCACCAGCACCGAAAAAAGGGGCAACAGAAGTATCGACGGAGGAACCTCCCATAATTATTATTATAGTATGCTAAAACTAAATGCATGGGATTGGGTTCCGTGCGGTGTTTCCTGTTGTATCAACTAGTTAGCTTGTGAGTACTGGATTTTACTTACAAGATACTAGTTAAATTCGTGTTTCGTTAGTAACTTTGACACATGTTTGGATTTCCTTTCCTTTAAAAGAAGTTTGCTGCTCTTTATTTGCTTCATGTCAATTGTTTTGCGTCTTTGACGTCCTCCACTTCTTGGCTAATGCTAAGTTGTTGTTGCAGAAGCCAATATTTTGACAGTTGAGAACCTTTGATAGGGAAGGGGATGTTGAGACTGAAGAAGATGAAGAAGAAGCATAAGAAGAATAAGACAGTACTGTCTGAGACTGTGACATGAAGAAACTTTCATATATTATTATTATTATTATTATAGTTCTGAATGCTTGGGATTGGGTTTCGTATGGTGTTTCTTGTTGAATTAACTAGCTAGTTTGTGAGTACTCGACTTTGCTTACAAGATAGTAGTTAAATTCGCGTTTCGTCTGTAACTTTGACACCTGTTTGGATTTCCTTTCCCTTAAAAGAAGTTTACTGCTCTTTATTTGCTTCATATCAATTGTTTTGCGTGTTTGACGTCCTTCACTTTTTGGCTAAGTAGTTGTTGCAGAAGCCAATACTTTGACAGTTGAGAACCGGTCTGACCGTCTGAGTCAATCTTCTTGGGGCTGGGAGCAATTATTTTTCCTAACAAGATGCTTTGGTTTAATCAGTTGGTTGATTAAATTTAAAGGGAATTATGCATGGCCTTTCCCCTATTTCCTTCATCCAGGGACTCGACTTTCTTTTTTTTTGGTTCATCAGAACTAATACCCTAACAGTAAGAAGAAGAAGACCCAAATCTAAGAATTGAGACACAAACCATCAACCATCCGAATATACTCCACTACTCTGGGCCTCCAAATCTAGTACTCATCCTAAAATAAAAAGCAGGACAATCCATGTCCATCAGCCTCCCGGCGGCCTCGGGGCCTCCCCCAAAAGGCGCCCCAAAAATTAGTAAACAGGCCTAGTTTTGAAGGCCATGGGCCATAGCATTGCTGAGGCGTTTTCTTGTTGGGCCGAGCAATAGTTTGTCCATCTATGAGGGGCCTCAAAGAGTTCCTTCAAATATCCAACTAATCGTTTGAAAAATGTAACAAATCTTCGCCCATCAAAACTTTTGTGGGTTGTCCACTTCAATAACACACGTTCCCCATCGCCTCCACCACTTCCGAGACTGAAGTGCAAAAATCTTGAAGTCAAAATGACAGTTTGATTGCAGGCTTTACTTTGAAACAATTCATGGCATTTGCTAAGGGGTTTGCATATTAATTAGTAGTGAGACATTTCAGTCTTCTTATCCTACGTTAAATTTTCAAACACATTTGTTAAAGGCTTTTAAGATCGTTTTCTTGCGGAGTTGGCCTTTCCTTTTTCTTATCCACATCCAAAGTAGGTGCGGGTCTAAGCCGTAAATGGAGACACTTGACTTGAATGAAAGTGGAAGAAAGTGGAAAAATTAGCGAAATTGCGATCAAAACTATTTAGCTTTTTAGCCTGTGCAAAGATTTTTGTATTTCCAACACAAACGATTTTTTTTTTGTCTGTCACAAGAGAGACCGAAAAAAAAAAAAAAAAGAGATCACTATTATTCAAACATAAGACTAAGAAAATTATAAAAAGCATCTCACACTTAATTGTAGTAAAGACATGAAATTGATGAAGCCCTTTATTTCCCCGAAATAGAGAAAAAAAATTAAAAAGAGTGTCTCAATCAATTGAAATTACAAAATATTTCTTTAAAATATGGGGAAAAAAAAAAAAAGAAACAAAGAAAAGTCGAAGATTCAAAGAGAGATAAAGGAGAGAAGGATGGAGGGGCGGAGGCTGCAGCAGTCTAGCAGACACAGTCGAGGAGAGTACGTGCACACACATTTAAGCCCCTGTCCCCGCTCATTTTTCAAAACCCCAATTTTGCCGAATACCTTTCTCTAAGCCTGTTGCTTTCTTTTTACGCTTTTTATAGAGGTTTTTAACTTAGTACATTGCCAAAGAAAACTCCCATTTGGCCCGTTTCTTGTACTGTTAAATTTGAAAATAAAGTTGCAAATGCGGAAATACCTTGAAAATTAAAAAGAGGGAAAAACAAAGAAAATAAACAGAAGTTGTCGCTGTTAAAGTTAATCCAGATTTAGTTCTTAATTATTATTTGAATAGAATTTAGTTGTTTAGTGTGTTTTTATATTCGAGTAGAATTAAAATTTTATTTTACTAGTATATAAGAATATATGATTTATTTTTTGTGTGTGTACTTTTCATTATTGTTATGTGATATTATTTAGTTTAATAAAATCGTAGTGTTAAGTTAATTTAAAGTGAACAGTGGTATCAGAACTTGTCAATCGGGAAGTCATCGCACTGAATTTTAGATTCAATTGATCGAAAAAAATTGTATATTACAAAATTTTGTTGAGTTTGTTTGAGTTGCAAACGAAGTAGAGCCATCAGATATCCGCAGAGGGATCTGATCTAAACAGAAGAACAAGACAGCAGTAACAAGTCGTCGAAAGTACGCTGAAGTTCCCGCCGGAGCGTCGCTGTCGAGATCACGCACCGCCGTAATCACCGGTTTTGTCGCCGGACACCACCATCTGAAGCGTAGACCGCCGATTTTCTTAAATCCGGTGCCCATGTGCCGGAAATATAGCCGGAAACTCACAGAACGACAAAACCAAAAGAGTCCAACCGCCGATTTCACGCCGTTTCCGCCTCCTCCAATCACTGTCGTACAACGAAAGCCTCGGAAATCACTTCTCCGGCCATCGATCCTCCTTCCCCAGCCTTCAACTCGCTGATTCGTCGCCGGAAAGTGACCGAACAAAGCCATGAGTCCTCTTTCCGTTTGTCCAGTCGGATTTCAACGTTTAGCCACCGTTTTCCACCATTTCTATCTCCATTCACCCCTCTTCCAGCCACCGTCCGCCTGAGGAGGAGTTCCAGATTCTTTGCCGGCCGGAGTTAGCTAGCCACCGTCGCCGGTTACTGGCGATTGCTAGGGTTACCGGCGGCAGCTTGTTTATTTTGATGAAAAAAAAGAAAAAAAAGGGGGGCAGATTGAAGAAAATAAAATTAGGGGGTCAGATTTGAAAAATTAGAATTTTTGAATACGATGAATTTCAATATTAACGGCTCAATTCCAGTTTCAGTTCCCGTTTTAGATAGTAAAAATTACAACCGATAGTGTGTGCAGATGAAAGTCTTATTTGACTACAACGAGTTGTTTGGTGTCATGAAGAATGAAGTCTCATACCTTACGGAATGTCATTTGTCACAAGTTCATTCAAAGATTGAAAGGTTAAGTAAGAATTGACGAAACAAAATCAAAGGCTATATTGAAATTGGTCAGAAGAATTTAGAAGAAAAATTGTCAAAAAGACTCCTGATGATCATGTTAGTAAAGTTTTAAAAGTTTGTTTGCAGATTGTGAATCAGTTTGAAGAAGAGTCAAGGTTTCAGTTGAAATTATGAAATTGTTGATTTAATGCACATTTCGATGATGAAATTGAAGTTTGAAAATTTGTTAACCGAAGCAGATATCGTGAATGACTGCAAGACCGAATCAGAATTAAGAGAGAATGTTGAAATTAATTCATATTTATTAT
This sequence comes from Carallia pectinifolia, assembly GCA_037832335.1. Classification (NCBI taxonomy): domain Eukaryota; kingdom Viridiplantae; phylum Streptophyta; class Magnoliopsida; order Malpighiales; family Rhizophoraceae; genus Carallia; species Carallia pectinifolia. The sequence goes on from CM075451.1 coordinate 2,599,231, forward strand.
AAATTAGGATTTAACGTTCTAGTAAAATTAGAATTAGTTTGTCATGTTTTTATTGTTAGAGTCGGAATATAAGTTGTTAGTCTAGTATATAAAGAACTTGAGAGTCACAAATTATTATGTGGCTAGTGAATATATTCGTTGAAAAATTATAGTTAGTGTGTGAGTATTTCTCATTATTATTGTGTTGAATTATTCAATTAATAAAGAACAACGCTACATTATTTGGAAATCGGAATTACAATCAAAGAAAAGAAAAGGTAGCCGTCAGAATTTAAATATAAATCTTCCTCATTCTCTTTCTTAAATTATGAGATCGAAATTATCCACAAGGGATTGCCATCCAGATCTCCAGATACATGGTTCTTCTAGGGAGCACAGATGGATGTGTGATTTGTCTGTCTCGGCCACAATCTCCAAGGGCTAAAGGCCTCCCTGATGCCTTTTGGGATCTTGGCATCAAACTAACAGGAGAAACTTTCTTCACATAATCATTCGAAGTCCCTTTCATTAGGGAAGTATCTTTGCGTGTCGAATGACTGGAAGCGGGATTTTGGATTGGGTAAATCTGAATGAGTTCCTCCATTCATTGGTGCAAATGCTGCAAACACCTGGAGACCAAAAAAAAAAACGTTTTCGATGAAATAAAATTCCATAGTTCACCGAGCAGTCTCCAAATGTGAAATACACATGCATAATTATATTACATTGATGCAACTACGTGGCCACCCCCAAACAAGCCCAAAAAAAACTCAGGCGCACACAGAAATTTTGGCAAGAAAAAATAAGCACGCAAATTAACATTGGACTGCCTAAGGTTATGCATTTGTTCAACTAGTTGAAAAGAGTACCTCTCAACTAACATGTGGATGGTTCAAAACCTATTTAATCTCATTTCCTCCTCTCCAAATGTCTAATAAAGCTTCTTATAGACCAAGATAAAAAAACATTGGACTGCCTAGCTGAAACAACATTGTATAGCCGACAAGGACTGGCGGTCCCAAGGAATGTTGGGAAACCAGCTAAGCAAAAACCTAACCATCAAAACCCCGCTGTAAATGTCCAGCCACTTGACCAATCCAGCTGCCACCACCGTCAAGGGAGTGTTCAGTTAGCCACTTGGCCAGTCCTTGAGCGACATTATATGCGACTCAAAGCTAATTTGTCATAGAATCCAATTATATAACTACATTGAAAATGAAACGCGGTCGATTATAATATATTGGCTCTACATCTTCTTTTGCCATACTATATATCTTTTCTTAATAATTTTGTAAGTTAAGCCTCTATATTTGTTAGTGGACTTCATTTAGGTGAGATTTCTCCAACTCATGCTCTGCTAATTTGCACCAAAACCCACATCTAGATAACCAAAAAAATGATTTTGGTCAGTTGAGTCCCTTATGTTACGAACAATTTCATGTGCAGAAGAACCCCACGGTCTTGGCTGTATCTTTTGATAGCAATGCCACCCCATACAACACTTTGTAAATCAAAAACCTCGGGAGGCATCAAGAATCCCCCAACAGAGAAATCGCACATATCAACAAAGTTACAAATCACTTCACCAAAGAACATTAAATAAGCGACTGATCACCAATTCTAGCTCCACTAAGTTACTAACGCCAATATTCTTTGCATAATATTTCAAATAATTGTGGGGCCTCGCATAATTCCCCTCGCCTTCAAAGTTGTACAAATGCGTCCACTTGATTGATGACAAGCATAGCGGAATCAATCCAACTCTAAAGTATTCGGTAATGGAGGAATTGGCATTAATTGCCTTTGCTTTGGCTCTCCCGCTTTATTCCTTCTGTCGCTCTCATTTTCAGCATTTTGAAATATTTGTTATTTTTTATGAAGTTATCTCCAGGGCTTAGATTTTGAAGTTAATTCATCTAAATTTACTCTTTTTGTTTTTTCCTTTTGTCAAGAGTAATAGATCTAGAGCGAATGAATTGTGCTGGAATTGACAAAAAATATATGTTGTTTAATGGATGATAATATATACTCTAAGTCAAAATTATTAAGTGAAAGAACAACACTATATAGTTTTACTTTAATAATATTAAAGTAGTAATATAATTTTACTGTACCCAATAATTTATCTGTTTTCTTATTTTTTAAATTCAACTACCTAACGAATCATATAACTTTGAAATTCTTTAAAATTGTTTATAAACTCTTTAAAATTGTCTATGAGAAGCTACTGAGTTTTTTTGAATTGAAAAATTGAAAGCATTTTCGGCCTTGATTTGTCACTTTGCCTTTTGTATCTGGCAAGTTTCGTGGACGCATGCAGTACTAGGGAGCAGAGGATCCCTTGCTGCTTGGCATTATAAGTACGCCTTCTTCCTCATCAACAGCTTCTTGTGTCATCTCTCTCAAACATTTAACCATATTTTGTTATCATTTCTCTTACTATTTCTCTCTTAGTTTGCTCTGCTACATCTCTACATGGCTTCCATACCGGTCCTCTCTCTCTCTCTCTCTCTCTCTCTCCAGTGTGAAAAATTATTGATTAATTGAATATGTAATTTTTGTTTAAAAATTTTTTGAAGATTAATTACTTTATCTGAGTACTTCATAATTAATTATATACTTAATTAAGTTGATAACTATTTCATGTTAATCGCAACAAGCAACTGTATATGTTGCATGTACCTGAAACTTAAATTTAAAACCTATTAATCAGATTTTGTCAGCTCAAATTATATATATATATATATATATATATACATATGCACTCTAAAATATATAAATATATATACACACACACAATGAAGTAATTAATTTTCAAACTTAAAGAGATCGAGAATCAGTTCATAAATGTACGCAAATGCATGCACAAATTGTCTTGCTTGCTAGCTGCTATTCACGAAGGAGAAAGTTTACTTAATTAAAAGGCACGGCACGGTTCTGTTTTGCAGGAGGATGAACCGGCACCAGTAAAAGAGGTGACGGAAGAATCGACGCATGAATCTCCAATAATTGAGGAGAAAACGCCCACAAGCGAAGAAGCAGAAGTGGTTGTGCATGACGAGGAAGACGACCAAGGAGACGAGAAAAGTGGGTTAGGAGGAGGAGGAGGAGGCAAAGGAACTATTGAACTTAGCGAAGAAGAAGAAGGAGATGCAGAGGAGAAATTGGTTCAGTCACCCCTTATTGGGGAGACTGATTCTCCTACCTTTGATGGGGAAGGGGAAGTCGAGACTGAAGAAGATGAAGATGAAGAATAAAAAGAACAAGACACTCTCTGAGACTGTGACAAGGAGAAACTTTCAGATATATATATATATATAATTATTATAGTACTAAATCTAAATGCATGGGATCGGGTTCCGTGCGGTGTTTTCTGTCGTATTAACTAGCTAGCTTGTGAGTAGTCGACTTTGCTTACAAGATAGTAATTAAATTCGTGTTTCGTTGTGTAACTTCAGCACCTGTTTGGATTTCCTTTCATTGAAAAGAAGTTTGCTGCTTTTATTTGCTTCATATCAATTGCTTTGCGTGTTTGACGTCCTTCACTTCTTGGCTAATGCTAAGTTGTTGTTGCAGAGGTCAATATTTTGACAGTTGAGAACCGGTCCGAGTCAATGTTTTTGGGGCTGAGAGCAATTATTTTTCCTAACAAGACGCTTTGGTTTAATCACTTGGTTGATTAAATTGAAAAGAAATTAGGCATGGTCTTTTCCCTTTTTACTTCATCTAGGGACTCGAATTTCTTTTTATTTATTTTTTCTATCAGAACTAGTAACCAAACGGTAAAAAGAAGAGGACCCAAACCTAAGGATTAAGACACAAATCACCAACCATCTAAGTATTGCCAATGCTCTGAGGACTCGAATTCCAGTATTCATCCTAAAATATGGAGCGGAAAAATCCATGTCCATCGGCCTCCCGGCGGCCGCGGGGCCACCTCCAAAGGAGGCCCCCAAAAGTAGTAAACAGGCCTGGTTTTGAAGGCCATGGGCCATAGCCTTGCCGAGCTCAATACGCTTTTTCTTGATGGGCCTCAAAGAGCTCCTTCAAATATCCAGCTAATCGTTTGACAAATGTAACAAATCTTAGCCCATCAAAACCTTTGTGGGTTGTCCACCTCAATTCCACGCGTTCCCCCATTGCCTCAACCACTTTGAGACTGAAGTGCAAAAATCTACAGGGCAAAATGATAGTTTTGATTACAGGCTTTGCTTACAAATAAATTCATGGCATTTGCTAATGGGTTTGCATATTAATTAGTAGTGAGACATTTCAGTCTTCTTATCCTACGTTAAATTTTCCAACACATTGTGAGACATTTCACAGACTATTTTTTTTCTGTCACAAGAGAGACAAAAAAAAAAACAGAGAGATCATTATTATTCAAATATAAGATTAAAAAAAATTTTAAAAGCATGTCACAATTAATTGTAGTAAAAACATGAAATTGATAAAGCCCTCTATTTCCCCAAAATAGAAAAAAAAAATTAAAAGAGTGTCACAACTAATTGAAATTACAAAGTGTTACTTTAAAATACGGGAAAAAAAAAAACGAAGAAAAGTTTAAGATTCAAAAAGAGAGAAAGGAGAGGAGGACGGAAGGGCGCAGGCTGCAGCAGATATAGTCAAGGAGAGCACGTGCACACACAGTTAAGCCCCCGTTCCCGCTGATTTTTGAAACCCCGATTTTTTGCCGAATACCTTGCTTTAAGCCTGTTGCTTTCTGTTTACGCTTTTTGTAGAGGTTTTTAACTTCGTACATTGCCAAAGAAAACTCCCGTTTGGCCGGTTTCTCGTACTGTTAAATTTGAAAATAAAGTTGCTAATACGGAAATACCCTTGAAAATTAAAAAGGTGGAAAAGAAAAAACAGAAGTTGACGCAAGAACAACGCTACATTTATTTGGAAATCGGATCTACATACAAAGAAAAGAAAAGGTTGCCGTTTGAATTTAGATATAAATCTTACTCATTCTCTTTCTTAAACTATAAGGTCCAAATTATCCACAAGGGATTGCCATCCAGATCTCCAGTCACATTGTTCTTGTAGGGAGCACAGATAGATGTATGATTTCTCTGACTCGGCCTTTGCTACGACAACCAGATCTCCGAGGGCTAAGGGCCTTCTGACATCTTGGCATCAAACTACCATGACCAAGTCTCCTTACATAATCATTTGACGTCCCTTTCATTAGGGAAGTATCTTTGCGTGTCGAATGACTGCAACCGGGATTTTGGATTGGGTAAATCTGAATGAGTTCCTCCATTCATTGGTGCAAATGCTGCAAACCAAAAACAAGCGGAGAAAAAAAATCCAATCAAATAAAATTCCATGATTCACCGAGCAGTTTCCAAACCCAGCCAGTACTCGACCACATGTAACATACACATGCATATTTATATTACATTGATGCAAATTCGAGGCCACCTCCAAACAAGCTGAAAAAAACTTGGACACACCGAAATTTTTGCAGGAAAAAAATAAACACACAAATTAACATTGGACTGCCTAGCTGGAACAACATGAGAAGAAACATGGTCAGGATGTAATTGACTATTTTGGCTGCTCATACAACCCCATAGGAATCACTGTTCAATCAATTTGGCCCATGGAATCTAACTCGGCTGAGAAATGTAACATCGGATAATCCAGAAAAGTTAAACCCACCTTTTTCTCTCATTCTTTTCTCTCTATCATATTCAAATTTATCTCGAATTTGATTGACTTTTTCCCACGTATCACCGGGCCCCCCACTTCTTCCAAAACCCTGGTCCTGCACTCAGATGTTAGTCATAAAGTTTGCATATCAAACATATTTTTGTTAAAATAAGCTGAAATCAAATATAAAACACTCTCAAATACAGGCAATCTCCACGCACCGGAATGTGAAGTAATGGGAACACAAGTTTATAAATCTATCAACAATGGATCGAGTGGACTACCATTACATGATCTCAGAAAAAGTGACAGTAATTCTAAAACAAAATACATAGACATGCTCAGCAGTTTGTTGCTTTTCATATGGAAATCAACTGCAAATGAAATCACTGTTGAGAATTCAAGAAACTCACAGATGCACTTTCTCTAGTTCTCTGCCTCTCTCTCCTCCTACCCCCATTCTCTCACACAGACTCGCGCATGCAAATGCAAATTTTCAAATATTCAAAATCTCATAAACATGAGGTCAAATTCCATCGTGAAGTGCTGTGACTAGCTAAACCACAAGGATTGTCTGTGTTTTACCCTTATCTTTTAATTATCACTCATGTTCATACCTTCATCAGCTCAGGTCGCCTGCTCCTGTAAGACATACAAATGATCAATTCATTAGATATCTCTAGCAAAATTCACATCACCTTGTTAACAAAAAAAAAAAAAAAACTCGCTAGTGTACTAATAATACAGGAATTGAAATCAAACAAAGTGGTAAACATGTGACAGAAAGTATAAAGAAGTTATCCCCAATCAGATGTGATGTATGAACTGAAACCTCGTCATGACCAACTAATCAGAGTCTAGCAAGTGGTTGGGGAAATGTCATGTCACCGAGGTAAACCTTTAAGTTTATTAACTACCCGCTAACCTCACGAATACACCAAAACTAACTCCAGTGGAACAAATGACATATAATCATTGTTCCGATGTGCCATGCAATATGGTGACACGGAGAACCTGATGAATTATACAATTTTTCTATGTTCTGAATCAAAACATGTATTTCCTGATGATACACAACTTGCAAAATTAAGAAGGCTGTTTTGGAAACAGTCATTGCACGTGAAACATATGGCGTGGACCAACCTGAACGGATTGAAATCCTGATCATCATCCTCAGCAGACTCATAGTTTGCATGATCTTGAGCAATTTTTTTGGAGTAGCCCTCGTCCCAGTACAACCGTTCCCAGTTCTCCCTAAGCTCATTGTACAGCTCCATATACCTTTTGCACCAAGGCTCATGCTCCTTTGAATACACCAAACATATTAGGGATCAAACAAATTACCGTTCATAATCAAGAACACAGCACGCTAAAATCATTGATTATTACTTAAAATTTAATTCAGATTATAATCAATGTTAGCACAGAATAACAAAGTTAAGGTAAATATTAGGATAAATCGATACAAAATTACAAACGAATCCCTAGATTCCAAAACGTCAAAATTAGCATCAATAAACGATAAACAATTTCCAGCGAATCGAAAGGAAAAATCGAACGATTTGAAGCGAGAGAGCAAGAGAGAAGAGAGAAATGCGAACTGACCGATTCTTTGAGAACGAGACGAGTGCGGCGCATGAACTGCTCACGGAGCTGCTTCCGACGCCTGTTGGGGATGTTATTTCTAGGGATGACGAAGCGCTCACGTGGAGGCACGTGGTCGCCGATCTCGTGCATTTCGCCGTCGACTATCCACCACTCCGATTTCTCTTCAGTTTTGTTCTTGGCGAAGGCCGGCGGCGACTTGGAGCGCCGCCTGTTTGTACCGGATTCCGTTCTTACGCACCGGACCTGGGCGACGGTGGACCGGAGGCATGAATTTAAGGTCTGAAGTCGCCTGAAGAGGAAGTACATGAGAACAGTGGGACACCAAATTAGCGTTCGGAGGTGTTGGGAGAGAGGCGGGTCAGACCAAGAAATAAATAGGAGCGAGTAAACCGGCTCTTTGCCCTTCTAGGGACAGAAATAGCATGTCAAGAAGACATTATTACTCCACATATTTTATCTTCTCACAACATAAATTTGAGTTTCAGTATTAAAAAATTTATTTATCTCAATTACTTAAAATTATATTAGAGCGTAGTTATCAATTTAAAACTTATTAATCTTATAATTAGATATAAGGAAGACCTATTAGACGCAATAGTATTGGAGTGATATGTCTGCTCATTAAAAATAATTGAACAAAAATTAAATAAATAAAAATTACTCTGATCACCACTCATAAATTCGATTACTGTTATATTTACGATGAATTATTTTTTTTATTGTTAAAACAAAACTATAATTATTTGGAGATAATTTTTTAGAATTCGAAAAATCTTTTGAAAATGTAACCATAAAAATACGTGATAAATACGTAATAATTTAAAATATTAAATTATAAAAATGTATCAAATTTTTTTTAAAAAAATAAATTTAAATATTATTAAATTATTCACGTTCCTCCTCCCTCCCTCACGTCTCTTTAAGCATGTATACGTTATCTTACGCGTTAGATATTGCCTTCGACGAATTATCACAGGTTTGTATTAGCCTAATACAATGTTCGTTCAATTAAAAAAAATATTTACATAATAAAAGGCTTTAGGTGGGCCTTCTTCTCCCCAGCTGTCTACATAACGTTCATTTATTAGTTTGTTACAATCCTACTCTTTTGCCAAAAGCATAAAGATGCAAAGAATTAGTGTCTAAATTCATTGTAATGTAGGAAGAGTACATCACATAAAATTTTGTTTAGCTCATGACACTTGTATCTCTGGAAATAAATTTCCGGAAAACAATTGGCAGTTTCGTTCAGGAGTTTGGTTTGTAGCATTTTATGCTTGCGACCACGCAGCCCGTTCTGGACTGCAGGAGTCAGTGTGATTTCCATCAGTTTGACTTGATCCCAAAGTGAAGATAACTAAAATTCGGAATCAGCTTTCCATGTTTTGTCACCTGGCCAAACACATTCTACATCATTGCAAGTTGCAGCAGCTGATCCAACCAGATGAACCTTTATTTTTCAGAAACAATTTCAATCAGTGCTAATAATTTTTCATCCTCTATCCCTTCTAAACAGAAATTCTTTGTTTGCCTTTAACATTCTCACCTGTAGACCATCGCACTTCGACCACCTGAAAACCAGTGCACTAACTTGAGACCTGCAGCACTGAAATTAGAGGGATAGAGGAAATGGATATCGAGCACCATCATTTTCATCTTAAACCCTTGTTCCAACAGTTATTAGACTAACAACGAGACACGGACAAGAAATTTGACTGCATCACGATCTTAACTTAAGCGAAACAATTTACACACAATGCTATCACCACATGTGAGAGAGAGAGATGCAGAGTGAGAGAGGGCGGGTAGGGGTCGGAACGGCCAAGAACACTTAAACTGATGCTCAACGACAGGCAAAATTGCATGTTGCCCCCGGCTTTTTGCAGTAATATTTCACCCCGAGCCATTCAAGATCCGATTGAAAAGTAACAGAATTGCACTTCCAGTTTAATTATGAAATTTATATGGAATGAAGATATCATTAGGCAATCTCATACTAGGCCAATTTCAAACACAAAACAACCAAAAGAATAAAGCTTGTACTAGAACAAACGCACACAAGATAACGCTCTTCCCACTCTCATCCAACAAAAACGTGAACAATCCCTCAACTTTTGGAACTTTCGCCAACAATGATACCATGTTCTGCGACGATCTCCATCAAAGAATCTAAATGTCTCTCTTTATAGCAAACTTAAGTTACACAGATTAATGAAGAAGATAAGGACAACAATACCAAGAACCAAACTTTGAAAAGCAACTGATCAAGTTGTGAGACAAAAGATTCACAACTAACAGAGAGTGTAAAAACATAGGCTTCCTTAACTCAGAAGTCATAGAATCCCAAACATTGCAGTCCCTTCTAATCACATTCATCAAACTGCAAGTGGCAATCTAGCAAGCCTACAGCCAACGACAAGAAAAAAAGTAGTAAACACAATTTTTACCAATGGAAATGAAAACAAGCAGTAGCCCACCATGAATATGCCAATCTACCATTAAAAAAGAAATTATAACGGAAAAAAAAGGGTATACATCCGAAGCAAAATTCATCTATTATAGTATTGCACCAAGCAACACCACTAAAACCAACGGGGAAAACGATCAATAAAGGCCAACAATAGCTCTAAACTATCGGTTACCGGATGAAATTGCATCCAATTCACCCGGCTCTCACCGTTTTCTCTCCAATACATGCCTCTGCTGCTATTGAGAATGGATCCGAGTGTACCCAAAACAGCAAACGACAGAAGTGGGCTGACGTCAAGAGTGTCGAAAATCGGAGGAATTATGTTCCTAAACAGGTTCAGATACGGATTGCAAAGGTCCCTTATAACCGACAAGGGAACACAACACGTAGAGTGCACCTGTTTGGGCTCAACTTCCTTGAAGTTGGAGTTTCCACTAAGGCCTCATAATTCAACATTTCAACTTCAGGGATTTTCCTCTGGAATTATATACTTAGTGCGCTAGACTTGTGGGATGCTGGTACCCCCTTTTTGTTGGAGAAGAGCAAAGAGACAATCCATAATATGGGTAAATACAGTAGAGTAGTTTGGATTTGGAGTTATTTTTCAGAAATTTTGTTTTTTTAATATACTTAATTAATATAATTAACATCTATTAGATTTTAAACATTGTATGCCACTCAAAATTAATTTGTTTTAGAGTTCAATTGCATACGTCACATAAAAAGTGAAACGCAAGACTGACATATTGTAATTGATTATTTTTTTTATACCCAAACTTTTTTTTTTTTTTTGCAATAAAAAAACATACGAAAAAATACTTTCATTTTTTATTATTAAAAAAAGCATACTATTGCATAAACAAAAAAAAAGTGATTTAAAGTATTGACTCTAGGTCTCTCTTTTAGTGTGATTATGTATCTTTTCTCTACAATTTAGTAAGTTAAGCCTCTATGTTTGTTAGTGGACTTCATTCAGGCCTAATTTCTCCACCTCATGGTCTGCTTTGTACCAAAACCCATATCTAAATAACGAAAAAAATGATTTTTGCCAGTTGGGTCCCTTATGTTACGAATCATTTCATGTGCAGAAGAACCCCCTAGTTTGGCTGTATCTTTCGTCGCAATGCCAGTATGCCACCCCATACAACACTTTGTATATCAAAAACTTCGGGAGGCATCAAGAATCCCCCAACAGAGAAATCGCACATATCAGCAAAGTTACAAATCACTTCACTAAAGAACCTTAAATAAGCGACTGATCACTAATTCTAGCTCCACTGAGTTACCAACACCACTACTCTTTGGCATGTTGGTTCAAATCATCGTGGAGCCCCGCATAATTCCCCTCCCCTTCAAAGTTGTGCAAATGCGTCCACTTGATTGTTGACAAGCGTAGCAGAATCAATCCAACTCTAAAGTATTCGCTGATGGAGGAATTGGCATTAATTACCTTTGCTTTGGCTCCCCCGCTTTATGCCTTCCGTCGTTCTCATTTTCAGCATTTTGAAATATTGTTCTTTTACAGTTAGTTATCTCCAGGGTTTAAATTTTGAAGTGTTTTTTTTTTTTGAGGATTTAAATTTTGAAGTTAATTGATCTAGATTTATCTGTTTTTTATTCCCTTTTTGTAACGAGCGATACGTCTAGAGCGAATAAATTGTGCTGGAATTGACAAACATTATATGTTGTTTAATTGATGATAATATATAGTCTAAATCAAAATTATTAAGTAAAAGAGTATTGATGCGTAGTTTTGTTTAAATAGTACCAAAATAACAATATACTCTTATTCAATAGTATCTAATATTTTATCTATTTTTTTATTTTTTTAAATTTAGTCAACCAATAGATTATATTATTTTAAAACTCTTTAAAACTTTTCATGAGAAGCTTCCAAGCTTTTTTTGAAGTGAAAAACAAAAAGGAAAAAGTGCATTGACAAACGAGAAGATGACCAAACAGTGTTTAGATTTAGATTTTTTGCAACAATAAAAATATTTTATACAAACACAATAATAAAAATAAATATCAATAAACATTATTGTTTTTTTCAATTTATATTTTTTAATTACAGTTATATAAAATATGTTTACTATTGTATAAGTTACGTAACATCTAAATGTCATTTAGATCAAATAATCTGGTCATATAATTCCCCAAAAATAAAAAACCAGTATAGGGAGCAGTGTATCCCCGCTGCTTTGCATTATAAATATAACTTCTTCCTCCAGCTTCTCGTGTCATCTCTCTGTGGTGAGCCACAGCACTCTCAAACACTTAACACCATTTTGTTTTCATTTCTCCGACTATTTCTCTCTTAATTTGCTCTGCTAGATCTCTACATGGCTTCCACCCAGGTCCTCTCTCTCTTTCTCTCTCTCCCCCAGTTGTAAAATTGTTGATTAATTGAATATATAACTTTTGTTAAAAAAATTTTCAAGATTAATTACTTAATCTGATTACTTCATAATTATACAATCAATTAAGTTGATAACTATTTCACTAATACATATCCTAAAAAATGATATCCCGGTTAGTGTTGCAATTGAAACTAAAATTGATATTTTTGAGACAAGATTGTTAATTTTCGAAAATACAAAAAAATTAAGTATTTTAAAAATTATCAGTTTTGTTTCAAAAATATCAATTTTAATTTCAATCTGAATGTCAATCGGGACACCAAATTTCGGAACATCAATATTTTTTCTTCATGTTAATCGAAACAAGCTACTGCTGAATATATTACATGCACCTGAAACTTGAATTTAGGACCTATTAGTCAGATTGTTTCTACTTATATATATATATAAAATTTTCAAAACTTAAGAGAAAATCGATTCATAAATGTACGCAAATGCATGCACATATTGTCTGCTTGCTAGCTGCTATTTACAAAAGGGAAAGTTTAATTAATTAAATGGCACGGCACGGTTCTGTCTTTCAGGAGGATGCACCAGCACCAGGAAAAGAGGTGACAGATCCCATAATTGTTATTATTATAATATAGTACCGAATGCATGGGATTGGGTTCCGTATGGTGATTCCTATTATATTAACTAGTTAGTCTGTGAATGCACTGGACTTTACTTACAAGATAGTAGTTTAAATTCGTGTTTCGTTTTGTAATTTTGATACCTGTTTGGATTTCCTTTCTTTTAAAAAAAGTTTGCTGCTATTTATTTGTTTAATATCAATTGTTTTGCGTGTTTGTCGTCGTTCACTTTTTTGCTAAGGCTAAGTTGTTGTTTCAGAAGGCAATATTTTGACAGTTGAGAGAACCGGTCTGAGTCAATCTTCTTGGGGCTGGGAGCAATTTTTGTCTAACAAGATGCTTTGGTTTAATCACTTGGTTGATTAAATTTAAACCAAATTAGGCATGGTTTTTTCCTTATTTTCTTCGTTTAGGGACTTGAATTTCTTTTTTTTTTTTTCCATTAGAACTAATAACCGAACAGTAAGAAAAAGAGGACCCAAATCTAGAAGTTGAGACACAAATCATCAATCATCCAAACATAGTCTGATGTCCTGAGAACTCCAAATCTAATACTCGTCTTAAAATAAAGAGCAGAAAAATCCATGTCTGTCAGCCTCCCAGCGGCATCAGGGCCACCCCCAAAAGGAGGCCCCCAAAAGTAGTAAACAGGCCTAGTTTTGAAGGCTATGGGCCATAGCATTGCTGAGCTAAATAGGCGTTTTCTTGTTAGGCGGAGCAATTAGTTTGTCCATCTATGATGGGCCTCAAAGAGTTGCTTCAAATATCCAACTAATCGTTTGAAAAATGTAACAAATCTCAGCCCATCAATACCTTTGTGGGATGTCCACCTCAATGCCACACGTTACCCCATCGCCTCAACCACTTTGAGACTGAAGTGCAAAAATCTACACGGCAAAATGACAGTTTGATTGCAGGCTTTACTTTGAAATAAATTCATGGCATTTGCTAAGGGGTTTGCATATTAATTAGTAGTGAGACATTTCAGTCTTCTTATCCTACGTCAAATTTTCCAACACATTTGCTAATGGCTTTTAAGATGGGCCTTTGTCTCAGCTCTTTGCGTCAATGCTTTTGCGTTTTTACCCCCCCCAAACCTTTTCTTGCGGAGTTGGCCTTTCCTTTTCTTATCCATGTCCAAGGTAGGTGCGGGTCTAAGCCGTAAAAGGAAGACCCTTGACCTGAATGGAAGTGGAAGAGAGGAAAAATAAGCGAAATTGCGATCAAAATAGCTATTACGCTTTTATTGGCCTGTGCAAAGATTTTTGATTTCCTTTCACAAACCATTTTTTTCTGTTACAAGTGAGACAAAAGAAAAAATCATTATTATTCAAATATAAGATTGAAAAAATTTTAAAAAGTATGTCACAATCAATTGTAGTAAAAACATGAAGTTGATTAAGCCCTCTATTTCCGCAAAATAGAAAAAAAAAATTAAAAAGAGTCACAACTATTGGAAATTACAAAATATTTCTTTAAAATATGGAAAGAAAAAAAGAAAAAACAAAGAAAAGTTGAAAATTCAAAGAGAGAGAGAGGAGAGGAGGATGGAGGGGCGGAGGCTGCCCAGGTCTTGTGTCTCCGCCTGACCTTCGTATCACAACTCTCCAAGCAAAGCACTGCACATACGGTTAAGGCCCCGTCCCCGCTCATTTTTCAAACCCCAATTTTTTACCGAATACTTTCTTTTTTACGCTTTTTACGGAGGTTTTTAACTTCGTACATTGCCAAAGAAAACTCCCGTTTGGCCGGTTTCTTGTACTGTTACATGTGAAAATGAAGTTGCAAATACGGGAATGCCCCTGAAAATTAAAAAGATCAAAAAAGAAAAAAAGGAAAAAAAAAAAAACGCACACAAGTTGATGCAAGAACAACGCGACATTATTTGGAAATCAGAACTACAAACCAAAAAAAGAAAAGGTAGCCTTTAGAATTTAAATATAAATCTTCCTCATTCTCTTTCTTAAATTATGAGATCCAAATTATCCACAAGGGATTGCCATCCATCTCCAGTTACACGGTTCTTCTAGGGAGCACAGATAGATGTGTGATTTCTGTGTCTCGGCCACAATCTCCAAGGGCTAAAGGCCTCCCTGATGCCTTTTGGGATCTTGGCATCAAACTAACACGGCAAACGTTCTTCAGATAATCATTCGAAGTCCCTTTCATTAGGAAAGTATCTTTGCGTGTCGAATGACTGCAACCGGGATTTTGGATTGGGTAAATCTGAATAAGTTCCTCCATTCATTGGTGCAAATGCTGCAAACCAAAAACACGTGGAGGAAAAAAAAATCAATCAAATAAAATTCCATAGTTCACCAAGCAGTCTCCAAACACAGCCAGTACTCGACCACTTGTAACATACACATTCATATTTATATTACATTGATGCAAATACGAGGCCACCTCTAAAAAAGCTGAAAAAAACTCGGACACACCGAAATTTTTGCAGGAAAAAAGTAAACACACAAATCAACATTGGACTGCCTAGCTGGAACAACGTGAGAAGAAACATGGTCAGGATGTAATTGACTATTTTGGCTGCTCACACAACCCCATAGGAATCACCGTTCAATCAATTTGGCCCATGGAATCTAAGTCAGCTGAAAAAAATGTAACATCGGATAATCCAGAAAAGTTAAACCCACCTTTTTCTCTCATTCTTTTCTCTCTATCATATTCAAATTTATCTCGAATTTGATTGACTTTTTCCCATGTATCACCGGGCCCCCTACTTCTTCCAAAACCCTGGTCCTGCACTCAGATTTTAGTCATAAAGTTTGCATATCAAACATATTTTTGTTAAAATAAGCTGAAATCAAATACAAAACATAAGCTGAAATCAAATACAAAACACTCTCAAATGCAGGCAATCTCCATGCACCAGAATGTGAAGTAATGGGAACACAAGATTATAAGTCTATCAACAACAGATCGACTGGACTAACATTACACGATCTCAGAAAAAAGTGACAGTAATTCTAAAGCAAAAAAAAAAAGTAGATATGGTCAGCGATTTGTTGCTTTTCATATGAAAATCAACTGCAAATGAAATAAATGTTGAGATTTCAAGAAACTCACAGAAGCACTTTCTCCAGTTCTCTGCCTCAATCTCCTCCTACCCCCCTTTCTCTCTCACACACTCACACACGCAAATGCAAATTTTCAAATACTCAAATCTCAAAAACACGAGGTGAAATTTTATCTTGAAGTGCTGTAACTAACTAAACCACAAGGATTGTCTGTGTTTCACCCTTATCTTTTAATTATCACTCATGTTCGTACCTTCATCAGCTCAGGTCGCCTGCTCCTGTAAGACAAACAAATGATCAATTCATTAGACATCTCTAGCAAAATTCATATCACCTTGTTAACAAACGCAAAAACTCATTTGTGCACTAATAGTACAGGAATTGAATTCAAACAAAGAGGTAAACAAGTGACAGAAAGTATATCTAAGTTATCCCCAATCAGATGTCAAGTATGAAATGACACCTGGTCATGATCCACATTTATTGTCCAGAATATTGACACTACGATAACCCTCTTCGGTGGCTAATATTCCCCATAAATAACGACCATGTTCCACAGTGATTATCCAGTGGTCCGGGACCGCCACATCATCAATCTTAGTTGGTGCACCAACTAAGCAGAGTCTAGTTAGCGATCAGACAAATGTCATGTCATCAAGGTAAACCTCTAAGTTTATTAACTACCCGCTAACCTCACAAATACACCAACGCTAACTCCAATGGCACACATGACATGTAATCATTAATCTGATGTGCCATGTAGAATGCTGACATCGTGCACCAGATGTATTATACAATTTTTCCATGTTCTGAATCAAAACACGTATCTCGTGATGATACACAACTTGCAAAATTAAGAATGCTGTTTTGGAAACAGTCATAGCATATGAAATATATGGCATGGACCAACCTGAATGGATTGAAATCCTGATCATCATCCTCAGCAGACTCATAATTTGCATGATCTTGAGCAATTTTTTTGGAGTAGCCCTCGTCCCAGTACAACCGTTCCCAGTTCTCCCTAAGCTCATTGTACAGTTCCATACATCTTTTGCACCAAGGCTCATGCTCCTTTGAATACCCCAAACATATTAGGGAACAAACAAATTGCCATTCATAATCAAGAATACAGCATGCTTAAAATCATTGATTTCTACTAACCCCGGGCAAGTCCGTCACATTTTTAAGAAGTTCTTCAAAGGATGAAAGTTAAAAATTAAAAATTAAAAATTAGTTCGGATTCTGATCAATGTCAGCATGGAATAAACAAGGTTAAGGTAAATATTAGGATAAATCAATACCAAAATACAAACGAATCCCTAAATTCCAAAATGTGAAAATTAGCATTAAACAATAAAAATTCCCAGCAAACCGAAAGGAAAAATCAAACGAGAGAGAGAGAGAGGAGAGAAAATGCGAACTCACCGATTCTTTGAGAACGAGGCGAGTGCGGCGCATGAACTGCTCACGGAGCTGCTTGCGACGCCTGTTGGGGATGTTATCTCTAGGGATGACGAAGCGCTCACGTGGAGGCACGTGGTCACCGATCTCGTGCATTTCGCCGTCGACTATCCACCACTCCGATTTCGCTTCAGCTTTGTTCTTGGCGAAGGCCGGCGGCGACTTGGAGCGCCGCCTGTTTGTACCGGATTCGGTTCTTACGCACCGGACCTGGGGGACGGTGGACCGGAGGCATGGGTTTAAGGTCTGGAGTCGCCTGAAGAGGAAGCACATGAGTTGGAGGTGTTTGAGAGAGAGGCGGGTCGGATCAAGAAGAAATAGGAGGAGCAAATCGGGTTTTGGCGCCAGAAATAAAATAACTTATCGACAAGGTGCATTTGTATTTTGTAGTCATCGTTTGGTTTGAACCGAAGCTAAATCCATCCCGGTGAGCCCGGCTTACGGGTCTCCGCTGGTGATTCAGACTGCTACCCTGGCAACTTCGCATCACTGGCCAATCTTAACCGATCTTAACTCTTTTTGTTTTGAGATAATTTAGAGTTTGCTCGATTTGATACCGCTTTGTCTCAACGTATGTCGAGGAGAGATAAAATTTGTTATTTTTCCTTGCTGAATTATCACAGATTTGCATTAAGCCTTCGGTGAGTTTTCTTCTCCCCCAACCGAAAACATAACTTATGTTAATTAGTCTGTTACAATCTTACTCTTTTGCCCAAAGCATATAGATGCGAAGAATTTAGTGAGTGCCTAAATTCAACATAGAGATGGAAGAGTCCATAAGGTAAAACTTTGTTTAGCTTATGACATTAGTATCTCTCGAAATCAATTTCAGAAAACAATTGGCAGTTGTTGTTCCAAAAAAAAAAAAAAGAGAAAACAATTGGCAGTTTCGCTCAGGAGTTTGGTTTGCAGCATTTTATGCTCCTAGACTGCAGGCGTCAGTGTGACTTCCATCAGTTTGACTTGATCCCAAACCGAAGATAACTAAAATTCGAAATCGGCTTTCAATGTTTTGTCACCTGGCCAAACGCACTCTATATCATTGCAGGTTGCAACAGCTGCTGCAACCAGATGAACCTTTATTTTTCAGAAACAATTTCAATTAGTGCTAACAATTTTTCATCCTCCATCCCTTCTAAACAGAAATTCTTTGTCTGCCTTTACCATCTCACCTGTTGAACGTGGAACTTCTACCATTGGGAAAACCCGTGCATTAACTCGAGACCTGCAGCACTGCAATTGGAGGGATAGAGGAAATGGACATCGAGCATCATCATTTTCATCTTAAATCCTTGTTCCAACAGTTATTAGACTAACAACGAGACACGGCTGCATCATGATCTTAACTTAAGCGAAACAATTTACACACAGTGCTATAACCACGTGCGAGAGAGGGATGCAGAGGGAGAAGGTAGGGGTCAGAATGGCCAAGAACACTTAAAACTGATGCTCAACGCCAGATCAAAATTGCCTGTTCCCCCCAGCTTTTTACAGCAATATTTCACCCCGAGCCATTAAAGACCCAATTGAAAAGTAATAGAATTGCACTACCAGTTTAATTATCCAATTTATAAGGAATGAAGACATCATTAGGCAATCTCATACTAGGCCAATATCAAACACAAAACAACGAAAAAATATGCCAAAGAATAAAGCATGTACTAGAACAGACGCACACAAGATAATGCCCTACCCACTCTGATCCAACAAAAACATGAACAATCCCTCAATGTTTGAAACTTTCACCAACAATGATACCATGTTCCGTGACAATTTCCATCAAAGAATCTAAATGTCTCTCTCTATAGGAAACTTAAGTGACACGGATTAATGAAGAAGATAAGAGCAAGAATACCATGAACCAAACTTTGAAGAGCAGCCAATCAAGTTGAGAGACAAAAGATTCAAAACTAACAAAGAGTTCAAGAATACAGGTTTCCTTAACTCAGAAGTCATAGAATCCCAAACATTCCTTTCCCTTCTAATCACATTCATCAAACTCCAACTGGCACATGAATATAAGCAGTAACCACAATTTTTACCAATGGAAACGAAAATAAGCAGTAACCCACTATAAAAATGCCAATCTGCCATTTAAAAAGAAATTAAAAAGAAAATAAAAAGTATACATCCGAAGCAAAATTCATCCATCTATTGTAGTATTACACCCACCAACACCACTGAACCTAACAGGGAAAACGATCAATAAAGGCCAAGAAAAGCTCTAAACTATCGGTTACCGGATGAAATTGCATCCAATTCACCAGGTTCTCACAGTTAACTCTTCAATACATGCCCCTGCTGCTGTTGAGAATGGATCCGAGCGTACCCAAAACCGCAAACGCCAGAAGTGGGCTGACGTCAAGAGTGTCAAAAATCGGAGGAATTATGTTCCTAAACAGGTTCAGATATGGATCGCAAAGGTCCCTTATAGCCGACAAGGGCTGGCGGTCCCAAGGAATGTTGGGAAACCAGCTAAGCAAAACCCTAACCATCAAAACCCCGCTGTATATGTCCAGCCACTTGGCCAATCCAGCTGCCACCACCGTCAAGGGAGTGTTCAGGTAGCCACTTGGGCGGTCCTTGAGCGCCGCGAAGAAGAGCGGGCCCACCGAGTGAACCAAATTGCATTGCAGAGCACGAATTGCCGCGAGTTGACCGGGATTGGGGAAAATCAAAGCCCTTTGAGCAAAATTTTGTAGGGAATTGAAAAATAAGCGCGATGCGAAAAACCCTAGAGCTAAGATACTGGTGACGGTTCGGGTCGACCCAGTTAGTAGGGGTTGTGACACGGCGAGGGCGGTCTGGGTCTGGGAGGATACTGAAGCCGAAACGTCGAATCTAGGTTTTGCACCGGCGATATTGAAAATTAATGGAGTTTTGGTGGCGTTTAGGGACAAAGAGAGGGGGTTTAGGGATTTTCGCGGCGGCAACGAGAGGAGGACCGCGGCGGTGGTGGCGGAGCTGGCGGCCGATTGATGGGGAAGAGGAGAGGGGAGCCTTGTAGAGTTGGGGAGGAGGGGTGGGCCTCGAAACAGAGTTCCAGATTGAGAGGAGAACATGAGAAGGGCCATTGTTTTCTTTGGGACTATGTCGAATCAAATTGGAGAGGGTTAAGAACGAAGGAAGAAGGAAGGAGGGCTGGCGGTTGATATGGTTTGAAGAAGAAGGGCCTTTAATCCGAAATTTATTAGGGTTATTATAAAAGAAATAGCAACATTTTTACGTTTGTTTTACAAATTTAACATCGTTTTTAAAAATTAATAAATTTAATATAATTTAATTATTTTTTTATAAATTTCACATAATTTTTAATAATTAATAAATTTTACACATTTTAATTATTTTCTAACATTTAGCATACTGTCAATTAAAAATAACCAGTTAAAAGTAATTGAATCCCTTAATATATAAATACGACACATTTATATCTAAATTTAGTACAATTTAAAATTTTTAAATGTCACATGTGCATATGTGTATATTAGAGATTCGATTATTTTTAACTGACAGTGTGTTAAATTTGTTAAAAAATAATTGAACGTCAAAATCTAGTACAGTTTAAAACGCTCAAATGTCAAATGTGCATGTGTGCATATTAGAGATTCGATTATTTTTAACTGACAGTTTGCTATATTTATTAAAAAATAATTAAATTGTATTAGATTTGTTAATTATTAAAGATTGTACTAGATTTGTAATAAAATAATTAAACTATATTAGATTTATTAGTTTTTAAAAGTGGTATTAAATTTGTTAAAAAAATACAAAAGTGGTGCTATTGTTTGATAATAACTTAATTTATTATTATTTGTAGTTGTGCCTTTTGTGGGGGATTAGTATTTATCGATATTTTTATACAGTTAATTTTAAAATATTTAATAATTTATTTATTTATTATATTTTAATTATTTAATAAATTTATATTTTTTTTGTTACTAATTATATTATATTACATAGTATATATACGGACAAAAGATATATACACACACAAAAGAAACACTATGTAACATTAGTATTTCTTTCGTGTGTGTATATATTACAATTTTTTTATAAAAAAATTAAATTTCCTAATACGTTAGTAAACTAAATTATGATTATCATAAGTGATAATTTAGTAATATACTGATATATTGTTGTTAATATTGACTCGTATTTGAATTTTCTTGTCGCTCTCCTCATAAATTGTGGATATTCACTGTGAGCGTAGCGTATTAATTTTAAATTCGTTAACACTGAGATTAAGATTGAAAGAGACTCATTTTAAGTTTAATAATGATCTAATAATAGCGGGTCTTCTTTATAAAAAAGTTGAATAAAGATATCAACGATATAAAATTTGATCTTAAATCATAAATTTAATAATTAATATATTAATAATAATTTTTTTTTTGTGTTAAAAAAAAAAGTAGACTAAGTGATGGCGGAGTTTTATTTTCCATCCGCACTAGGAGTGGGAGCACGAACCCACACATCCATAGGGCTGCAAATGAGCCGAGCTGAGCCGAGCTTGGCCAGGCTCGAGCTCGGCTCGTTAAGGAGTTCTTCAGGCTCGAGCTCGGCTCGAGCTCGGTTCGAGCTTTGGAGGTGGAGGCTCGAGCTCGGCTCGTCAGAATATTACTGAAGCTCGGGCTCGGCTCGAGCTCGGCTCGATTTATATTTTTTTTTTTAATTTAAGCTTTATATATATATATATATATGCTTTTTCCATTTGATTTATTTTATTTATTTGTTATATATGTTATTTCTACTTTATATAAAAATAGAAAATTTATATAAAAATATATAAAAATAAAAAAATAAAAAAAATAAAAAAATCAAAATTACTTTTTTTATATAATTTTATATAAAAAAGGGAAATATATATATGTAAAAAATGGATATGTGGATAAAAGCCAATTATTCATTCAATTGCTATTTGATTGATTGAATTCCTAATTGTATAACTAGCCACATTATGATCATCAATCAATTTACTTAATTGTATTTAAATTTTCTCTAATTTAAAAAATTTATATTCTTTTGCAAAGAAAAAATAAATATGCAAGTTTATTTTAATTAAGAAAAAATTCAAATAAAAAAAAGAGACAGGAGGAAATAATGGAGGTTGAGAGCATTTGAAAATAAATAAAAAATTAATCTTAATTTTATTAGTATTTATATTAAAAGTTAAATGATACAATTAAGTATTATTAATATATTAAATGAGCCCACAATGATACATATTAAACGAGCTCTTAATGATACATTTATCGAACTGTTCACGAGCCTGTACCGAGCCGAGCCTGCTATTGTTCAGGCTCGGCTCGTTTATTAAACGAGCTTTGATTTTAGGCTCGTGTATCGCTCATTTAGTAAATAAACGAGCCCGAGCCGAGCCTTTACCGAGCCGAGCCACCGAGCTTTTAACGAACGTATCGGCTCGTTTGCAGCCCTACACATCCACCGATACGCACCCACCAGCAGCTCCAGATAGCCCCAGTCGTCGGGAGAGTGGCCGCTTTAGTTTTTGTGGACACGATTAATTGGCTATTTTTTAAAAATTTATTAAATAATTATTATATATAATGTGATAGAAAAAGTTATACGATATAATAGAAAAATTATAAAAAAATTATATGATATGTTAAAAAAATTATACAACGTATAGTCTACTAATAAATCAAAAAAACTTTTAATGATTGGTTACAATAGTTATATAATTTTTTTTACTACGTCGTATAATTTTGTTATAATTTCTCTATCACGTCGTATAATTTTTTCTATCATATCATATAATAACTACTTACAGCTTCCTAAAATGACAGTTAAACAAATTTTTTTTAGCATAAAAAAAGCTTTTACAAATATATTGGTCATAATACTTATAGATTAAAACTGATATCTTCTTTTATTTACACCTTACTTAATCAGCTCGTTATCTCCTAAAAAAATAAACCTATCACCTAAATATTGATAGACTCAATTAAATTTTTGCCACACCTAATTATGATATTAAGGAGGCTATATCTTATTACTGTACAATCAATGGAAATTCCTTTAATTGAGAGAGCAGATGCCAGCAAGAAGATTTAAAGCATGTCTAACCAGAGAAATATGATTAAATGATTGTACATATCACCACTTATGGGAGTAAAATGACTTTAATTTTGAGCTCTCATTTTTTCTAATCTCATTAGTGGAAATTACTATTTAAATTAACAGTTTGATAATAATTTGATATTTTTTTTTCACTTATAATTTGAATTCGAGTCCTACAGGTAGTACTTGTGAGGTAATGTTCTCCATTCATATCTAGCTTTAGCCACGACTCTCACGCCCCTAGTTCCAAACTCGTTAGTACCATAGTCTGCTTGAGTGAGTACCATTCGATCTCATTAGTACTCAAATGGTGGGACTCTTCTTATGAGTTGTGTTAAATAGAATAATACAATCAGGAGATACTCTAATTCTAATACACAAATTCAATTATCACTATATCTGTAATAATTTTTTTTTTGGATAAAAAAAATTTTGTCGACATCGATTGGCATAGGCTAATTCTTTTTTTTAGTTTTTGTCAAATACATTTTTTTTTTTTGACTGTTTCAACTCAAGCTTATATCATTATCAAGAGCATCAGTCCCCTGGAGACTGCTGAGATTACCTTCACTTCTGGAAAACCCCCATCAATAAAAAAAATAAATTTGCTTAGATTATAGTTGCAGTCGTTTAAGGATGCTACTTATCCAATGTGGAACCAACGCTCTTCTGTTGTCCACAGATCGCAATTATCCTCCCTTTTCAATTACAACATTGAATTGAAGAGGGAGAGGAGAAGTCCAAAAGGAGAGATGAAAGCAGAAGAAAAAACACCCAAGAAAATTCTATTAATATAATGTTAGCATTATCAACACAGGGGAAATATCTGGGGACGTAGGAACGGCAGAGACAGATAGTATGACTCTATGAGCCGAGCATTAGGTGCCATATCCGCTATGATCCTCTTCAGCATTCTAAAAGGAGCCACCACGATCTCCCATTGAACCATCCGCCTTGAACCTAGGCAGAACCCTCGCCGCCGCTTATTCCCTAGCCTTATCGTGCTGCATCTCCGCCTCCTAGGGCGTCTACGTGCTCGGCACCACCCCACTAAAACTGTGGAATTTGATAGAACGGATATGGTGATAGCACCCCTCCTAAGCATATTGCTGCAGTGAGCTGCCTGTTGTGCTGAGTGTTTTGTTCTTTTTCTTTGCTTAATTCTTTTTATATAGTTGGTTGTTAAAGGTGGATCCAAATGATAATCGATAATTATGGTGGTCATGATAGCAGCAATTATAGCAATCATTATGTTTAAGGCTTAATTTAATATAAAAGAGATTATATAAGTACGTAATTTATAGTACAGATAAGATATATAATTATTTTTTAAAATAATTAATTTAATTAATAAGATATATAATTAATCTAACAGTTTATTTTTTTATAAATTTAATACATTTTTCATAATTTAACGATTCAAATCTTACTTATTATCTTTATATTTATTGTTACGTACCTTCATAACTTTTCACATTTAATATTGTCGGACTGAGGGATTTGGGTGTTTTGTTTTTACTTTAGCCATGTGAGAGCCATGATTAAAGATATGGAATGCTTTTAATCCAAAACAAGGGGGAAAAAGAAAGAGTTAAAAAAGCCGGTAGGTAAAGTGGATCGATCACCATGGAATCCAATTATACCATTAACATGATTGGACCCTGGAAAGTGAAATAAAAAAGCTGTCGTTTTACCTTTAAAAAAAAATTAGTAAGCCGGAAGGGTACAAGAAGTTGCAGCATTAACGAATGTTTGAGGTTGTATCACAGAATTTAAGCTATTTTAAGGAGAAAGGAAGATTGAACCAAAACAAAACGGAAAAGGGAGGCCGCTTGGGATTGGGACGAGGGAGAAATCATCACAATCAACTAACAAGAGGGGTCTTTGGCTTCCTTCCTGCCCTCAATACAAAAATGGAATTTATGTAATTGCCAATGAAACTGCTTAGTAATTAACTACATAGGAAGACTTAACAGCAACAATTTTTTTCCAAAGTAAAGAATTGTGAAGTGGATAGATTGAGATTCAAGTCTTACCGCTAGAGCAGAATTGGTCCCGTGGCATTCCAAATAATTTGATGGAAAAATAGCTAGGTTTACCCATGTTTGAGGGACCCAGCATCTTTACTAGAACTAATTCTTATTGCTTTTTATCTTCTTATTTTGTACGATTAATTATTGTTACCATTATTACTACTATCCCTTTCCCCACATGCATGTTAGTTTATATGGAGACCTAATGATTAAATTACTTCTTAACCCATCCACTGGTCGAAATTTTGTTCTCTTCTTCCATATCCGCTGCATTTCCTAATTCCTACGTCTTTCTTTTCCTACTCAAAATGGCAGTCGGCAGCAATTATCCACCCACCCTCTTGTGCCGTAGGCTGCATATGTATATAATTTTTTTTTAGGTCCATAACATGTGTATATAATAATGTAATTGGTAGTGGACAAAACACGCCTATAATGGGCCTAATTATATTTAGTAAAGTTGGATTAATGGGCCCTAATTAAGGCTCCCCTGTAGCGATGTCCCATTAATTAGATTCTAAAGTTCGACCCACTAGCGGATGCCAATCATTAATATTCGGATGCTTGAGCATGCAAGATTCTGGCCCAAAAGGAAAGCATAAAAATTAAAAAAACAATAATAATAAAAAAGATTGCATTGCCTTATGATAATAAAAGTAATAATTATTATAATAATAAAAAAACAGATTACGTTGCTTTAAGATTCTCTATAGAGTCCTACCTTTGTTTTAAAAGGAAAAACTTAGTGGACACGTAATTTTAGGCCGTAGATATGGAAATCAAAATTTTTGGTCGCAAAATTGCCTTTTAATTGCTACCTTGGGGCCATGCTTGAAAACTTGAACATCATTCGATCAAAATATGTCTTTGTGGTTAAAATATCGAAATTGGAAGAAGCTGAGATAAAATCGAAAAACCGGAATGGTACTTCCAATTAGTTTTAGACCAAAGAAAGGAAAACTCATCGAAGACCGATTAAGTTGATGTCATTAATTAATTAGTACAAGTAATCTAAGTCATTTGATTTGATGGGAAAAAAAATTGATATGAGTCAGGATGGGAATTTGGACTGAAAGATGATGTACCAAAATAATATTTATTTTTTGAACTTTTTTAAATTTATATTAATTATTTATGAAAGTAAGAATAATTAAGAAAGTTAAAGATTTGAACTTTGATCTCTCTTTTTTTATTAAAATATTGTTAATACTATTTAAGTAATAAACTTATGACTGGATACAAAGTATTTAACAAACACTAAACGAACTTTTGACAAAAAAAAATAAAAAATAAAAAAAAGAAGTTGCTTTTTTTCAGACAACGAAAAGTAAAAACTGAGTTTATTATATTATTTTGAACTAGACAATGAAAACATTCTTTTTATTTTTATAAATTGTACTTATTTTTTTTTAAGAATTAGAATTGAGACTTCAATAATGAAAATTTAAATTCTTATTATTAAAGTATTTCTTTTTTTTTTTGTTTATAAGAAGTTCTATTAGATATTTTTAAAAAAATAAATAAAATTTGATGAAATTTGAACTCCACCTACTAATTAGAAGATAACCCTTCAATCAGTTTAATAAATGCTTAACTTCTATTAAAGCGTTTCTTGAGACATAGAATAAGATGTTTCTGTCGGAGTGCCAAAAGCTGGTCCAACTAGAGCTGAGATCCTACAGCGACAAATTCGAGTGCATGCCGATTGCCAAGTGCTTTAATGGGCCAATTTGGATCCATCAAATCTGATGCCCAATGCCGATAGAACAGTGGGTTGCTGATGTCATGAACTGGTTTGTCTTGCGGCTTCATCCTTAATTAAAACATGAAATTGATTCCACAAAAAAAAAAAGGTTTAACTATAGAGACACTATTTTTCATATTATATATAAAATATTTCATAATATACTAATAATATTTTGTACAATACAAAAAGAATTTATGTTAATAGTTACTATATCACTTTATTATTTTTACAATACAAAATATTTTAGATATCTAAAATTTGTGTCTAAAAAGAACTTGAAAGGAAAACCTTTTATAGATACAATCTTATAGACGTCAAATATTTTTATATTAAATGCAAATTATGTGATATTATATAAATAATATTTTATACAATATGTAAAAAAATGTATAGTCAAATAGTTTAAAATCATGAAAATTTCTTTTATATTGTATGAAAAGTTATTGGTGTAGTATAAAATATTTTAAATGTAGAATAATTTATTTTGAATTTATTTACAAAAAAATTATGCGTCCAAGTAATTGTTTTCTTTTTAAAAAAATAAAGGTTGCCCCAAATTCAAGCCGACGCTCCAACAGAATCATTATACCCTCGACCAATCACCCGTACTTACAAAATAGAACCAATCGGTTCCACGCGAAATCTAAAATTTTTCCAAAGAATATGGTCCATTATTATCACATAAATCTGGTGGCTAACATGGTGAATTAATATTTTACTTCAGAAGAACTAGGCCTTTTTTTTTTTCGGTGCCGTCTAGCCTTCTTAAAACACCAAAATATCAGTCAACACAATTTCTCGGTTGTGAGCCGCCTTAGGCTGCTAATCAAATTAGCAGGTTGATTAAAAGAATGAGACTTTTATTTGCATCCAACTATATTATAAGTTCTTCTGAAAAAAAAAAAAAAACAATAATATAAGTTAGTGCTGAACCAACTGAACACGACATAATGAATGGATACATTATACAACCGACAGTATTGTTCAATTTTATTTCTCAATCAAATTAGCAGTAAACTAGCAATTTATTGGCTCACTTGGCCAACAAGAGTAAGTGGCTTCCAATTTTCATTTCAGTTTGCTAAAGGAAATATTTATCACTTGGCATCCAAAAAGCTTTGGAAAGCTTGGATCAAAGAGCTATCACCAGTTCACCACACCATGCATCACATATCATGTCTATCAGAGGAATACGGTTCAGTTGGTGCAACAGTAAGCAAATCTGTGAGAATAAAAATGCCAAATTACAGCCATCCATATTGTCATCTCCATGCTATATATAGCTTTTTTTTCTATTCTTAAGACCCAGCCATCAAATCAAAACCCACCCTGCAATAACTAATTAAATAGGCTAACATAACAGGCAGCATTCGTCAATATATTTGCCAAACTTTAGAAAAAGGTTCGAAAAGGCCTTTGTGGTGGATGTGTTTGATAGCAGCAAACAAGTTATGAACCGCCCGCAGTGGCATCATTATTATTATTGGTGCCGCCGTTGTGTTCCTTTGAAGAGCACTCTTTGCACATGCCAACAGGGTACTTAATAGCATTCAGTTCAACTTTCCGAAGAGCAGCTTTCCCCAGGTCAATGCCACAAATATCGGAAAGCCTGACAAGGTAGAGCAGCACATCCGATAGCTCTTCACCAAGGTGCACTTTCTCCTTTTCATTCCAATCAGGCAACCCCTTTGGGACCTCTCCTTTCCACTGAAAGATCTCTGATAGTTCTCCCACCTCTCCCACCTGTTACCACCGATGTGAAGTCATTTCTCTTTTTTCTTTTGTGAAATACTAAACAACTACTTTTACTTTTAAATAATAATAAAATTGTAATAAAATGAAGTGATATGAGTCGATTAGATAATTAAAATTTAAAAAATAATAAATATTATTAAATTACTTGCGTTGCGTTGTTATTTATTACTGCTTGAAGTTAAACTATAAGTAAAGCTCTTTTCATTTTTCTTCTTCTTCTTCTTCTTCTTCTTCTTCTTTTTTTATAAATAAAAAGGCCACTATAGCCATAATAGTTGACTTGTCTATTTCAGTAAACACCATGGTCAAATTATGTCCTGATTGTTTCCTGTTTTTATTTGGTTACATTTACATGACACAAAAAATAAAACGCAGAAGGCAAAGAGGGAAAAAAAGGATCCCAAAAATTTCCGTGGAACTTGAGATATAAGCAATTTCTTTTCCTTTTATTTTGACAGATGAATACAAGCAAGTAATTGGAGAACAGAAAATTTAGAATGGCCAAATTAGAATTTAATTCTCTGTATATAAAATGATGTTGGGAAAAAAAAAAAAAAGCAAAGACCAATTAGTTATTCAGGTAATAATCCAACTGCCTAAGCTGAATCTAATCGTACAAATCCTGAAAATCTCCATAAAAAAGAAAGAAACGTACATAAACACAGAGTTATTATTCCATTGTGCCATTATTCCTCTTCTAAAAACGAAAAATCACATAAAGGACACGCTAAGTAGACGCAAGCAAACCAACAGAAAGAACCCACAAACTCACAAGGCAAATAGAACAGCAAAGTGATACATCCATAGGAATATTTGATTTTTTAACAGAACAGAAGAAACACATACAAGAGCCAATAGCAGGTTTCTGGGGCTGTGAAACTGATCCCAGTCCCTTTCCTTAGCAAACTCCGCCATTTTGTCCTTAAGAAGCTCAAGGGAGACAGCTTCTTCATTTGATGCCCCTGTCATCCTTGTGCTTGTGTTTCTCAAGACGAAGTGACAGAGATCAAATAGTTAGCGAGAGATAACAGACAGAGAGAGACAAGCAAACGGAGAATGAGAAGGTGGCTGTTTTCAAGTTTCAAGACTCTTCTCTGTGCTCTGTATGTGAAATATTTGAAGCAAAAGCAAGAGAGAGACCAACGGAGAGGAATATAGGGCTATTTTTATTATGGAAATGAATGAATTGTTTCATTAAATTTTCGGTTGCCTTTTCTAGGCTCAGTTCAATTGCCCAGAGAGGGAGGGTTTAGGGCTGTTCCCAGTTGGGGCAGTCCATAATGCACTGAACCTCTGGCCCTTTCTTCACCATAAAGTATATATGTCACTTCGCCTCGTGTTTTTTCTGGAGAACTAGACCCTTCTCTTGGATGAAGGTTAAATACATACAAAAAGAAAAGAAAAATAAGTGTAATGGGAATCGAATTCGATCACATCTTGGACTAATAAGACTG
Organism: Carallia pectinifolia; assembly: GCA_037832335.1. Lineage (NCBI taxonomy): Eukaryota > Viridiplantae > Streptophyta > Magnoliopsida > Malpighiales > Rhizophoraceae > Carallia > Carallia pectinifolia. The sequence goes on from CM075451.1 coordinate 2,629,501, forward strand.
GTTACTTCTTGCACTAATATAGATTTGTATTGTTTTTTTTTAGGTGGCCCATTGAAATATTAATTATATAATGAATAATTTTTTCAATTTTCATAAATTTTATATTTTTTTAAATTAAAGTCCCAAATTTTTAAAATAAAAAAAATAAATTCTAATCACCAAAATATTTTTGAAAGACTCTTCTCATTTTTTTATTTATGAGAGTTTTGCTTTTTTGTTCGTGAATCGACTCAAAGAGTAACAGTAGCAGTGGCATTATCAAACATGTGGGTTAAAAAAAGAACTCGGAGGATTTATCTGGCTGCTAATGGAGGATAAAAATTGTGACACTAATGTTTTGACATGGGTGGCTCAGTCAATGTCAACGCCGTGCGAGCAGCCATCACATTCAATGAACGCAAATCCATTTTGATTTTAAGAAAATGAGAAAATCGTTTTTGGGTAAAAATTTTATGTGAAAATGGAATTTCTCCCGTATATTTTACACATTTTAACGTATTTAATTAAGGAGTTGAGAGTCGCAAAGATAAATAATAATTTACGTAGATAAAAATAATATTATTTCTTTAAACATAATAATAATTTTTTTTTTATGTAAACAATGACCAAATAAATTTTATATATTTATTATAAATTATAATTAATCTTTCAAGTCATGCAAATTTATATTTATAAACAGGTTACAAAATTAGTAAAACCAAATTTTAAGTCATGCAAATTTTTGTTTATAAATACGTTATAATTAATCTTTCAAGTCATGCAAATTTCTGTTTATAAATATATAACAACAATAACAATCAATAATCAGTAATAATAAAACCAAACACTCCGTTAGAGCTGCTTTGCCACTTGTGGAGTCTTTTTAACATCTTACCTCGGGACAAATATTGTCTTTAACATTAATTAATTAATTATTTTTTTTTCTTTTTCTCTGTCTAATTTAAATTTTTTTGATTGCATTGTCTAATTTAAATTGGGCATTATGAATGTGACCTCAATTAACTTTTCACGAAAAGGCGTTATTGATGGTGTGTATCGCCCAACAACAAAAAGGAAAAATGCATTATGTGCTCGCCCTAGATGCTGATATGGGCTAATAATATGTTGGCTAATACTATACGAAATCGAATAACACCAGCAGCGAGACAGTCGCATTGAAATTGCTTGTTCCTAACTGATTAAAAATTCAGGATTTATATGAGCCAATGACTCCAGTTTTTTTTTTTCCTTTTTTGGGTTCAATTAGGGGGGCAGATCTTGTTCTTTGCAGGATTTGGTAGCATTGATCTTGACCATTTTTTCATGTATACATTAAAAAAAAAAAAAACAGAGAGAGAGAGAAAAGATGGAAAATTGTTTAATGATTTTTTTTTTCTTCTTAAAGAGAGAGTCAAAGTTTATATTATAATTAAGAGAATAAAAATTTAAAAAAATTAAAATTCAAACTCTAAATTTTTTTCATAACATAGTGATACAGTGCTAATGAATTGACTGCTTTAAGTAACTAGTTCGCTCAACAGATTACTAATGTAGCCGGCCATCGCCCCTTATCTTCATGCATTCGCTTGAAAGATGACCCAAGCACAATGGCTCTTAAGTTATTTTTTTGTTGTCCATCCACATTGATAGTCTAATAATAAGGAAGAGAAGACGGTGAACGTTAGGTCTCAAGTTCGAACAAGTGTCCAACCAACTGTGTTATGTCCAGTGCTCTAAAAAATGATTTCATAGCAATAATATTTAGGCTGTTGTTTGGGCTTTGGACCATTACTCGTCAAGAGGAGAAGGCAAAGTGACACACGTAGACTTTGGAACTTGTTTGTTGCAGACCCAGAAAGAACCGAATAACTGGGCTGTGCATGTTCACTAGGTTGAACCCATAAAGACGAACGCACTGAACCTCGTCCGAACGTCGTCGTTGCCTTCTCTGTTGGATGTCGGCCCTCCGAGAGTAAATCAATATTTGGATTTGGAAGTCGGTTGGAACTTGGAAGGTTTTGAACTCCCCCGCGAATGCCCAACCTTCAAGAATACCAAACCTTGCCGCCTACACCTCTCTCTCTCTCTCTCTCTCTCTAGAAAATTAGATATCAAATAATTGATGTCAATTTTGTGAAACAATCCCTTTCCTTCTCTGCCAACATCTCCAAACCTCAAAAAGAATTAAACTTCCCAAAAGCAAAGCATCCCATCTTCTTCTATATCACCACCATGGAACCATCATCGTTCTTAAACATTTCCAATTCATCATCCGTAAAGATCGTGTCTTTGGTTTCTTGTTTCGACCGTCCTTTTTCTATTGTTTTTCTGTCTCTCAACCAAAGAATACATACAAACGGCAGCAAAAGATCCTGCAATGGCAGATCAAGAAACAAACTTGGCTTCTCAGGAGCCCAAACTGACCTCTCAGGAAGCCAAAATGGCCCTTCAGGAGACCAAATTGGCTTCCCAAGAACCTGCAACCACCCCCACCATGTCCACCTCACCAGTTCTGTCCCATAAGTATTCCAATCGGGTGCTCCTAAAAACAGTATTAGAAAGAATCGACGGTGGCAAAGGATTGGTGGGTCAGAGACTGGTGGTTGGAGGGTGGGTTAGATCTTCTATGGAGGTGAGGAAAGAGGCCGCGCCGCTTCCACAGCCACGGGCTAATGATATGCCGCGCGATGGGTCTCCACGTTCTAAAGACGTGAGCTGCGTGGAGATCCTTCAATCTCGAATACCCTTATTTAGGTCAATAATCAAGATTTTGGGTGGCGGTGGCGGAACCGGCCCTGGCAATCTTCCAGCTCGCGAGAAAGTGGAGGCTGCCATCGCAAGGCCACCGCCGTCTTCGATTGCTTACCTGCTTGTTAGTGATGGTTCCTGTGCTGCAAGTCTTCCGGTACGCCCATATTAGCATCAGCAAACCTGAAATCATTCAATTTGTACACAACTTAATTGAGCGTGCCTCGTTTGTCTACCTTATATGGGAATTTTTCTTATTGGGTTAATAATTCTCAGGTTGTCGTGGACTCCTCCTTAGCTTCCCCCAGCAGGCTACTTCCTGTTGGAACTTGTATATTAGCTGAAGGAGTGCTAAAGCTGGCAACAGTCAAGGGAAAGCACAGTACTGAGCTCAAAGCAGATAAAATTCTTCATATAGGGAATGTGGACGATGCAAAGTACCCATTATCAAAGAAACGAGTGCCATTAGAGACCTTGAGAGACTGCTCCCATTTTCGCCCTCGGACGACTACGGTAAGGCTTGTGTAGTTTGAGTTCATGGCCATCAGATTGCAATAAAACCATGATTGAATTGCGCTTAAGCAGTGCTTATCTATAAGGAGTTCTCGGATTTTTTTGGCTTCCCATTAACTGAGACCTGCCCTTAGCCTTACCAGTGCTGCTGTTTGATTCAGATCATTTGCATTGTGCATGTAGGTTGCATCTGTCATGCGTATCCGTAGTGCCCTGGCTTTTGCAACCGAGACGTTCTTTCAAAATAATGGCTTTCTCTCCGTGCAAGTGCCCATTATCACAACAACAGATTGTGAAGGATTTAGTGAGAAGTTCCATGTTGCTACCCTTTTCAGCAAGGTTGGTAAAAAAGAAGAGCCAAACACTGCAAAGGATTCTGAAGGCCTTAACCTGGAAGTAGTTAAGGGTGCTATAAAAGAGAAGAGTAAACTCATTGAAGAACTCAAGAGAAGTGATAGCAATAGGGAGGCATTGGTAGCTGCAATTCAGGATTTGCATAAGACAAATCAGTTAGCATCTCAATTGGAAACAAAAGCAAGATCAGGACTTGCAGTGGAGGCTGAGAAAACCATGTTCTCTGAAGACTTCTTCTCTCGCCAAACTTACCTGACAACTTCTGGTCTCTTTCATCTTGAGAGTTATGCATGTGCTCTTGGAAATGTTTACACTTTTGGACCCAGATTTCGAGCAGACCGAAAGGAATCTGCAAAACATGTGGCAGAGATGTGGATGGTTGAGGTCCAAATGGCCTTTTCTCAACTAGAGGTATGGCAATCAATGGTTATTCAGTTATAAGGAGACTTCCGTATGTAACAACTTCCGAGGCAGTCATCTGATATCTTTATGGCATTCTGTTGAAATCTTCCAACAAAGATGTCTACCTGAACTAGCTTTGCATAACTTCTTTTGATTCCTCTTCGAATAATTTTTTTGTGTCTTCAGGATGCCATGAACTGTGTGGACGACTACTTAAAATTCCTCTGCAAATGGGTTTTGGGCAATTGTTCTGAAGACATGAAATTTATTACAAAACGTATTGACAAAACCAGTATTGATCGTCTGCAATTACTGGTAGCATGCTCTTTTGAAAAGATATCCTACAGGGAAGCATTGGATATATTGAAAAAGGTAACCATATGTATGTCCACTGGATATCTGGTTAAACATATGCGATCCAAAGAAGCTAACTTCACATAAGTTCTTGACTTTTGGTGAACAGGTTACAGATAAAGTATTTGAAACGAAACTCGAATGGGGCGTTGCTCTAACAGCAGAACATCTAAGGTATTTGTATTCTGACTATTTGCAGCAAACGTGATTGTCCAAAAGGTTGCTGTTGATAAATATGGACATCCATTCTGTTCCTGTTTGGTACTCACAATTTTGATTGTGCAATGGCAGCTATTTGGCTGATGAGATGTATAAGCGGCCTGTCATCATATACAATCATCCAAGAGAAGTTAAGCCATTTTACTTACGCCTGAATGATGATGGGAATACGGTTGCAGCATTTGATTTGGTTGTACCCAAGGTAAGCTTAATATATCAGCATCTGGTTTTTGGAGCTTCTGCAAATTCTCGCTTTGTTAGTTAGTCCAGTTTCAAAGCAAGATGAGCTATGTTTGCAGGTTGGAACAATAATTTCTGGTGTTCAATGCGAGGAACGAATTGATATGCTAAATGCGAGGTAATTCTGGCATTTTTGTTCTACAAATGGTTGATTAGTTCGAAATGGTCTTATATCACATAGGTCAGTAAACCAAAGTAGGACTCAATGACAAAAAACAGCAAATTGGCATATAGAAACGCATCCCTAACATATTTTGCATGGAAATTCTTAGCAGCATAAGCAATTGTTAAATGTCGATTTCCTTCATAAGAAATTAATTCGCAAATATGTTATTCAAACACTGTTTTGCAGGATAAAGGAAGCTGGCTTGTCTAGAGAACAGTACGAGTGGTATTTGGATCTCAGAATGCATGGAACAGTCAAACACTCTGGATTCAGTCTTGCTTTTGATCTCATGGTTCTCTTTACCACTGGCCTCACTGACGTCAGAGATGCAATTCCCTTTCCCAGAAGCTTTGGCAAAGCCAACAACTAGGCATGTCTCCAAGTAGAGTGAAATACTTGGAATTTCATTGTGCTTCTGACCCAGATGATAACTGGAGAAATGTTGGTACATTATTTTACATGCAGACCGTGATGAATGAATAGCCCATGATTGTAAATGCTTCGATCATCTAATGTAAATAATACAATTTATTGCTTGAAAATGAAACTATGGCCATAGGACATGGACTCCCTTTAACCAAGCTGGCTTTGAAACTTGGCATGCATAAAACATTTTGAAAATTATAACCAGTTTGAAAAATCATGGATAAACCATATCGGAGCCGCGGCCCAATTCTTCAATCTTGGACTCTCCCCTAGAAGTGCAGGCTAAGCTACCGTGATCTGTCATCTTTGTTGGCCATTTGATAGCATCATAAATTTGCAAGAGAACCACTATTTTGGATAGTCGAAGTGGTCAACGATTTCTCCCCGCGAGATATTACCTGTTTGTAACCGTGCCAAGCCAAATAATACGAGTAAACGTACCATCGGCATGCTATTAGAGTGTACGTTTACTGCTCATAGCTTAGTACATTCCTCGCAAACGGTTGCAATCTTCTTTTATGAGATTGGGGGTAATCAGTCCTTTTTTCCATTTTCCTGAAAAAAAAAAAAAAGGGGGCAGGAGATGATGATTGACAAGTAATACTAGTTGCTTTAATCCCGATTTTGTCTTGTTCAACGGTGGAGCAATCTCTTCTTAAGTTGTACAGATACAGACACAGCAGATATAAATACAGCGATATATTAATCTTAAAAAATTAGGACATAAATACGGTGTAAGCATATGTGTGTGTATATGCAGACACATACATACTTTTATATACACATATAATATAATTTAATATTATTATTCAAAACAAAATATAAATTATAATTTAAAATGCAACATATATATATATATATTTAATTTCTATTCTTAAAATAAATCTCATAAAATATATATTTTTAAATATATCTAAAATCTCATTATATATATAAAATAGTAAGTACCAACTTAAAAAAACATAAACTTAAAAATAAAAATGTAATCATCCCTCTCTTTCTCTCGTTTAAATTTCAAATTCAAAAAAAGAAAAGAAAGAAGGGGATTGGCTCAAAAAGAAAAAAGAAAGAAAGAAAAGAGGAAAGAAACAGGAGGCTGGCCTGTTGCTGTCGCTCTCCAGCCACAGACCGTCCTCCTATTTTCAAATTTTTCAATTTTTTTTATTTTTTTAAACATGTCCGAGACATATTTGGCGTGCTCAAACTGTATTCGATTTTTTTTTAATAAATGTTTTTTAATGTGTCGAACATATGTTCATACTGCATCCTACTCTTATCTTTATCCAATACGTACGCAACTGCAAAATTAAATTGTCGGTGCATCCTTTGTCTCTTTGCAGCGGCCAATAATATATTTTTTTGGGTCCACTTAAAAAAATTCATCAAGTCATAAATTATATGATAAAAATAATTTTTTTTTTATAATTTAAACTTAAAATCTTTAAAGATTTAAGTTATAACGTGCAGCGTCAATAATATTACTTTATTTGTTGCTGGCATGACAATTAAGGAAGTTAATGGGTTGTATTCAGGGACGATAGAGCCTAGGTTGATTAATTGCTTCCGCTCCGTTCGACAAGACTACGGTTGCCGTTGCCGCAACTTCAACTGAAATCATGGGTCCCTCGTTTTTGATTGGCCGCCAATTTGTGGAGATGGGATTTGGAAGATTGGTAACTGTGAAAAGATCTTAGCGAGAGGAGAATTAAATTTTTTGTTTTTTTGTTTGTTTATTAAAAATTGAAGAAAAGAATATTGGTAAAGATTAAAATGTTTTATCTTGGAGGAAACGAGGGATGAGTTCTGATAAATTTTTTTTAGAAATATTTGATACACATATTTTTATACATAAATATAATAATTATTTTTATACTATATTAAAAAATTTTATTTTTTTAAAAATTTTATTTTTAAAAATATCAACGCTTTATATTTTAAGATAATATTTATTTAAATTTAAAATTTAATTTAAATAAATAAAAAATTAATTTTTTAATACCTCAATTTGAGCTACAAGTTCGGTGTAGCTATTAATCCCCAATTCTCTTATGAAGCGGTCTTAATTAATCTAAGTTGTTCGCGTAATAACCTATAATTGAATTTTATTTAAGGTCCAGAAATTACAAAAATTTTTTTTTAAACAAAATCCTAACTAGTTACTTTCCCAAATTGCCCTTTCCAATCTAAAAGGTCCCACAGAATCAATGCGATGGATTACCCACGCATTAATGACGTCAGATGGCCTAACGTCTGTTTCCACTTTATTATTGAAAATCTTCCTATTTATTTTGTAATCCCAGCATCATGATGACAACATGGCCTCATTATTATTATTATTATTATTATCAAGCCTCATTATTATTTATTTGTTTATTAACATCGTCTCATTATGAATGCTCCTTCCGGTGCGTTATTCGGTTATTGTGCGATTGGAAAATCAGTCCTTATTGGTGGATTGGAAAATCAGGTGTCGCTTTCGACGAGGAAATCTTAAAACAAGTGGGGTTATAAATTATAACTAATTGGCCGATGCATGTGCCCGTCGTTTTTTTTTTTTTTCATTACGAAGTTAGTCATAAATTATATAAAAAATAATTTTTATTATTTTTATAAATTAAATTCCACTCCAATTTTTTAAAATTTAAACTTAAAATTTTTAAAATAAAAGTCCACACTGTAATTACTCTTAAATCTGCGGTGATTTTATTAGTATCACAAAACCGCCGTGCATCTTTGCCAAAAGGCCAAAAAAAATTTTTGTTTGAGAAAAAAAGGCCAAAAATTTTGAAAGAAGCTGATAAAGATTAGCTTCAAGACGAATTATTTGAAGAATGAGCCCCATACACCTATATGTACTCCAGTTTTCAAGGCTCGAAATTACTAAAACTTACATTTTTTTCATTTTTACCCAAATTAATTTGGAAATATTAATTGTTATGACTTCCCATGACTTCCCTTGGTGTATACCATCTTGGACTTTTTTTTAATATAATTTTCCACCAAATATTCTCAATTATATCTTCAACGTCACATTTGACCCGTTAGTAAGAGTCATAATTTTTTTTTGAGCATAAGAGTCATAAAATTATTGGTATAAATAATATTTAATATTTTAATATTTTTACTATTTAACAAAATTTTAAGCTCACAAAGATAAAAATAGATTTCATAATTCTCATATTATTAATGTATTTAATATGATATCAATTAAAAAATCTTGTAGCTATAATCAATTATACTGCTATCTAAATTATTCTGCATGACTCGTGTGGCGATAGATTAAAATAATTCTCTATTTTTTTCAGCATATATGATTTGGAGTTTGAGCTTTTTTTCGTTTTTTTTTAAAAATTTAGAGTCTAAACTTTAAAACTTTAAAGTTTAAACAACAATCATCAAAATATACATTCTAATTACAAAATAAAAAATTAATAAAATAATAACTCAATTTATGACTCATTGTACTGTCTAAGTACACCTCCTTCAACTTATCCACGTAAATGATAAAGCGAAGAGCATGCTTCACATTCGTAATTCGTAAATGTTACAATGTTTAATTTTTTGTCATTATGTTTATGCAATGCATGACCTTAATGTAATATTTTCTTAGAAGATCCTTCAAAAAAATAAAAATAGTTGCAAATCAGCAGAATCAAATTCCAACAAAACTTACGATCAAAACACCAAGCCCCGCAAAGAAGGCTGCATAATTCCCCATTCCAATGCCGGAAGCCCCGTTGTCATGATCAGCAGCAGGTGGCCCTTTAGAAGAAGGAGGATCAGACGAAGAATTGCCTGGAGCCGGTCCTACATTTGCGGACCCCGACAACTTCAAAACGCCCTTGGAGTCGAGGTGAGCACCTCCAAAATCATGCTTGTCGGGCCTACCGCCTGTCACCGAGGGCCCCGTCTGCCAGACCTGGTTCACCGTCTCCGCCTTCTCCGGCACCTTCACCGACGCAAATATAACGATTTTCCCTCCATCTGTCTCCGCCCTCATGTCCCACACGTCGAACGACAGCTTGGATTCCTTGATCGTGCTGTAGGAGCTAACGTCGTACGTCTTGACGGTTAAAGAACCGCTGGATTGGAATGCGATCAGGGCCTGCGATCCGACCATGCCTGTGGATGTCGGGTTGATGGCCCATGCGACCCAACCTCCCGGTTTGGTCGGAGAGGCAATGAAGGCGATTGAAAGAGAAGAATTTGTTGCATTGTAGGTGAAGTGTAGATAGGCATCGAGTTGGGGCAGGTCCGTGCAGTTTGCGAAGACCTTGTTGCCTTTGAATTTCTGGGATGTACACGTGAGTGAATGCGAAGGCGATGTCAGAAGAGCAAACAGAGCCAGGAACAGGGCGTAGAAGAGAAAACCACCAAAAGAGGCCATTGTGATTGATTCTGATCGCAATTGAGAGAGCTCTACGTACGTGGTGGATATGGGACTCAGAGTTTTATCTGCGGGGTGAGAGAGATCCGAATGGGGCGGGGAAAATGTGTGGAATGCAAGAAACTGCACAACCTGCGGGATAGGAGAGGCTATGTGGCAACACCGGATGCAACTTGATTTGATTTCCGTTTTTGTCATTGACCAAGGAGAGAGGTACGTCTGTGCCACTGCTCGATTTAATTAATTAATCAATTAATTAATTAATATTTATTTATTACAAGACTTACGCTAAAATAGATATGAGATATGAGATTCAAATACTTTATGTTTCTCCTAATCAAGCAAAGACCAAAAAGGTACAATTTTCGTAGCTTACGGGGCGTGAGAGCCCCAAAGAGGGCAATTGTTGCGGAGCAGAATCGGCTTTGTTCCATATGCTGTTGTGGTTGATCTGTTGCTTACTATGCTTTAATCGGATTCTGCTCGGTGGTCTCCTTGGAGGATAGAGAGAGGATTTGGCTTCTCACTGGCGTATCTTCCGAATACAGCAAATCCCATTTTCACATTAAGGTGTCACGGGGCAACTCAATGGTCCAAAAAGGTTTGGATATTAGAGGTTTTAACCCTATTGCCGGAGATATCACGAAAACATGTTCCTTATCAGCAAGTTCATCTTGAAAGTTAGAGGCAGCCTGGCAGGATTCTTTCACTAGGTACTAGGTAGAACTTTATGGGTCACGATTGGCCGTAAGGGGACCTTGCCATAATTTTAGCCTGGCTGTGGGGGACAAGGTTAAATGAGATAGTGCGATCTAGAAGTATATGTTTTTTTTTTTTTTTTTGACAGAATAGAAGTATATGTTAAAGTAATTACTTAGGGTAAAATTTATAAAAGTAGATTAACTGGCATGTTTGCCGACTTCAAGTTCTAGGATTCTGATGGGCCGAATTCGGGTCCAGACGTCCAATCTTCCAAACCCAAAAAAAAATTCAAGAAGGACCCGCAAATTCAAAGCCCCTTGACGAGTATTGAAGGGTGGGCCAGGGCCAGCGAATAGTTTTTTCGGTGTAATTTCTCTCCCTATCTGTCAAGTATCTCTCTATCGACCAAAAAAAAAAAAGTTATCTCTCTATCTCGTTGCATTCTCCAATCCATCTCTCAAAAATAAACAAAAGTCGGTCCTTTTCTTGTCGATTTTACTTTATCTCTTCGCCTCTTTGGTCTTTATTTTCTTTTTTGTTTTTTTTTATAATATGTTTGAATTATTAAAAAATTGTAAAAAAAATTTATCAAAAAGAAAATTATAAAAAAATAAAATTGTTTGCATTATAAGAAAGTTGTAAAAAAAAAAATGAGAAATAAAAATAAATAGTAATTTGTGAGGAAAAAAGTTATGCGAAAAGTTAGTTGTTTGAATTGATGAGAAAGTTGTGAGAAAGAAAATGATAAAAAAAATAAATAATAATTTATGATAAAAAAAATTATGAAAAAATGATGTTATTTAAATTAATAAGAAAATTGTGAGAAAATAATATAATTATTAATAATAAAATTTTTAAAATAGATTCTTTTTTAACTATTTTCTAACCAAAACAAACAAAGTTTTGGCAGTTGAATAATTGGAGTTGGAGAGATGAAGCCATGAAGGAGAGTTCGAAATACACTATTTCAACAATTGTAATGAGACTAGAACCTCTTCTTTTCTTGTTTTCGGCCGTAGTCTTTGCTTGTCTAGAAAGAGTGCTCCAATCAAATTCAAACATATCTCCAGAATTATTGGATCTATACCTCTAAAGAGAAGATCATTTAGTCCACTTTTTTATTTTTTTATTTAATAAAGATTAAAAAAAAAAATACATACCCTTATGAGTCTCAAGAAGAGGCCAAGAGCTCAACGTATCGGACAGACATCCATAAAATGTTTTTTCTTTTTGGAACAAAATATTCATAAAATGTTAAGACCCCTCAAATTTCTATAGACTATTGACAATATTAAATATATAAAAATAATGAGAATGGGCAGTAAGGCATTGGGAACCATAATTCTGAACATATTAGCAATCAAAATTTAATTCAACTTAACATAAAAAAAAAGTTTTATTTTTTTTCATGAGCCGTCCGATTAAGTCATGAATTACAATCTATTCATTTCTATAAAATTCATATGTCTTTTTATTTAAAATAAAACTCAAGATTTTCAAACTGAAAATCGAGTTTTTACTCCTTTCTAACCATCAAATGCCCCGAATCACTAAAACGTGGACTGAAAGAGCTCCACCAAAAATTTCCCAAATCAGAAATTTAGAAAGTTGCTGCCGAGAAAAACAGACAACCCGAAATAGAAACCGAGACCAAATTCCTTCATCCTATAACCACCGCTACTGCTGTTGGTCCCGGTGGTGCTCTTAGTAGAGTTGCCGCCGACGCTGTCACCACCGCTGCTTGGCGAAGAAGCGACCAACTCCAGCGTCCCTTTAGCTTGCAGATTGGCCGGTGCAAACTCGTGCTTGGCCGGCACCCCATCGTTAACCGACGGGCCCACCTGCCAAATCTGGTTGAGCTTCTCGGCCTCGTCCTGAACCTTAAGGGAAGCGAAGATCACGAAGTTCCCGCTACCGTTGTCTGTCTCGGCGCTTAGGTCCCAGACGTCGAAAGACAGCATGGACTCCCGGATGTCGCGGTAGGATACGAGGTTGTATGTTTTGACCACCAACGTGCCGTTGGATTTCAAGGCAACCAACGCCTGGCCGCCGGCCATTCCTGTCCCGTTGAGGTTGATCCCCCACCCGATCCAGCCGTCGGACTTGGACGGAGCAGCCACGAATGCGATGGACAGGGATGAATTGGAGGCGTTGTAGGTGTAGTGTAGGTAGGAGTTAAGCGAGGGGAGGTCGCTGCAGTTAGCATAGAGCTTGTTGTTGTTGAACTTCTGTGATGTACAGTTGAGCGAATGCGCGCCGGGTGAGACTAGCAGAACCCACAAAAAGGAAACAGCTAGAAAAAGAGCTGGAGAGGAAAGAGAGGCCATTGGTGAGAGAAAGAGAGACAGCCGGATCAAAGAGCTCTTCTGTTAAGTAAGCGGAGCCAATTTTGTGAGAGTATCTCCTCTGTGGATTTGGAACAAAATAAATAGAAAAAGCAGAAGAATTGTTAAGTGGAAGGTATTGAGTTTGAAAGTTAGTCGAATTATTTGATAAGGTTAAATATATATTTTTTTATAATATTAAATTATATTATAATTATATAAATAAATTAAAAATTATTTTAAAAATATAAATAATATTTTTAATAGAATTATGAGACACTATCTTTCCCTTTTATTTTTATATAAAAAAAAACAAAAAGCAGAAGCATTTACAAAAGTCAGCTGTGAACCATATTATAAAGCAGGAAATATGACTGTGAAAAATATGACATAAGACCGAAGTATTATAGTTTATAAATTATTTTGTATAATTAAATAATAATTAATATTTATAATTAAAAATTAATAAAAAAATATATTTATTTTTATTATAAATATTATTTATTTGATTCAATTATACAGCATTGAACTTTGCATTTATATACTGGACCCTATAAAGTAGGGTATTATTAGCAAGCCGCAATTAAAAAGTGAACACAAAATTAGACGGTGGCAGAAGGGACCATTAAAGGGGTCTGCAGTAAATGTGGCCGTGGAATTTTAGGTCACCCACTGGTGTGAAACTGTGAACCACGCGACGCGAATGGAGAATTCTGGGGATATTGTATGGGGAAAGTATGCTACTCCCCCACACTTGGCGGTTGAAGAGGAGCTGTGGAGTTTGGTTCTTTTTCCCAATTTTGAAAGTCTTTTAAGTTTTTGTCCTGCTGCGCATGCAGCTTGATTGGGATTTTTTGGGATATTGCTTTGTAGGTGGAAATCACATTTGAGAAGAATCTCGCCCCTTTTCTGACTTGCAAGTGAAAACAAAAGGCTGTTTACATCCCCATTTGGGATAAATTTTCGGGGACATGAAAGTGATCGTTTGATCGTTTGTGGTTGAAAAAATTTATGTATTTCGTTTTTTTTTAAGAAAAATTTTAATGTCTCAGAAATTTTTGTGGCCATGACAATTGTTAAGTTTTCGTTTTCATTCGGCGCCCACTCCATATGAGCCATTCTTTTTTTCGTACTCATTTTTTTACGTAGGAGAATTTTCTTGGGTATTCAATTTTAATTAAAGTTTAAATTCAATACTTTCATCTTCAAAAATTATTTTAATATTAATTAAATTATAGTTTAGTGGAGTAAGAAACAATTGGCTCGATAGGGAAGTATGTCAAGACCATGTCACACATATTAAAATAGAGTGTCCGTATATGTCTCGAGTTTTTTGTCTCAAGAAATGTTTCGAATGAAACTATAATTATTATTTTTAAAACAGTGATTGATATTTTTGTAATGTAAAAATAACAGTTATTTCAAAAATATTAATATTTAATTCAAAAATATTAATCATCGACAGTAAATTTAAAAATAGTTGACAGTAAATTTACTTTACTAGCCGTTTGATTAGATGTGATGAATAGCCAATTTGTGTAGGTTAAGTTGGCCATCAAAGCTCTCCCGAGAGGGGTTTCGGCCTCTTGGCTCTTTATCAATAGGCCTACTGATGCATTGCTATCTTCTTCAAAGAATAGCCGCAACGAGTGAATATCGCACCCTTCACTACCAGACTCTCATTTAATTTTCAACAGGTGGACTCTTGTTAATTGGCAAGCAATGCATCAGATTTCATCTGTGCGCTTTTCAATTTATTTTCCTTTTTCTTTTGGGTAATGGATGAAGGTCAATGACTTAAGGTTAAACAACTACAGCCCGCAGGCTAACCACCCCTTATGTCATGAAACAACAATTGCAGAACATCTTGGGCCCCTGCCACCCCATTGCGCTTGCCACTCGCGATCCACCAAAATAAAGCAATAAAAGAATTTAAAGATCTTCTGCGGTCTTTTTGTTAATAGAGATGAGAAACTAGAAGTAGTGTCTACAGTCTTACCAATGGAACAATGCATTTATCGGAAGAGCACAATTTAGAGCGTAAATTTAATCTTATCAAAACGTTTCGGTAGAGATTCGAACTCAAAACTTTTAACTCAACAACAACAGACGAGTCGCTGTCCTCCTCCGCAAAAGCCATGTTGCACAGCCTCGTGACATTTGATCAAGGAGCCGGCCCAGGGTGAATCAGGCTTGTGACGGCCTTCAGCGAAGGCTCTTGGCGCAAAGCCTTATGACATTTTATTTATAAGCCCGGCCCACAGTGCATCAAGCTTGTTGTGTAATGGGCCGTCAGCGAGCCTACAGTTTAGGAGCCGAGAAAGATGGAACTTTAAGGGAAAATGTCAAAGCCGACACTCCTCCCATAAATTTGATGTCTAAGCCCCTTAAAACCCTAGAGGTGCTGTCTCCACAACGGGAGTGCCAGCCGCACAGCTGTTCGACCAGGTATCATACCCAACTTCTTCGTTGCATTTCGATTGCCCATTACTCTGATGATTATTGAAACTCCTTTGATGATCTAGGTTAAATTCTCTGGCTTGTGCTTTATTTCCTGAGATATTAATAGTGAACTCTATATAAATTTAGATACCTTCCCCAAATTTTTTTTCTTTTTGGGTTTTTCGGCCTTTGTTTGGGGGGTTGTTGAAAAAATCCTCATTGTAACGAATTTGAGAAGGCCTCGTCTTTATTTGTGCTAGAAGTTTATTGTAAATTGATTTCTAAGTGGACGAATCACTGACTGAGCTGATGGATTCGTAGTATTTATATATTTTTTTTCTTACTTAATAGAAAAAACAATGATATATGAAGTTAACAGCTTTAATTGGAAATCAAATGCAGAACAAATGGATGTTCATAAAACTTGTTGCACCTCTCATCTCTGTGATGCACGTGTTTGTGAATGACCACCAATTACCCTGTCTTTGTAAATGGAGAAATGACTGAAACTATAACTCTCATTCATAGGTTCTATGTATACGTCTCTGGTAAGGATCTTGGAATGTTTTCCTTTTTTTCCCAACTGTGTTTGCTCAGAGTTTCTCATTTTATGAGGTGGTTGTCCTTTTTCTTATTTTATTGCTTATGTCATATGTTCTACATGCAACTGCTTATAAGTTTCCTTCCTGCTACTCTTGTGTGTTCGACAGCGACAATGGCTGTTCCGTTGCTGAGCAAGAAGATTGTGAAGAAGCGTGTCAAGAAATTTAAGAGGCCTCAAAGTGACCGAAAGATTTCTGTGAAGGTGCATATCTGTTGATTATATCTTTTAATGCTTGATTGCTTGGTTAATCTTCTTATTCCTGTTTTGACAAGTCTATAGGCTGCACTGTATTTATTACTCCGTGTCCACAATCTTGTTGATATAAGTGATTATTCCACAAATTTTCCTGCTTTTGTGTACAATAAGCCGATGCTCTGGATCACATAATCAATGAAGGTAGCATGGTAAGGTGCACAGAAATTCAATTTTATGGGTCAACTTGTCTGCTCTCTCTGATGTCCCTTGTGGATGCTTGATTTGGGGGCCTGGTTCTGACCCACATTACTCCTTTTGTTTTGTTCACTCTTTACAGTACTCAAAGTTTGTGCCCGTCTTTCATTGGTCTCATAAGCGGCTTTGACGCCGTTGACCTCATTTCTTAGGCTTCATCGTGTTTATCTGATGTTATGCTGATTGCCTGTTCTTCTTTTTGGCAGCCAAACTGGAGAAGGCCCAAGGGTATTGATTCAAGGGTCAGGAGAAAGTTCAAAGGATGTACCCTGATGCCCAATATTGGCTATGGTTCCGATAAGAAAACACGCCACTTTCTCCCCAGTGGATTTAAGAAATTTGTTGTGCATAACATAAAGGAGCTGGAAGTTCTAATGATGCACAACAGGTATGTGATGCCTTTCTTTCTCATATTCTGTATCAAGGACCATATTTGTCCTGGTATGGATACATTTTCTGTTCGTTCTTACCTACCACTTATGTTAATTTTAGGACTTACTGCGCTGAAATTGCCCATGATGTATCAACCCGGAAAAGAAAGGAAATTGTGGAGCGTGCAGCACAGTTGGACATTGTTGTTACCAACAAATTGGCCAGGTTGCGCAGCCAGGAAGATGAGTGAACATTGGCACCGGACTATGGATTTTTTGCTTGTTCTCATAGGCAGTTTCAGCCCTTTCCAAGCGTTTACCGCTAAATTTAATCTCGTTTCCTACTTTAGGGAATGTGATAAGTGATATTAATCATCAAATTTTTGCTTCATATTGACGATCAGTTTTATTACTCCTTTCTGTTATTCTGCTCTCTCTAGGTATTTACGTATCACAATCTTTTTCAAAAGTAGACGTCAATTGCTTTCAAAGAAGTCCGCTCACTATGGCTAGCGAAGTTTTCTTGGTATTTGAGACAAACAAAATTATGTCATGTACCTGATTTTCAAAGTTCTCGAGGTATTTTTTTTTTTTAGGTTGATAATGGGTCTCGAATAGATTTGATCAATGGGAAATTGGATGAATAAATTTCGTACACACGGGGTGAGAAATTTTGCGGACTTATGTTGGTTGTTGACATAAATCTGCAGCAGGCTGAAACTGATGTTTTTCTTTCTAATTTTTTGTGAATGGAAAATTGGATGCCGGTAACTACAAGGTGGGCTTCGCAGGAAGTAGTTCAGGGCCTTACGATATTCAGCCTGTCTTACAAAGTCTTGTTTGCTGACGAAAATCAAAATGTCAAATTGGACCAGAAAAAAAAAATCAAAATGTCAGAAGTAAATTGTTTTTGACTGAAAATGTCAAACGTAATCTGGACCCTGTCTCCAAAAATGTTTGAATGAATCAGCCATCATTCCCTATGCTTTTGCGCACTGGATTACGAAAGCAATGCCTCCCTCGGCGTGCGAGGATCTTCAAAGAACGGGCTTAAAATGACCTATCGACCACGTTATCGAACGAAAAAGTGGTGGCTGTG
Source organism: Carallia pectinifolia (assembly GCA_037832335.1). Taxonomy (NCBI): domain Eukaryota; kingdom Viridiplantae; phylum Streptophyta; class Magnoliopsida; order Malpighiales; family Rhizophoraceae; genus Carallia; species Carallia pectinifolia. The sequence goes on from CM075451.1 coordinate 2,647,281, forward strand.
AGCATATGGCCATCATCTTTCCTTTCCTCGGGCGGCCACCACCAAATTGGAATACTATCGAATGGTTCGCTTGGAAGTCAAAAAGATATTGAAAGGTGAAAACAAACAATTAAATTATGCTCGTGGCTCTAATTGCACTAGGCAAAGCTTGGTAGTAGTTGTCAATTTGGGTTTTAATGTGAAGGCCATGGACCAATATCAACTATTCCACCTACCTCAGGCGACACAATTGTGTCCCTCGATAATCTTGGGTTAGATATTTTTAAACATTGCCTTCTCTGTTATAACACAACACGTGACAAATAAACCAATATAACTGAATTTTTAAGTTCAAGGGGACCGACTATTGAATTTGTTCACTAAAATAAGCAATAAGCACACGTTGTTCCCACGGCCCACGATGGTCGTTCACCCCGTGTTGCAGTATCGCCTAAGTTACGAGGTACACAAATAAAAAATGATGTGGGACTCGTTTATAGTTTCGGTTCTGTGGTTAGTCTAGTCTCTATAATGTTGGCATGTTAAGTTACTTATACGTCATATTACGATGGCTCCGTCAAGTTACAATACTACCCCAAAATGCCATAGGTTTAACAACTTAAATTTTTGCATGACAGGTAAATGGAAAGCTCTTTGATTTCCAAATGGGAATTCGCTGGTGAAATTTTTTTTTTCTATCTCTTAGGAGGTCCACTAGGCAATGAGTTACATAATAATAAATTATAGAAATTCTATCTTTAATTTCCTACCCCAACTATTAATTGGATGCATTTAATTATAAATTTATGCACATGGCAATTCTTTGCATTCAATAATTTATATTTGACTAATTTGCTGCCGAATGTATTAAATTTACATGCCACTAGGTCGTATGTAACTATCAATAAATTACAATTTAATTGATATTGAAGTCATATTTTAAGATTTAAAGTCTCAAGTTTAAGTCATAGTTTTAACAAATTCATCTAAACTAATATAAATATACATACACATATATAAATAGAATAGCTTTCTAATTTGACTTACCTTTTTGTTGATGAGTACAATAAATTTATGATCTTACACTACATAATAAGTGGATCTACTTAAGAAAAAAAAATTTTAAGGTATAAAATCATAAGTGAACTACACTAAAAAAAAATTGTGCTACTTTGGATATATTGAGTCCTAGGTTGGTTGGTTCTTCACAAAATAATATAGTTTCGCAGCTGGACTCTCCCTATTGGGAACGCCCGGCAGTTAACTATGCTGGCAATAAGTTGTCCATCTGCTTTTTATTTCGCGTTCGCATATATAGGTGGAACGTATGGGTTGGAGGATTTTTGTGAATGTGAACCCCATCACATCATGTGTCTTTGTTATGCAACTCTTCATTCAAAACTTTAGGTGTACGTGTCTAAACAAATCAACCCTAGTAAAGGTTTAACATGTTCAAACTTTACTCGTTTTGATAACGAACTTAGTTGAGCATATTTTTATCAAACTGAGTTTCAAGTTTTTCATAAAGAGAACATTTAGTTTTATAGTGTTAAAGAAAATAATTGAAATTATAAAAATTATTGTTATAAACAAAATTAAATTGATAAAAATATTTGCTTCATAACTAATTAAAAAATAAGTGTTTGTTTTTAGTATATAATTGTAAACATAAAAGGATTTTGAAAGTGCACTATGTGCTTGTATTCGTAAGATTTGTGAATGATCAAATATGCATAATTTTAATCTCATTTTTGCATAAACAGTTGTTCCTACGAGTTAAATAAGCTTACCAAACATATTTTAATTATATGCTAAGCAAAATTTTCAATGATAATAAAATAACCCTTAAATGATTTTTTAATGAGCTATTTATGAATTTAAATGAATTGAGCTTTCTCTTTTTCAAACTTGGTTCATTTGTTGAATGAACTTGGATATTTTTATTAAATGAGCTTTGACATTGAATTTTTTACGAAGTTTTATCAAGGTAAATTTAAACTTGTATAGGTGTAGTAAGGATCGTTAAGGCTTTGATAGCTAATGGCTTAGCTTTGCTTGGCTTCGATTGGTTCTGGCTTCTCCTATAGCCTTATAGGTTTCTAACTCTTACAAAAATGAAAAAGAAGAAAGAACAAAACAGCTATTAAATTTTCCCGTGAACATGGTTTCATGAGACAAAAACAGCAAAACCGATACAGACAACGACTCTTCGTAACAACATCATTAATTAAACATATTAATCCAAGAAGTTAATGAATCTTCTTGTTGGTTAGCTAGTTGTCTCTCTCGTCTAATGCTTCTCGGTTCCCTGCCCTCCAACGGTGTCGGTTTGCGGCTTGGGCACCCAATTCCTTTCATGAAACGTGATTTTAATTTTGCTCTTAAGATTAGAGGAATATCTTGCATCAGAAAAGATCTGAGCAATAAGTTTGATCTGAGAGATGCGTAGTAAAAGGACTCCCCTCCTTAGATGAAATTGTTGATTACTGAAACTTCTAACTAAGAGATTTAAAATTTAATCTTAATTTTTTTATTTACTAACCTCTTTCTCCGTAATAGTAAACCATTTTCACTAAGATTGAAAAAAAAAAAAAAGAACAGACATGCGCAATAATAAATGGATGCAATATTATAGAACTTGAATTCGAATCAATAGTTAATTGAAACTAAAATTAAAATTGATAATTATTATGAACAATAATACCAATCAAAGGCGTTAAACCATACTCCTTTTTTTACCACATTCCTGGTTGAATAAATTTAAAAAATGTATTTTATTTATTTCTTGTTATAAAAATCACACGAAACTCATATGCGTCGAGGCTGTACTGTTGACGAATTCTTAGAATTTGATTTTCTTCGGCAAGATTCAACAACAGCTTGGCAAGCAAGAAAATTACAAAGTCCGCGGTAGGCTGGAATCTAGTCCCCCACATGCATATTAAGTTTCAGTTAACTACATAATTAATATTGGATTTATGCATTGGAATGCAACTTAGTGCAATATAATGAAATAAATTTCCATTATATTAATGAAATAATGAAACAACAGTCGAGGGTTAAAAATTTTTATCATCTACATAAATTATTCTTGGATTTCCCAAAACAAAAAAAAAAAGAAAAAAGAGTTAGAAAGCAGGGAAATCCTCAGTCTCGTCATGATAAGGGTGACTGTTCAGTCCTTTGACCCAGACACCGTTATTTCTGTTCTTCTCTTCATTTAGTTGTTTGCTTTTTTCGTCGTTATCTTTCAGCTTCTGATCATCGCCAAGTTGGTGTTTAACTTCGCGGCTGCCAAATATTCCCTGGACAAATAACTCCACATCAACATTTTTAATGCCGTCAATGCCCTCAGCACCATTCCCACTTTCTATGGCTGGAACATACGGTGGCCGCGAGATTGCCAATATCAAATCCCAGTTGACCCCACTGAAGAAATCATGACCCTTTATTTCCTCCAGCCTGATCCTCTGATCGGGTTCCTTAATTAGTAATTTCCTAATCAGGTCCCTCAACGGCGTCGTTTCACCGACTAGCTCTGGTGCTTTCGTTAAGATCCTGTAGAACGTCTCCTTCCTGTTGGCACCTTTAAACGGCGTCACTCCGTACAGCATCTCGTACAGAACCACCCCGAGCGACCACCAATCGACAGCGAAATCGTGCCCGTGGCCCTGGATCACCTCCGGCGCCACGTATTCCTCAGTCCCCACGAAGGAGTTCGACTTTTCGGACTTGTCGACAGCGGGAGGTGGCGAATCGGGACTGCGTTCCGACAAGTAGTTCGGCGAGATACCTGAATTGCGGCGTCGGCGTAATAAAGAGAAGCGGTTCTTACGGACGGAAATGGGTTTCGGCTCCGATTTGGAAATTGGCGAAGATTGGCGCGATTTAGGGTGGAGCTTGGTGGAGAGATCGAAATCGACGAGCATTATGTGGCCGTTGTCCTGAATCATGACGTTTTCTGGCTTCAAATCTCTGTAGGCTATTCCCAAATTGTGAAGATATTCCAACGCAATCACTAACTCGGCGGCGTAAAACCTGCAGTAGAGTAGAAGAATTCCGAACGATCTTTGTTTGATTACAACTAAAGATATAATAAATAAAAACAAACAAACAAACCAACAAATTAAAGAAAAGACAAAGTTTGTTTGTTGGGGTAGTTGAATTTTGGAATTTACCTGATAACGTCGACGGAAAACAGCTTCTCGCTCTGTTGCTTCCTCAAGTAAGCGAGATCGCGGCCTGGACAATAATCGATGGCGTAGCCGACGACCTTGTCGGTGGACAAAACTGCACGCAATCTGGGCAAAAGCGGGTGCTTGAAAAGGCTCAAAACTTGCTGCTCAAAGCAAATTCTCTTATACTCATCGATTTCCTTTCTCTTTCTCTCCACCAAGTCTCTCAGGATCACCTTCAGCGCCCACAGTTCCCCGGAAAACTCCTTCTTGACAAGAAACACCACTCCCTTGGCGCCCCGCCCAACCGGCGATATCACTTTGACGGACTCCAGTTCTAGAATTGGCACCACCCTCTCTTGATCTCGTGGGTTCCCGCAGTTGGTCATGGCGGCCGAGTGAGTGACCGGCAATCCAATCCGGAGAGGAAGCTCTGTTTTTTCTGTTTCTAGGCTGATCCGATAACCTGGGATTTGTTGGCAACGTTATGAGCAGGTTTTTGGGTGTATTTCTGTGTGGGATACGCTGCTTTGTGCGTCGTCGTCAAGAACATTAGTCAGTAATAAATAAAGACGACCTTACCATTATATACAGAGAGAAAAGTAATAGGAATAAGAGACTTTATTATTCGGACCCCACTAGGAAAACCTCGGTACCGGTACCAAAAATTATAAAAAAAATATTTTTTTATTTTTTATAAAATTTAAAATAAAAATTTAAATAAATATTATTACCTTATAATATAAAATATATACCTTATATGACATTGGCTACAAAAATAAATTTGTTTTAGAATTTTTTTTAAAATAATTAAAAAATAATATTTTAATAAATACATATACCTTTTAATATAAAAATAATATTTTATTTAATCTGTATATTAGATGCACCGAAATATGCTCGCTGCACTTATTTTTTTCGTTATTATTGATCCGCACCAAATTAACAATTATTGTTTATGAAAATCAAATAAATGTTTTTAATTTTAAAATCAACCCGTTCAAACCAAATCAAGTCACCACTAGCTTGGGTCTAAATAATAATAAATTAATAATAAAGCCCTGGAAAAGGGCAAAGAGTTTCGTTCATGGGTTTTCAACCGTAGTCTTTTATTATTGTTTGTTGGGCTTTTACTCCTTGTGACGCCGCGGGTGACGTCATGGAAATTCTACGCGTAAGCACTTTCGTCGTTTTACATAAGATGGCGAGATCTGAGCTTTTTCCTTTTTTTTTTTTTTTTCTTTTTCGTTTTTGTCTAGAAAATAGATACGAAGAGGAAGAGGAGCTGATCCCATTAGACAACATGTATTTATTATATACTACATTTAGGTATTTTCACCAAATAAAAAAATTAATAATTTCACTTAAATAGAAAAGAAGTGATACATATTGGTATATGTTAAAATTTATGAATAAATAAATAAATAAATAAATTATTAAAATTATTAAATAAAATTATTCATTCGCTATTATTTATTTAAATTATCTATTGTTACTATTTTTACAATAACTTGAATCAGAAATTATAACACATTTTTACAAAATTAAATTTTTTTTGTAATTTATATCAATTATTGCACTTATAAACTAATAAAGTATGAATAAGTCATCTTATCAAGAGCCAATAACCGAAATAAAATTAAAAAATGCCACCCACGACTTAGGATTGAGATCTGGATTGTTTGTGGTTTGAGGGGAAATGGAAAACGGGGGGGAATTAATTATTATTATTATTGTTATTCTTATTTTGACCGAAGAAGAGTTAATTAGTCTGCGCTGCCGTAAAGAAGGCAATTACACGCTCCGCTTCTAGAAGCCGTGAGGTCCGGGAAAGGAAAGGAATGAAATGTTAGAAGTTTTGTTATATTATTATCATATACATAGCCCGGCGGATGGGGCAATTGCAAATGGCGAAAGTTTTATTTAAGTTGTTTGTTATTTTTATTAAGTTTTTTTAAGTATAATTTATTAATAATTTTATAAATATAATTTTATTTTTTTTATCTTAAGTAGATTCTATTTATTATATAATTATAAATAAATTATACTAACTAAAAAAATAAATATACTTAAAAATCCCGTTTATTTAATTTAAACAAAACTTTAATCAACTTAAATATTTATATCAACGGTACTTTCTTTTCTTTTTTTAAGCAAAAAAAAAAAAAAAGTTCATCACTTATAGGTTAAGATTGACTATCATTTGCCGATAATCTCGTTTAACTTTTCACATAAAGAAGTTAACTACTCGATTACTATTAGTCTAAATAGGCCTTCTTACATATAATTACAATGTTAATAAATCTATAACTCAATATTACACTCTCGATTTAAATCTTCATTTATTAGAGGGCAAATGATAATGAGTAAACTCAAAGTCAAATCAATATAAAAAAATACACTAAATTATCAAACTATCATTTAATGTAGTAATATATGTTACGAACACTACTTTTTTATGACATGAGGAGGAAAGAAAATAAAGACAAAATAAATCAGTTGTAGGATTAACAATGGGAAGGGTCGAGGGTAAGGATGGCTTCCCGTTTTCCGTACCCGTTTATTATCCTCATCCCTATCCCTATTCTTGTTCTCGTCGGGTATGAAATTTTAATTTTTGTCCTCATCTCATACCCGTTTAAATAAAAATTAAAAAAGTCATACATTTTCACAACTCATATTACTTGATACTCGTGGTCAATATCAAACCAGTTATTTATATTACAAACATCCTTTTGCTTTAAAAATATGGTGAATAAGTGATCTAAATATTAAAATTTAAATACACGAATTTTATATTAAGAATTAACAATAGAAATTAAAGTCTTACAACTTAAGTCACAATGTGTAAAAAAATAATGGTACTATTTTTTAAGATGATACATTGTTCAAGTTTATAATAAGCAACCATTCAAATTATATTGCTCAAGTTTATATACCGATATAATGACATTATTTTTGAAAATGCTGACATATATGAGTAATTTAGGCAAATCGCATTCAACGTTTCAGTTGTTATAATATTAAAATTTAAAACCGTATTTTATAAAGAATTGGATCACATAAAAAAAATCCAACTATGAAAAATTTAACAAATGAAAATTATAAAAACTTTACCCTATGATTTTAAATTTTTTCTTACTTATTTTATGTATATAGTATTAGATTGCAATGTTTAGAGTTTTAATTTCGTTCGTAACTTCGTAAATAATTTATTGTCATATTTTTGGCATGTATATGCTGGCACATTTGGAAAGAAAGAAATAATAGTGTTTCAGAATAAAACTTTCAGTAAAAAAAATGGTCTTTCTAACTTGTGTATTCGGGGCCAAACCTTCAAATTATTGGCTGAGAACTTATATAACAAGTTGTTGTACTTCCTGTAGTATCCATTAATAATTTCGTAATTTTCATTAAAATTAGTTGTTATTTGAATCATTGACCTCAAGACTGTCAATGTTCTGAGTAAACCATCAGGTTAAAGGAAAGTAATTTCATTAATAATTTTAAAGTAGTTAAAATATAAACTTATTGAAGAGTGAATGCAGCAAATATTAAATAATAAAAATAAATAAATATTAAAAAATATAAACGGGATAAGTATGGAGATGAGAATAGGTAAACCTACTCTCATTCTCATACCCACTAAAAAACTATTGGGAACAGGATCCCCGTTTTTTTTCTCAGTCAATTAACTTTGATATCATACATGTCCCGACGAATACGAATAATTTTCAATAAATACAGATAAAATTGTCTAGAATAAAAATTACGTGATGTCTTTCCTGGGAATGGCCACGTTAGCCATGTCCGCATGAAGGAGAGTTTTATGACTTGGAGTGGGGGCTCTCCAGCACAAGACTTGGATCAATGCTCATAATGGCAAGATTGGGAAGGTAGTCGGTACAACAATCACCTTCATACAATGTACGTTGGAAGTGGCGATCCTAATCTTGATTTAGTAATCTCCAACAGTGAACGATATCAATCAAGCTCCCACTCATCATTCGAAATTTTTTCGGACTGCTAAAGTGGAATCTGTTTCCACAGATGAACATTACTTCGCCATACCGTATCGTCTGTAAATTCATGGGACCGAGCGACTGTACAATGATATATGGCACACATTTTTGTATGAAATCGAAATTTTCATTTCATTAAGTTAATCTTTGCAAACTCTATATTGTGAAATGTTACTGGTCAAGATTCATAAACATAGAAAGTGAGAACCGAAGTCAAAGCCTTAGAATTGGGACGAAAGCCACCAGCCACAAAATCTTATGTTAGGATTACTTAAACTCTTAATTTTAAATTTATGATTTAAATTTTAATTTCTGCACCTAAAAAAAAAAAAAAAAAAGATTGAGGATGAATGTTAACCGTGGACTGGACCGAACTTATCCTGGATAATTGCCTGGAAGCTGAAGTCGGGATCCAAAAGAGACCCGCAATATACCTCAATGAAAACTGGACCTTTTCGTTGTGGGCCGTTGTTTACGGGCCTCTTTCGATGAAAATCATATGTCAGGCGGATACAGCCCGAGGTCCGAAGAAGGCTACGCGTCAATATTTTTTTTTTTTTTTTTTTCCCCCCTCAAGTTTTGATTAAATAAACTTATTATGAAATTGACTTTCCTTTTGACCATCAACTTCTGACATCAATTTCGGTTTAACTGGATTAGGAAAGGAGAAATTATTTATGAATGAAGTTTAAGGTATGAATTTAAGATATTACTCTCAAATTTTGAATATCGAAAACACATGATAATAACGTAATAAAAATAATATAATAAACATATGTTGATATAGCCTAATCTAATAAAATATCTATTAAATTAAAAAAAAATGTACATAAACCATTGGATATATTATGCGCTTTGTACACATTTTTTCATTGAATTACTAAGTATCAATTTCTTTAAACGCGTGGTTGTTGTGTTTTCGTTAGGTAGAGAAAGAAAATAATTTTCTCTATCATTTCTTTCATTACTTTTTTTGTAAACTTTTTTTATTTATTTAAATAATTTATTTTTTTTATAATTTTTTTCTCTCACAAATTATTATATACATTTTCTTTCATCATACTTTCTCTCTCAATTTTTTTCACTTATCCAAACAATTTTATTTTCTCTTTACATTCTTTTTTTTTTTTCCGTGCCTTTCCCATCTTTCCACGGCACAAAAAAACACACACAAATTTAGTGATCATTAAATTACAAATTTAATTAGTTGTTAGGAAAAGAATTTATCAAAAAGGAAAGCAGTAATTAAGCGAATATCTTCCCTTTTTTTTTTTTTTTTTGAAAGTAATGGACAGAGAATTGTACAACATGGGTTGACACTTAACAGACGAAACTGATGGAATCGATAAACAAAATTAAATTTAAAAAGAAAAACCTTAAAATAAACACGAAAATTAAAATCACTAAAACTAAAAGGATTAATATATAAAAATACTATTAATTTTGTTTAAAGTAATAAATTTAATATTAATTTTAAAAAATAATAATTTATTTCTTTTTAATCTTTTTTTTAACAAATCTAACATATTATAAAATTTTTCAGATAAAATTTATTTATTTTTATAATATAATATTAACTTATATAATTATCATCTGATCTAAACAGATATATTAACATATTTTATTTATATAAATTTATTACGTGTTAAGTTTATTATAAAAAAATTTTAAAAAGAATAAATTAATATTTTTTTAAAATTAATATTAAATTTATTATTTTTCAGTGATATTTTTATACATTATTAATTTAAAATAAAAACGTCGCCTGTGCCAGACGCGTAACCCAATCACTGCTCCAGGGAGAGAAACCTTCACGCGGAAGGCTCTGCTCCTACTCGTTGCCTCAATAATCATTGCTCCTCTGTCTTGTCTTTCCACGATCCCCTCCCACTGCGATCTTTCCTTCTTAAAAAAAATAAAAATAAAAATAAAATTAAAATTAAAAAAAAAGAAAAGAAAAGAAAAGAAAATGAAAGGTGGAAACTACTTGTGATTTACTAGGAACTTGTAGAGGAAGGAAGCAGACATTAAAAATAAATAAATAAATAAAAACAAAGGGGGTTTACTCTTACTCGCTTTAAAACTGAGAGCATCCGTTTCCCTCCTTTTTTTTTTCTCCTGCAACGAAGATCCAATTGGAAAGAAAACCATACTACGGAGTACACAGAGAGAGAGAGAGAGAGAGAGAAAGAGTGTGTAAGAGAGAGAGAGATGGGAAGAGGAGAAGCGAAGGATGGAGGGGCGGCGACACAAGCGGAGCTGTCGAGGCAAAATGGCAACAATTACTTCAACAAGAACAGATTTGGGGCTGCCATCGATGCTTACACCGAGGTAAGGTTTTACCCTTCCCCTTTCTTTTCTCTATTTCTTATTCTCTTTCCCTTTTCTTTTCTTTCTTTCTTTCTTTTTTTTTTGATAATTTTTTTTAAAAAAAACCTAATTAGTTTGATTGTTGTTGAAATTGGAGGCAATTACGCTGTGCCCTAACGTCGCCGTTTACTGGACAAATCGCGCTTTGTGTCACCGGAAACGCAAGTATTTTCCCCGACCTCCCCCTTTTCCCTTTTGCTTCTATTTTTTGTTTTTTGTTATTATTATTATTATTTTTTTTATTTCCGTCGTTTATTCCGCGGAATTCACTTTGGGAGGTGAATTGTTGTCGTTGTAAATCCAGTGACTGGACGAAAGTCGAAGAGGACTGTCGCAGAGCCGTTCGGCTCGATCACAATTCCGTCAAGGTACTTAATTTTTCTTGTGTGGGGTTGTTTGGATGCCTTCTTGGCAATCTTTTTTCACAATTTGCTTCTTCTTTTGCTTGAAACTGTAGGTTCTGATTGAGTTTATAAACCAATTTGCTGGCTTTATGGTAGGATGCACTGCGCTGCCTTCGTAACTGTGGGGTTTTGAATTTCTTGCCAGTAGTCTGGGATTAATACATAAAAAAAACAGATAGATGGCTTGGCATTGGACTCTTTTCTAAAGACAGCGGAAGTGAAAGAATTTTCTTGTAATTATGTTTGTGTCTTTATGCCTGCCGTGTACGAGTTTTGCGTTTTTCGCATCAGGACGCCAACTAACTATGGCCATGAATCAATCCTTGGCCAGACTCAGACTATATGAGAGTTCAAAACAATTGATTAAACCTCTTTTCTTCGTGGAATTGCATATGAAAACAATGTGGTTTGGTTGGAATTTGAATTTTGGTCCTCATTATAGTATAGGTAGACCTAAGCATTCTGCATGAAAGCATTCCCACTGCCCACCTGTGTTATTGTGGAGGCATATTTTGCTGTGATTGAATCTAACTTCATTCTTTTGCCCTTGCATGACAGGGTCACTATATGTTGGGACTTGCTTTACTGGAGAAGAATGAATACACTGAAGGAGTCAAGAAGCTGGAAAAGGTAGGACTGATGTTGATGCCTTTTTAACATTCCCTTTTGTTACTTATGCATTTGTTTGGATTTTATCTTCTCTAGAAGTCATTTAAGACCAGGAAACCATTTCTTTTTCCTTCCATCTGTACTTGTTTTGGTGTGGATCCATTCCGTCTATAACTGCATATACTGTTCAAAAGCTAATTTCTGCATGTTTTTCTTGCCTTTTTTTTTTGGCACGACAATCCTTTTCTGCTTGTGTGGGCCTGTTCTTTATGCAAAAATACGGTTGCATTATCTTCCTTGCGATTTTGGTGGACAGTTAGCTGTTACATGGCTTCATTATTGATATCACTTAGAAATTCAATTATTTGATCAACCATATCCTCTAAAGATTTTATGAATGAATCTGTATGTCTTTTATTAGAGTTGAGAAAGTGTAATTCCTCTCAAGTTTCTTATTGAGAAAACTTGGTTATAATATCAATCTCCTGTTGGAGATAAGATTCTTATTGAGAAAACTTGGTAATAATATCAATCTCTGGTTAGAGATGCCTTGCGTTTAACTGTTGCAAGAGTAGTTACTTATCTTAATTGTAACTATATACTTAGGTTGTCAAGGTTAGGGGCATTATCTTTACCTTGTGTTATTATGATTGGGTGTCTACTTATTGTGCCAGTGGTTCTATGTAGTGGATAAAAAGAATGGATTACTAGTCATCAAATTTTCAATTGTCCATAGTTGATGGTCCCAGTGTTGACACAGCTATAACCTCTGTTGTGGTCAGCAACAAAAGGGTTAAATAGTCCTTATAAATGCACATTATCTACGTCTCTTGTCTCTATATTTTTATTATCTTGTCTTCTCAGACTTTAGCCTTGCAATGTTTCTGGTGTAAATGCATGCATGAATGAATAGGCCTCATTTTATCAGTGCAAACAATTTTAATCAATTGCTGGAATGTAAACCTGTTGTTGTGAATTCACTAAAGAAATACCGAAGTGGCTGAAAGTCTTTTGTCCACATAATATTATGTACAACTAAAAGTGCATCCCGTGTTCAGAGTTCAGCACTAAAAGTTCGTATATAAATCAGGCCTCGCTGGATCATTTTGTTACATTTGATGTGAATGATTGAGGTTTTAACAGATAGACAATGATTAATAGTGGTTTATATGTACGAGGATTGATACTTTGTCCTGGGACTACTGTATTTGGTGTATATTTGGAAAGAGCCATTGGCAAACATGAATTTTTCTGTATATCCATTGATTATCAGACAGCAGTGATGACCTTTCTATCATGTTGGTTTGAAATTTTAATTACTGCTTGGAGAAAATATGGCCAAATGAGCTAGATACCTAATAGTGTCCAAAGGTAACATTTGCAAAGCAGCATTGACTTTCTTGCACTACCATAGTTCAGTTCTTCATTGAGCTTCTATTGAAAATTGTAGCTTCAGTATTGTTGTGTTAGTAAACATCAGACTACAGAAATTATATCATTCCTTAACATCAGTCTTTGTCTACCACCTATTGTAGGCCTTGGATCTTGGTAGGGGTGCAAACCCAACTGGCTACATGGTAGAGGAGATCTGGCAAGAGCTGGCCAAAGCGAAATATTTGGAGTGGGAGCGTGCATCTACAAAGCGTTCATGGAAACTACAAAGCTTGAAGTATGTATTCCTAGTGAGTTTGAGCTCTATTGTTGGAAGAGATCTCTGCATTTAAGTGCTTGGAGAATGATATTTTTCTGCTTACTGGCTATTCGCTGCTCATAATGGTTGCTTTTGTTTATCTCAGGGACACTTGTGAGAGAGCTCTTAAAGAAAAGCATTTCCTTGATAATTCTGAAACAGATGGACTTGTGGAGGAGATCAATGCTATCCATCTGAAGCAACTGGAGAATCTAGGTCATGTTTTTCAGAAAGCTGGAGAGGATGATACACCTACTGAGGTAGGTTTTTGGTTTTGTTTGACTTCAGTAATTTTTGTCATGCTGTTAGCCATAGTTTTACTTTTTCGGGAGAATAACTTTGGAATTCCAGGTGCCAGACTACCTATGTTGTAAAATCACACTAGATATATTCCGTGATCCTGTTATTACGCCAAGTGGGGTTTCATATGAAAGAGGAGTCCTCCTTGACCATCTAGAAAAGGTGATGTGTGATTTTGTTTTGTGCCTTCAGAAAGAGACATTGTTCATTTGTGTTTACTATTTGCATTTGTCATTGGTAATGATGCAATTTAGGTGGGTAAATTTGATCCTATCACTCGTGAACCACTTGATCCATCTCAACTAATTTCAAACCTGGCAATAAAGGAAGCAGTCCAAGCATTCTTGGAGAAACATGGTTGGGCTTACAAAACGGATTCAAGTTGATTTCGCACAAGTGGGGAAGGGATTTTGTTTTCCATTCTCCGACGTGCGTGCAGTCAATCATGTATGTGTATTTCTTTTTCTTTCACGGGTATGCTAAGAAGGGTGATTCCATGCCGTAAATTATGCAAGGGCCTTGTCATTGTACAGTTTGTGTTAGCAAATAGTTCAACTACTGCGAGTTTAGAATGTTACTGAACCGTCTTATAAATGAATTGATTTCAGTTCAAAAGGGAACTGCTTTTTCAAATAGTGGTTTTAGGATCAATCAGTACAAGTATCTTGGTCTCTCTCCCCCACCCCCAAGCCCCAACCTTCGCTGTGATTCCACCGCCAAGTCTTCATTGACTGCCACTTTCTATTTTTCTTTTCATGGAAGAATGTCTTGTCGCTGAATTTTCTGCAGTTTGCATGATTTATGAGCAAGCGTTTAATCAATTGCTGTTCCCAACGTCTGCGTGAATAGAGTCGGCTTCTGGTGTTTGGGCCCCCGATTTGGGAGCCATTTTTAGGGTTTTTGAATTCGGGTTAAAAATCGACTCGGAAATGTTAATATGCGACCTTTGTTTTTTTTTGTTTTTGTCTGAAACTGCCTAGTATGCAGTTAAATGAACTGATTAATCTGAACCAACCCGGGCAGGACCCCGAAGGGCGACAAATGTCTCATAGTGAGTATTTAACGCGACTACGTTCCCAAGGACTCGAACTTGAGATTTCTGGTTAAGCGATGACGATCTCCTGCCATTCACACCAGCGCTCACTGGTTACGACCTTTGTTTATAATGATATGGGTTTTTTGGTTCTTCATGAGTGGGCCGCATAGTATTTGGCGGGCTGATGCTCACAAATTGTTAAGTTTACATTGCAGACTGCGTATAATGTCCATGGAGGCCTCTTACAGGCTCTGATTGCGTTTGCAGTAAAAAGGCCATTGATCTTCGAAACAGGATAATGTATCATGCTTTCTGAGTAAATGAGGAATTGGACTAAATGGGTCAAAATGAAATATATATGAAGGCATGTGCTTTGCTCTCCATTTCTTTCCCACGCATGGCCGACGTATTTTGCCAGCCATTTCTTTTCATTGTCCATTGCTTTTGCATTGGAAGGGGAATACAACGCATGAATTAATCAAAACAGGGACATGATCGTGCCGATAGTGCCATTGATGGCATTTAGCACCCAACATAGGGGAAGAAAAGTTACCTTTTTGGGCAAGGCCACTCTCTCAAGTAAGACAAGAGTGGCTAAGTAAACTAATCAAATTACTAGCATTATCCTTACTAAAGGTGGATGATTATTGGTAGGAAGGAGCTCGAATCAAAATTTTAAAATAAACTGGATGTGCAGAAAATGAACTGTGTGTCGACATCTTACACCTTGCTTGGATGGATGTATCTGGGGATGAGCGAGAGGATTTGGAGTGAAAAATGGAATCTTTCCTGCTTAGACAATGTTGGGGGAAGGGGGAAAAGTAGGGAAAATTTTAAAATTTTTCGTCGAACCACGAAAAAGACCTTTCCCCCATTGTGGGGAGCGGAAAGGTGGCTTGCTACATCTCTTTTTTCTTTTTTTTTTTTTCGTTTTAGATAAGATAATGACTTTAATGCTCATACTTTGTTCTACTTTTTAGTGTTCACTTTAGTTGGGAAGCAAAATTACATCAACTAAAAAAAGAGCAAAATTAATATTGTAGCATTTTTTTTTCTACTTTTAATTCTTTTCCAATCAAATAATTGTAACTTTCATTCTTCACATTATTCTTTCTCAAACGTATGAAGGATAAAAATTTTTCTCGCATATAATTTTTCTCTATTTTTTTCTTTCTCATTTTCGTCTCCTTAACATTTTTTTCTCAAGCAAGGTGTTAGTGACATAAGGGACCTGTCCAGTTCGAGTTTCTGAGTTCTTCGCCAAAAACAACCATTCACATCTCAAAGTAAAAGATTCCCTGAATTTCACTGGTTCAGACAAAACTTCCTGCATTATTTTTCACTGTTTTCTTTTTCCCCGTTAGTTCGTTACATATTGTAATGGCAATCACTTTAATTCTTTTGGTCAACAAAGTTGATTACCAAATTGATGCAATCCCAAGAAAAGTTTGATGGGAAGGAAAGGAATAATCACGCATCAATTGACTTAACAATTGGATCATAAGAGAACAATCTCCAAGAGCATTGACAATTTTTATTTTTTTCATTAATTCACTTCGAATGAGATTCAAAGTTGAAATATCTTTTCATTCAAATAAAAATTTTTATTTTTCGTATACAAAATCATTCTATGAAATTTATCTCCGTGTAATTAAGCAGCTTAATTGATTAAGACATTTTGGCCGACTAAACATATTTCAAAGGTCCATTTGTGATCCTTTCATTTTTCATTGGATCGCGAATTGAAACGATGTCGCTGTTATTCTTTAAAGTGTTTTTCGGTAACGCGGTGAAATGATGTGCGTTTTATTGCTTATAATGTTGGTTCAGATTGTACAAACCCACCCCACCCCAACCCAAACCACAAACCCCCATTCAACTTTCGCGACCACTTCTGGCATTTGCGTTGCTCTTTCAAAATGGTCCTCACAAACGAAATTACATTACACACTTAGCATTCCTTTCGTCATACTTTGAAAAAGTTTGCATGCCGAAAAGAAAAACATGGAGTAAAATAAGAGAAAAATTATATAACATATACAAAAAAAAAAAAAAAAGAGTCAAAAAATTAGTACATGAGATTTAAGATCATTGGATTGTAAAAAATTTGTTGAATTTTTTTTAAAAAAAGAATATATATAAACAATTGAATTAACTGCGTACCTTTTATATGTTGTATAGTGTGTGCTTACATAATCTTATTCATAAAATAAAGGTAATTGCCAGCTTGCTACAAAACAATGAGGAATTAAAGGATAAGCGAGAGGAATGCGTATAATAATAGCGGATCCTATATGCAAAGGTAAAAAAATTTTGTGCCATGAAAATAGAATTACATAGAAAATTTGTAGAAGCGAACAAATGCGGGCTCGGACCCAATAACATAAAACGATCACTGAAAGATAAGAGTAAAAACAAGTAACAAACAAATGAGTCATAGACACTTCTTTTATCCAAACTTCTAAAATTAGGATTATAGATCATGAGCCACACTTATATAATATTTGATCTCTTCTCTCATGTTTTATGTGGAATAATTGGCTCTCAAACTAATCATAATTGTTATTTCAGCACTCTCTCTCAATTATAAGTGAATTTGCTCTCCTATAATGCATCGAGAACTATTATATTTTATCTTATGACCGCCTAGCTTCTAAGTCGCTTGGTCTCTTGATGAATTACTTTGTTATTAAGCCGTCTTACCTTTGGACTTGTGTATTTTTATTCATTTTTCAATGCTTAAACTTCTTTCGTTGGCCTCCTTTTGAGCCTTCCATTAGAGATCTACTCCTCTGACTGACTTCTCTTTAGGTTTTATATTGGAAATCCATACCTAATAAGCTACCGTTCTTTTTGGGCTTCTCTTTTGGGTTTCTATTGATGGTGCAGCTTTTTTTAAGATTCACAAGTCCGGTAATATTATTTGTACTCTAATACTAATTATTGAAAAATTTGTAAAAACAGACACACGCAGACTCAAATCCAATAACGGAGAGCGATAACTAAAATATAAGAACGAGAACAAATGACAAACAAATGAATTATAAATACTACTTTTATCTAAAACTTTAAGATTAAGATTATGAATTATAAACTACACTTATATAATGTTCGATCTCTTCTCTCACTTTTTATGTGAGACAATTGGCTCTCAAACTAATAGTAATTATTACTCCAACACTATTCTTTCTGCATGCTAAGCCACTAAAATTCCCCTGTGGGAGTTGGGTGATCACTTCATGCCGCTCTTGTAATTGGGTTGTTGCGGGTTGGATGTCTAATTGCCATTGCAGTCGGGTGAATCATCGGGGAGGCAAGAGGAAGAATTTCAAGATATGTCTTTTCGGAGAACACACATGCTTTTGTTTGTTTTT
This sequence comes from Carallia pectinifolia, assembly GCA_037832335.1. NCBI lineage: Eukaryota > Viridiplantae > Streptophyta > Magnoliopsida > Malpighiales > Rhizophoraceae > Carallia > Carallia pectinifolia. Next base: position 2,665,240 of record CM075451.1, read on the forward strand.
AATTAGGGTGGTATAATATCGGATATGAATTCCCTTTTTCATGAAACAAAATGCAATGCGTTCACGAATGGCACAGGTTTTGGTCCTCCTCTGCAGGAATTTTTTTTTTTTCTATCCTTTTAAAATCCCAATGAAAAGATTCTAGCTTTCCGCGCCACTCATTTCATTAGTCATTCAATCCAGACTTTGAGTGTGAAAATGCATGAATAGACGTTCCTCACATCACATCCAAAATTCGGACAGCACATAGATCAATTATTCATTTAGAATAAATATTAGTGGGTTGATAATTTTTGTGTCGAATTATGTGTTAAATAAAATTAGAATTGTTATTTTTAAAATTAGAATTGATATTTTTGAATCAATTGTTATTTTTATATTTCAAAAATATCAGTCACAGTTTCAAAAATAACAGTTATAATTTTATTCGATATAAAATTTTGAAATAAAAATATCGAGACACGTAATTGCACACATTCATTTATACCCTCATCGCCATCCTGCGAGCAACAATAATTTAGAGATACTGACGGTGTGCTTTGGGTTGCGAAGAATTAATGAAAAAAAATGGTGAGAAAAAAATTATTTAGATAGATGGGAATTAAGTAAAAAAAGTATTGTAAGAGAAAAAGATGAATAAAATATTGTGAGAGAAAAAATTGTGAGATTAAAAAATTATTTAAATAGGTGAGAAATAAATAAAAAAGAAATTAATAAGAAAAAAATAAATAAGAAAGTTGTAAAAAAAAAATTAGAAAAAAATAATTTGAATAAATGAAAAAGAAAATGATAAACGGATTTTCTTTTCATGTTTTTGTCTCAATCCAATGAAGGCATAAAAGCATGCCTATCAATAAAATTCTTTTGCTACGCCCACTGCCATTTTTTCTTCTTTCCATTGCAAGCGTATGTTTGACAAGTGAAGAAACACTTTCCAAATACCTTCTCATTGGATGGTTATGGGTGTAGATAAGGCACAATGTTAAGACCCACTTACGCGGCTGAATTTACGGCGCAAACTCTAATTGGGATGGTTATAATCGAAATGGATGGCACTATGCTTTTTGCGCTATCGCAATAAGCACCATCGTTGAAGACTTGGACCATAATCTGACGTCTCCTTTTGAATTCATGAGAGAGTCTTTTTCCCCAGTAAGTTTCCATCGTGCATCATGTAATTATCGAACAGGGACATGCGCATACGGTTTGACATTAAACATTTTACGAGATATAGATCATGATTCGTGGACGGAATAGAGGTGCGAAATTTCCACCCAGTTTGGCACTTACTACATATTCTTTTCCTAACTTGAATTGCTGACAATTTGTATTAGTGCCAAAAGAAGATAGAGTTGGGTGGAGATAACTGTTCCATTGAAGACTTTCACAAAAAGAGCAGCCAGGCAGGCATTTTTGATGGACCACAGTACCAGAAAAACAACAGATACCATTCATTATGGGCACGCTATTCCCGTTTAACAATTGAAACCCTATCTCTGTGCCATTCATGGATCATGTGGATTCATGCATCAACGATCCCTATGTATTCAATTCAGAGGGTTAGGTCCCAACAGAAATGGGTATTTATAGGGAACCAACATTAACTACATCTAGAATGGCCAGACAAATCAGAAGAGAACAGGACTCTTAGAGCTTCCGCTGGCAAAAAAGAGCAAGAGTTGACAATTGCAGAATTACTAGACCCAAGTAAATCTTAATATACAGTTATTTTGGCCATTAGGGCTATCAGAAGGCCCGAAGTTGGTGGAAATGAAATCTTTCACAAGTAAATATTATGTAGGGGACTAGGAATTGGTGCTAACAAACATGCAAAAGAGTCAATTGCTAGTGAAATCCAAATCATCTGAAAATTATATGGCAATACACAAGGGAAATGCACAAGATAAAAAAGGAGTAAAAATTTGTAATAAGCTTATGGTGTTTTTATTCACAGTGACCGACTCATCAATCTGAAACTGAAATTCCGCTGAAGAAAATTTACAGAGGGTTCTGATGATATGCTGGAGATTGATTGAAGAACAAAGCGCTGGAAATAGGTGCATGAATTTACATGTTGACGAACTTGACGACAGTGAATAACTGATATCATCATGCCGTATGCGTAAGATTAACAGCCCTGTTCAGTCTTTCAAGGATCCCATTGGCCTTCCTCTTGGCCCTTGAAGTTCCATCTCGAGCAAGCTTAGTTATTGTCCCGTAGGCATTCTCCTCTTCCCTAATGGCCTTCCATTTGGTTCGATCATTCAAACATATTGTATGCAGAATGGCAATGCAATTTTCCTTATTGCGTTCACAATTGCTTTCTCTGATAATCCGAAGCAAGCAAGGAACCCCTTCAAGTTCTCCTATTTCTTCGACAGCCTTCTGATGAATAGAAAGCATTGCAAGAATAGCCAATAACTCGTCAACATGCACACCACTCGTGATCTTCAACATAATCACTTTAACCGCACCATCCCTCACAGCCCTCGCTTTGTTTTCATGGATAATACAGAGGTTAAAAATTGCAGAAGCAACGTCTTTCATGGCTAAAGGATGCGCCTCTTCTAAAAGGTCTAGAAGCGGTTTCATGGCATCAGATTTTCCAATAAGTTCCTTATTGGAATCGAGAGCAGACAACGTGAAAAGGGCAGCAGCAGCATTACTTCTTGTTTCAATAGTTCCAGTGCTTAATGCTTCCATAAGAAGTGGAATTACCATAGGCGTTTCAGCAACAAGCTTCTTGTTATTATCATGGATGGAAAGATTCAACAGGGTTGTGATCACATCTTCCTGAAGCTCAGGGTGGATGGCGGTTCCAGACTTGCTTCCGATTAGTGGACTAAGCAATCGAGGAATGGCATCAACGGACTCCCCAAATAGTGCGCGGAAAGATGGCATCCTCTTCGTCAACAGCCTAAGTTCTTTTGCAGCTTCTTTTTGTTCCGGAAACGACGAAGACATCTTTTGAAGCAAAGACAGAAAATGGTTGCGATCAGCTTCTGTCAAGCCTTCTTCACTAAGATAGTGAATGGGGTCTGGCAATTCCAAGCCCTGGCTCTTGCACCACTGGGATATCATTTCCCTGATCAAGTGATTAGGCGTCAGGATTGTGTGCGAGAGCACTTGCTGGGATAGAGGACACGTTCGGTTGCCCGATTTCAGCCATTTCTGGATGAAAGCCCTATCATAAGTCTGCACAACAACACCAACAACAACAACAGAAACCAAAGCAAATCCAATCAGTAACAAAATACACATTGAATCAATCTAAATTTCAACAACCCCCCCCCCCCCAAAAAAAAAATCGCCAGTCACCAGAATTTCTGAAGCAGAATAAAGTTACTGTCGGTAATTTAACTCCGACCATCAGGTTTTTAAAAACTGCCTGAATGGTCAAAAACCCAATCCGCATAACATTGAAAATTCATTTCCATTATAACCCCAAATAAGGATACGGAAGAAAGAACGAAAAGTATCGACAAATTTTTTTTTTCAAAAAAAAAAAACCCAAATACCCATACTTTTTCTGGCATTTTCCCAGCAACCAAACAGAAAAGAGCAAAAGTAAAAAATAAAAAATAAAAAAAAGCAATCTTTATTCGAAAATAACCTGTCCAGTGGACAAAATAACAGGATCTCTCATCAATTCCTTGGACAAAGGGCACTTAAACTCGTCGGGACAGGACATCAAGTCGCGGGTCTTCAAAGACAGCGATCTCTTCTTCATTTTCAGTTCCGTTAACGCGGAGAGAGCCTCCTTGGCTTGATCGACGGTTTCCACGCGGTAATCATCGTCGTCCACAATGGTCTTCACCAGCTTCTGCAGCTCCTTCTTAAGTTCCATGGCCTTCGCCATCACCGTCGGATCGGATTCGAACACGCCGGTTTTGGCCATGGGACCTGGCGAAACCAGAGCCGTTGATTTTATCCAACAATTTCACTCTCGCCTCCTTCCTAGCCTTTTGTTTTTTAGAGAGATTGCTGAGTTAGTGTTGTTTGCTGAGCGTAAGAGCAACAAAGGCCAGACAGTGCTCTGTTTCATTCCCTCTTATTTTCTTCCCTTACTTTCCCCTTTTATTCTCTATTTTTTGCCTATTTTTCTCAAAGAAAAAAAAAACAAGAAGAAAAAAGACAAATGGAAAATTTTGTATTCCGCGTTGCTATGTACACTTTAATTCTCGGAGAACTGAGAGAGCAGATGCAGAAAATACTTCGCTTCCCAGAAGCAGCCCTCTCTCTCTCTCTCTCTCTCTCTTTCTCTCCCCCACAGACAGAGTGACAGACACACACGCTTTTAATAATCGGCAGGACCGAGGGTTCCCTCTCACCTTGTCTACGCTCAGTGGTGTGTAAATTCTAATTTAAGTGCATCGGAATGGTGTACCGAACAATACTTTAAAATAATATAACAACTATAATTTTTTTTTGTAAAATTTAAATTTAAATTTATATCAATATTATAAAATATAAATACTAAACGCAATTTATTAAAAAAATATATGTTCAAAATTTTTTTCTGAATTCTAAATTCACTTGCCGGTGCACAAAGAAACGACCATTATTCACGTTGTTGTTTGAGTCATCTCCCATTTCTCTATTCTATAGCTTCTCTATCCCATCCCACGACGTCCAAGTCCAACTTCGCTCTGTGCTTTATTGATATAAATTATTTTTTTCTTAAATTTAACATTTTACACTATTCTTCTAACCATTTTTGTTTTCTTACATGAAGGAGAGAAATAATGTGCAAAATTTGAACTCTACCAGGATATATAGTTACACGCAGAATTACCACCGAAATTTTACAATAATGGTAATAAAATACTTAATTAAGGTTGGAATCATGGGAAAATATGAAATGGCATAAACTATGCGTGACAGTTAAATGGTAAATATATGTTATAATAATGGATACATTTTTTATTCTCCAGAAAAGTAAAAGTAAAATTGAGTATAAATCTTACCAATTACGAGTCAAATTTGTCGGAGTATAACTTTACACTAGTCAATTTGCCTCGTATCGTTGAGTTTGTAATTATTGTTATTATTATCCAATTAGCCCCTTATGGTGTGCCCATTGGCCACCGACATTGACAATCATGGTGGTGCTAATAAAGCCATAATCAAAGCGCAAAGACTATGGGCCACTATGTGAAGGGGGAAAAAATTACAATGACGCTTTTAATTAAAGAGCGATTAGTGTGATATTAATTTGCAACGTATGATGCAAAAGAAAAGAAAAAAAAGTTGATTACAAAAGTTATCATTGTTATATAGAAGAAACAAATCAGATTGAGAATAAAAAATATCGAACAATAATAATTTAGAAAAATGAATATTAATGTATGTTACGATAAATAAATTCAAAAATATTTGGAAGTCTCATGTAAGAGTTTTAAAAAAACTTAAAGTAATATAAATTATTGAATAATTTAATTTAAAAAAATTGTTAATATCATTAGATAATATTGTAATACAAATTTAGTATTATTTAAGGGAACTATATAATTGTACTCAAATAAATTTTATCATGTTATAAGGAGTTTCGTAAATGTATGATAGTCTTATAATTTCATGGACTTGAAGTAAAAATTTGTAATAATTGTCATGATAAAATATAACGACAAAAACAATATGGTCGAATAATAAAATGTGCAAATCTTCCTGTTAGAAATAAGTGAAAAAGAAATTAATATATAACATTATGATTGTAAACCAGAAAAAGCCGCGTAAACTTCGTAATCCATGGGACCCGAAATGGGTCCCAATGTACGCAATCACGGAATCTAAGCCCGGATAGCTGGCATGACGCGTGGAAAAAAAAAATAACAAGCACAATCTTGTTTCGTTTAGGAAGCCTGGCAGATCTGAAACATTAAAAAGCAATTTGACTATTCTGGGTCAAAATGTAAAAATTCTTTTTTTTTTTTTTTGACTAAAAAATGTAAAAATTCAGTCCTTTATCATTAATTATATGTTATATACAACAATAATTTTATAATGTAATTTAATTTTAAATGTATTATTCAATCCAATATTAGTAACACTGAGATACACGCGTTAGGCGGCTAGATAGAGAATGTAAGACAAGTTTCCCAGCTTCGCTTCTCGGAATGGGATTTCCCAGACGTAGAGATGTTTAGCCTCCCCAGTTAGATACAACAGAGGAACTCTTAATGTTACGTGAATTTAATATAATAATAAAATAATATAAATTATTAAAAAATTAAATTTAAAAAAAATTAATAAATCGTCATATATTATTTAATAAAATTATATTATTACTTATTGTCAGTTAAACATAGTTACATAATTTTGCACAAACAAAAAAAAAAAAACAGTGTAAATTGATGATTCTTAATGAACTTGGTGTTATTAGCATTCCAGCACTCGAATTTCATTAGATAAAATAATGAATTCCAGATGGCACACAGAAGTTGCTACCGTTATATCGTAATAATATGGGTTTGAAAGTGCTAGTCATCGTCGATGCATGCTGTTCTCTAATAGAAGTGCGATGGACCATGTCACAATCTGCTGCAACTGTTTCGGCCTGATTGAGATAGATTTTTGGACTTTTTTTTTATTTTTTTTTATTGATGTTGAGACCTACATTAATTATGAATTGCACATCGCTTTAAACAAGAGAAACTTCAGCACCAATTTTTTTTTATTTGTTCTTGTCAGGTTTCCGGATTGCCCAAGCCCATGGAAGTTACGCATGGTAGGGATAAACTGCAAATTCAACCGCGCATGCTATGTTGGGTAATTTATGCAATTTATCACTCAATTTATTTATCATTTTTATTTTCATCAATCAGTTTTAATTTGTTATAATTAAAATACTCAACCTCCACTATATTATACGAAAAGTTACAAAATTCGTCTTCTAAAAAATACATATCAGCATTATAGTAGGACCCATTTCACATCACTAATGAAACTTTTATAATAAAACTAATATAATATGAGCACTGATTAATAATATATTACAAAATTTTTTTACAATTTTTCATAAATTAATTTTTTTTAATAATGTGGCAAGGATTTTTTTTGTAGTTTGCTTTTATTTTTTAAAATTAAATTTTAGGTAAATTTAGTATTATTTTAAAATTTTGAAACTTTTGTAAAATTTTGTGGATAAAACTTTCGTGATGTTGTTATTTATTCGTATATTATTATCTGCAGCTGCCGGTATGGTATGGTAAACACAAGCCGCCATGTGAATTTCGCAGAAGTAACTTCGTGAGAATCTCTCACAGTTTGAACAATTAACACGCGCATTTACAATTTACAATGCACTTAGACACATAAAAGCGCAAAACCATTCCGCATATCGAGTGGATTTGACAAATTAAAAGAACACGTGTACTATAGATCCATAGTACTCTAATTTGTTCCGACGACAAAGTTAATTATGCGATAGGATTGACTTGGTGAAAGGTGAGTCATGTGAGGCCATAGTTTCAATCTTTTTGTTTTTTGTTTGGTGAATCCATCTTCAGTATTAAATAACTAACTTATTTTCCCCATTGAAAGAAACGGGGTCCAAAAAAATTAAGAAAATTGGTGACAAAATTAAACAGTATTGATGGTCCTAGAGTAATATGAAGTCCAGTATCAATAACAACTAATTTCATGAAAAGAAAGAAAATAATATTAAACCATGTTGTGTCGAAAGATATTATAATTTCATTTGTTTGGGTTTGTAATTATGCTTGTTATTATTCTAGATAATAGTTCAGTAATAAATTAACGTATCTCTATACTCATAATTTAGATTCAAGCTCTCGCCTACGTTTTTCTTTGACTGATCTATGTTAGGACCGTTTCAGGTGTAAACTGTAATACGCGGTATTGGAAATCCGGCTCAACAATCGCTATGGTCTTCAGTGGCGGAGCCACCATCTGTTCTACTGACACTCAAGTGATGGATCTGTTATTTTGGGTAGTTGAACGAGATTGAAACAAATATGAGTTACTTCGATCTCAACCTGCAAATTTAATGCACAATAAATTTTTTTATTATTAAAAAAAAAAAATCATGTTTGCTTGTTCTGTTCAAAAAAATCGTGTTTGTTTGTAGACTATTATTACCTATAATACTTGGGAACAATGTCTTAAATTTAGGCATCCATCCTGTTTTTTCAAAACAAAAGCATAAATCAAAAGCCAAAAAGAAGCCCCATCCTGAGGTAAGAGACGCTTTTGATTAACAATTGTATCAATAATCTAATCAACGTATTAACATTACCTCGGTAATGGTTGAAACTTGTAGTGAAACGCATAATTAATCAGGCTTTTTATCCCAGAGCCATGCGGTTGAAGACTGAAGAAGACTCCTGGCACAAAAATTAGGAAATATAGTCTGCTAACAATCATGGTCTTGACTTTATCAAAAAAAAAAAAAAAACAATCATGGTCTTGAGCCCAAAATTGGAAAATGTAAAAGGAAAAAAAAAATAGAAGCAACATAGTGAGAACAATACAATAAATATATTTTAATATATGTAATCTAATAAAAGCTTCATTAATTTTTTTTTGTTAAAAAATATATAAATCGTTAAATAAATTATATGCATTTATATATATTTCTTCAACGTAATTAAATACTTTTGAAATTTCATCATAAAGAGGACGACGAGAACCACCACAAAGTTAAGAATGGCGTTGCGAGAAAGTTCGCAGTAGGGTTTTTGGTGGGAGACATGAGAACCCAAAAGGCCAAAGATTGTCCCTATTCTTTACTTCCCTGACTTGCATTGCCAGTACAAATGGTAGACAGTTTTTTTGCTGTTTTTTTTTAAAAAAAATTATATAATATACACAAAAATAATTATAAAATTCGTATATAAATTTTAAATTATTATATTATAAAAATATATTAAATTAAAATTAAATAAATTATTAAATTAATTATATATAATTTATAATCGTAAAATATTTACCTTCATAAACATAATTTTTTCTTTTCTAGGGGGGCCAATGATAATCAATGCTGATGGTCCATCACTGTCCTTGCTTTCCTGGTGTGAGGTGGATGCTTTTACGTGCCAACTGGAAGACTGTCCCTACGTGGTGCCGGGGCCCCTGTGGTCCACGTGGCTTTCTTCTGTTTTCCCAGCATGTCTAACTGTCAAAGTTCTTACTTCGTCGTTTTTGGTGTTGCCAAATGCCAAAATGGGCCCATTGCATCAATAATTCTGTATGGAATCTTAAATTTTCATGTGACAAGTTACCCAATAGGAAGGGTCAAGTTTTGATACCACATATTACGATCCACACTTGTCTCTTGTGGTAATGGCAGCAACCTTGTTCCAGCCCAAATAAGCCTATAATGATTCGTTATAGTCCCTTCTATTGGTTTTTGCATACTCGACTTGATTCTTTGATGCGGATTGTCATTAATTATACCATAACAATATTGATTTTTATTCAATTAAATTACAGGTTGTGTTTTTGAATACTATTTAATAATGAAAAGCGTAAATTTAAAAGTTATGAATAAAGGGTTAATAAATACAGTATGAAAAATGACATATGTCAAGAGTTCACTCAAAATTCACCTGAACTCTATTGAATATCTCAATAATAAGAACTATACCTCCCTAGCTCCCCCAACTTCACATCTCCTAGTCAATAAAAATCTATCAAGTCTCTTATGAATTACATAAGTAACACTATTTTTGAGATAATAATTTTATATTTTTTAGATTTCTTAATCCCTTATCTATTTTATGTTTTATAAATTTAAGTACGGAGTATTAATGCCGCGTCCCACTCAGTACACCAGAATTTTACTTTGTTTTGTAGGTCGTAAAGTTCAGACAATGACTTTTTTTCCTCTCGTGATCTATCCCACTCCTTGTAATTTGGGATCAAGCTCGATCACTAGTTAATCGTGATCTTTATTGCTTTTGGACCTCTCCCCCCCCCCCCCAAAAAAAAAACAAAAAAACTTACGGTCAGTGTTGTTTGAAATTTCTTGAAGATGGAAGATTAATGAAACATACGCCATGTGCAAAGTCAAGTAGCTTTCAGTACGTATAAGAAAATTAATTTTTATTTCTCTTTGGGTCTCGGTTTACAATGTATAGAAAACAAAAAGGGAAAAAGAAAAACCTTTCTCTGCAGATGGGCCACTACCTTTACCGTGGATACTGATAACTTTGTTTTCCCTTATGGCTAAAGATGTGTCTTATGCTCAAATGCATAAAAAATATCCGAAAGGACCCCAGAATTTGTAAGATTAGATTCCATGCAAGATGAAATCCCAAATTAGCAGCATTAAGGTTTTGTTCTTTGTTAATCAAGGAAGGAGATTTTCTGCACAAATATTGTCCCATCGTAGTCATTGGGATGATTAAGAAATTATTAAAGAAAAGGCGTATTATTTTTTAAATCAATTGATGCTATTTCAATAGAATATTCCACCGGCAGTATGGATTGAGGCAAATTGGCATAAAGAAAGATAGCCTGATGATGATGAGATTAGATGCGAATCAGCCAATAATAACAAGGCCAACATTTTGCTAATTCTAACTTAATCTTGGCAGAAAGTTCATTGCACAGCAGACTATTATTATGCAGGTAGATTGATTTGTAAGAAACACTTGGCTTGCCAAAACTATAATTTAGTCCTTAAATTTTGTTCTAAATTCAAATTTGGTCTCAAAAGGTTTGCTAATGTTATCAGCCGGTGTCGTCTCAATTTCATTTTGTTCACTAAATTATTTTATGTGGAATTATGTTCTTCTTCTTTTTTTTTATTTTTATTTTTATCCATTAAAAGGTTTATTGGGTCATAAAATACACACCTTCGGAGGATTTGAACAACACATCATGCATGACACACAACGAGAGTCCAAAAAAGGAAAAAAGATCAGGCTAGTAGTTTTAAGCTTCGGCCTCATTTACGTCGTGAGTTTCTAGTTCAAACGGTATTAACAGTATGCTAGTAAATGTGAAATTGAGAGTTTGAACTCTCAAATTTCCCAACTATCTCTCTTTTAAGTGTCTCTTTTTCCCTTAATCAGTTGATCTAAATTTATGAAAGCTTAAAAAAAAAAAAAAAAAGGCTTCGGCCTTCTTTGCAACTTGGGACGAACATGGGCCGGGCCTTTCTTCCCCACTAGCTTTTCAAAAGAGTTGTTTTAACACGAGAGCAAAGTTGTACGACAGCAAGAAAGCCATCTGAATTACTTCTCGCTGAAAGCATGAAACACAATATAATTGCTTGCATATCATCTATTTCCGGACTCACATTTATGTTCAGATATTTTTTGATAAATTTTTGTCTCATTTTATTTTTAGAAAATAAACTAGTGAACTCAAGCACTCCAGTGAATTACGGTTTCCTGACGACCATTCATTTGTGCAAAGCCCACAGGTCAATTAATGTTGTACTTGTATTCTTCTGAAAAACGTTTTAACCCCATAAATTTATGGGGCATGTGGACAAGTTGACTATTTTCTTTTGATAGAAAGAGACAGGTTAATTTTACCGAATCGGCCGGATATCTGGCTTTGGTGACTGCTCGGACATCACGGACAAACCGACTAGTCGGCTTCCCAAGATGACTCGGTCGGTTTCTGAGATGCACTTGGCACGACATGTCTCCGTGGCCTTTCGCTGATCTCTCTTTCTGTATGCAACGTGGCATGATCGATTGGGGCATTGGCCCTTTGGATTTCCAATACGAAGTGATCAACTAATATTTAACGAGGCCCAATTGTGTTCGGGCCCAATCCAGGCTATGGACTGCGGCAGCCCTCTTCATTCTTGTGCCCAAGGCTACTAGGGGAGACAACACCCAAGAAACAGAACAAAGCCTTAATCCAAGTTTAAGTTTGCAATGGTCAAATTTTGTTGACTCGAGCAACGAATCGTAAAACTCTAGTAGAAACAAAGTAGCTATAGTGGCACAGGCACCTCCCAATTCCGGCTTCTGGTTTTAGCTATTGCATTTAAGACGTAACAGCACTAACATTGTATTTGTGATGGGAGAAAAGTGAGGGAGAGAGAAGAAAGTGGGAGAATGAAAATAAATTATTGTGTTTGAAAATTTTTTGAAAAATAAGGAAAAAGAAAGTTTTTAATTTTTCTAATATTTCTTAACCCACTAAAATCAATCCTTCAAAAAATAGAAGGAAAGTTGTTAATTTCTATTAAATTTATTAAATGGCTCAATTACCCATCATATAATTTAAAAATTATAATTTTACTTAAATAAAACATTTAAATAGAATTTATTATGAAGGGTAAAATTGTTATTTCAATAAATTTTATTTTCTTTCCCTTCACTTTCCACCCTTTTCCAAATAAAAGAATTTATAATTTTTCTTAAGGGTAAAATGTGACTCGGTCGGACGTAATGTGGATCGCCATTGTATTTAATGGTATATTTGGATTGACAGGAAAGGTGTGGAAAAGAAAGAAATAAGAAAAAAAATGGCGTGAAAAATAAATTATTTGGATAAATAGAGAAAGTGTAGAAAAATAAAGTGTAAAAAAAGAAAAATAAATAATAATTTGTGAGAAAAAAATAGTGAGGAAAAAAATTTTTTTTTGGATAAGTGGAGAAAGTGTAGAGAAAGAAAGTTGAATAATAATTTTTGAGAGAAAAAGTAATAAGAAAAACAAGTTATTTGAATAAATAGAGAAATTGTAGAGAAAAAAAAGTGTAAAAAAAAAGTGGTGAAGAATTAATATAATAATAATTAAAAAAATAATTCTTTTTTTACTTAGAGAAAGTAAAACAAACAGACCATTAAATAAATCTTCATCTAAATTAATAACAAAATTACGTAGACATGATTAATAAAATATATAAAAAATATATAATTTATTTAATAATATTTAATAATTTATTTATTTATTTTTTAAGTTTAATAAATTTTTTATTATATAAGAGTATTAATTACTGTATAACTATTAAGTGCAATTGTTTTGCCAATTTAACTTTTTCGACGTTAACATAGCTGCATAGGCATACTGACTCAAAGGCAGTCAATGTACATTAAGATTGGCAAAAGAGAGGGTTGGGGAAAGGTATGGTCTCCCTGTTTCTCGTACTTGTTTATTAACCTCATCTTCATTTTCGTTCTCGTTCCAGTCCTTGTCCCCGTTCTTAACAAGTATTAAATTTTAATTCTTGTCGTCGTCCCTGCTGGAAAATCAGGATTCTCGTCCCCACTCCATACCTGTCCAAATAAAAATTAAAAATGTTATATTTTCATAACTTAAACTACTTAGTACACGAGATCAATTATAAATCAGTTATATATTGTACAACATCATTTAGTATAAAATTATAATAAATAAGTGATTTAAATATTGAAGTTCAAATATACAGGCTTTATATTAAGAATTAACAATAAAAATTAAAGCACTGTAACATGATGCATAATGTGCAAATAATATTTTTTACTTCAAAAAGATAACAGATCAATAATTAGACAATCCATCTTCATCTACTAAATTAACCAAACAAAAAAGAGTGACAAAAGTTATTCATGATACCTTATGTTGCAGAAAACTCAGGGAACAAGTTTCTTTTTTCTACAATGGAACTTTCAACAATAAGAAAGTATTGATGTCTTTTGAAGAGAGTATGTTAAAGGAAATGAAATTTTAAAAGCAGGAAAGTTAATTGTATTTGTGTTTATGCTTGAAAATTCAAATGCTCTGAACTCTATAGTTGTCAATTTAAAAAAAACGTTATTTTTCTATTTCTAAAAATTGTTAAATGCAACTAAAAGTTAGACCAAGTTGTATTAGAAAGTCAGTTGTATTTGTGTCTATACTCCAAAATAAAAACTTTATATAAGCTGTACTAGAAATTATCAAAAGTTAGACCAAATTTGGAATTCATTGGACGTTTTAAGATTAAAACTGCAATTTAGTGTTAGTCATGAACAAAGTTGACATTGAGAATTGTTTCATTTGATTTTCTTTTAAATTAATTGAACTATCTATATTTTGTTGTAGCTACCTGCGTCATGTATCAATCATGTATCAAACACTTGATATGTAAATTAAAGAGATTATACTAGCTTGTTATCTTATATTTACACTATAAACAAGTAAATTTTTTTACACAACTTTAATGGAGATATTTATTGGCATGCCTTATTAACAAAGTGGTGAATAACATAAAATGCGCAAGCAGAAATTAATAATATAAAATTTTCACAAAAAAGTGAGTACGTATGGAAACAAAACTAAATATGTATCTAAAATATCCAACAGCATCTTTCAAATTTAAATTAGCAATCTTAATGTAAATAATAACAACGAATAAAAATTTAAAAATAAATAAAAAATAAAAAAAACAAACAGGAAGAATATAAAAAAGATAAACTCATCGCCGTCTCTTGTATCTACTAAAAAAATATAAAGAATAGATATCTTCGCCTATTTTTTAATTAACTGACTTTAATCTTATATCCATAATACGAAAAATTTTCAACGAATATAAATAAAATTATATATATTGTATATAATTTCCTTTTCTCTTTAAGACGTCACATCAAAATCAAACTCATGTATACGTCATTTCAGGTCACATCGCAACTTTAAAATTACAATGACACGAAAAGCCAACATATTCTTCCCTGCGTCGTGCATTGGCCACGTTACATTATTATACTATTATTCTTTTTATATCTTTTATTAAAAAGTCCATTAAAAATTACACTGTTAATAGTTTTTCTCCAATAATAAATTTCACGTCCCTCTTTTTTTAATACTGCAACTTAATATTTCTGAAATTATTTCATAAAATTTTGAAATATCTAACTTACTTAAAATTTTAAGTTAATAAGTGAGAAAGATTAAGAATTTTATAAATTATATCATACGTTTGTATTTTATTAATATAAATTTTATATTTCTTAACACGTTCTTTTAATATGTACCAAATTTAATTAACACATGAATTAAAAAAATTGAATTAAAATAACTCAAACTCAAGTGTAAACGATGAAACGAGTTAGCAGTAAATCATGAGTATAAATGGAACTATGATATTATGATAAAAATGAACGAATTTAAGAGAATGAATAGTTTATGTGTATCTATTATTGCCAAAAATTACACATATAAACACAGTTCTATACACAAAATAAAAAATAATAAATTACTGAGAATTAATGAGATTCCCTAAATCATATCAACAAAAATTGGGTAATTTATTAATATAATTAGACTATATTTTGAGATTCTAATTACAAGATACTAGGAAATTTACTAGATTTTAACAAAAATAAAAATCTAAATTATTAACATTGGAGTATCTCATTTTTCCGTTATTATTATTATTATTTTTTGTTTACAAAAATTTATGTGAGAAAAAGTTATCTCAATCTAAAATTAAGGAAAGCCACATATTTAAAAAAAAGATTTACATTAGACTTATATATCATCCACAAAAATAAATTACAAGTAAAATTTAAATTCCAAACCTTTTAAATAAAAGTCTAAAATCTTACCGACTCGATTAACCTTCGTTGGCTCTTCCGTTATCTTTTTTTTTTTTTTTTTTTTGTCAAAGCTCTTCCGTTATTATTCTATATTTACTAATATATCACTTTCCCCTTTATGCGATCTAATTTTTCGTTACACAAAAACACCATATATAATTATAAGCTATCGAAAAATAAGTAAAAGCCATCTAAAGACCAACAAAAATATAGAATAGTTATGAATTATAGTTCAGACTGATTTCTTGCTTTAAAAAAAAAAAAAAAAAAGATAGATTTGGAAACTATTATCTCGTATGGACAATCAAGTGTCTGTTGACGCTGTCGTCGAAACCAACGCATCGACATTTGACGCCGGCGATTATAGGCGTCAATGAGCTGGACGGAGCAGAATTTGAACTCCGGCGGTAAGGGCCGAACCACTTGTTTTGCATGTAACGGTTTTTTCGCCAGGGCGGAAGTGATAGATCTCTGCTCTTCAGCGACGCCCTCGCAGCGTCACACATGGCCTTGACTATCTTCTTCAAGTCCTCGCTTTTGCCTACAAAAGCCCTGGGCAGCGCCTGCAAGAGCTTCGCGTATTGGCTCGTCGGCCTAGCGATCTCGAATTGCGAAGCGAAGTCCAGATCGACGATGTAACGGTTTTGCGAAGTTGAAGAGACGGATTGGACCACGTCGATGAACTCGTAGTTGCCGGCGGTGAGGCCACCGGAGGCGTCCCACTTGGTCTTGCAGATCGCCGCATTGTGCCCCAATTCTCTAAAAAATGTCATCACCTTTCTCCTGAGCACGGATTTTTGGGCACTCCAACACGAATACGCTTCTATTGCTTTCGAAACGTGACCGTACAGCAATGTCCCGTAGGAATCCAAGTTGTTGACATCAGTTAATCTCAGGAGGACGTCCTCTGCGATGTGCGTACGATCGGCGGCGGAGTCGACTGGCTCCGAGTCCGACTCGTAACCGGGGGAGTTAGAATTGGAATCATCGTCTTCGAGGAAGCCGTGAACAAGTTCAGACAGGCGAGGAGAGTCGTTGTCCGCCGAGTGCTCGCTGCCGCTGCTCACGTAACTGAGTGTATTCCCGCCGCCGACGAGTCGTGCTCTTGCTTTGTCGTCGAGCCGGTCAGTGACCCGCCTCACTCTCGCGGAACCCGACATTTCCTTCCCGGTTGAAACACGAAGTAAGATCTTTGGAACAACCACTTTTTCATCAGTTTCCTGCATGTGTTCGCGATTTCAAGATTTGTTATGTTTTTTTTTAACGTTAGTTGGGCTTTGCTTACTTGAGAGGATATATAATGGACATCGGAATATCCCAGAAGCTTTTTATTAAATGGAAGGAGATTATTTTAATGTTTAGTGTATTTTTTAATTCGATTTTACAAGTCGGAGAATGGGATTTGCTTCGGGCATATTCGCTGGAACTGCGCCCATCGGACGTTGCTTTGGATATTTTTAAGTCTTTAGAGGGGAAAAAAAATTGGTCAGAGAGAGAGCTGACTGGCGACTGCTGAGTGTTTGCAGAATTGGCTTTAGAATAGGGGATGAGGTGAGACTTTTGGCAGCGGATATACTTCACATTATCCGCATGGCATCAGGCACGTGACAGCATATCCGGGGAGGAGAGGGTTTATTCGGATGGGTGGGTCGCCACAGTTGCTTACGTCGGCGGTTATGACTTGGCTATGGTTGGTGGCGTCAGGAGTATTTCTCCCTCGAATCTTATTATATTTTTGGAGAAAATTTTGTTTTTAAAAAAATATCTAATTACAATTAATTGAATTCAATTTATAACTAATTAGATTTAATGTATAATTAAAAAAATTATTATTATTTTTTATACATTAAATATAATTAATTACACATTAAATTCAATTAATTATATTTATACATTTTTTTTAAACCCATTTTTATTTACACATTTTTTCAGACCCGTTTTTATACACTTATGTATCTTTTTCCTTCTCCCTCCATTAAACATTTCCCTGATCTTTTATGCGTCCTTCTGTCTTCTAGGACACGTGGAGACGGAAAGAAAGGCGTGGGGCCTGGCTCTCGGAGACACTAGACAAAAGCTTTTTTATTTTGCAAAGAAACTGGCTATTCACGAAAGGGGAGGGTGGGGTGGGGTTGGGGGCCTTGGGGGTGGGGCCGGTGAGGGGTGGGTGCTGGCTCAAATGACCAACTAATCCAAATTTTCTTGTAAGAAAGTGTAATCATAAGCTTTATAACTATACCAATTTTTTTTTGGGTCAAAAAAATAAACATACCATGCGAAATACTGTCTTTCCTGTTATAAAATTAAGCAGATATAAAAATAGTGAATTAATCAGGAAAAGAAGAGTTATAAGCCAAATCATAGAATTAGTAGGACGTTGTTTTAATTTTTCTTAGGAAGTTAGGATGGGGCTTATTTTTAGGCTCCTTCAAACCCATAATTTGACACGTGGAAACTCAATAGTCCACGCAACCGCGTTAATGCTGCAATGCCGGCGAAACTTGAAATTCGGCATCTCTTGCCGCCCTTTTCACGACATATATTTGCATCTTGTCTTTATCGAAGCCTACAGTCCAGGTCACTATCGAACAAAAAAGAGGAAAGTAAAAAACAAAACACCCACATAACTAATAGGAAAGGATTATATGCACACATTCACATATGAAAATCAGCGCAGCAATCGTCCGATCGAGCAACAAAAAATCAATCTCTCAATAACTAAAGCCACCAATTCCCATAAAGTGAACTTTGCTGAAAGAAAAATGATGTGGAAAAGCGTCCGGAAAGTGACCAAGAAAACCGATTATAGGCCGTAAAATTTTGTAATCTTACGAGGATGCGGAATTGTGGCAATCTTTGGAGCTGAGTCCAGAGTTAAATGTGAGGGTAGGTCGGAAACACAAGTCTGCTATATCAATTTTCAAAAGCGAACCGCTGTTGTATATTTGGTTAAATGTTCGTAACAGAACAAAGCGGTTTCCTATCCAAGAAAAAAAGCTTCCAGACTGCACAATTTTGCATCCTCCATGGAATGCAAGATTGAACAATGATCGTGCACTAAAAGTCCAGAACATACGATCCAAATTTTAATGCAATCCATCTTTCTAATCCTTTGCACATAGAATATGGGAATGAAAATCAGAGTATCCCATTTCCAATATTAGTTTTTTTTTTTTGGTCAAAATTTCCAATATAAGTTTTGTTGTTGATGTGACCAACGCAGAGATTGGGCCTAAACTCCAGAACAGCGGCTCAATGTCATGGGCTTAAAATTGCTTTTCATAGGGCCTGGGCCATGGTTGTGTATTTTCCTAACATAATTCCTCTAGTTTAAAACTGAAAAGATCTATTTTAATTAAAATAGTTAAAGGTAAGTGAGTTCAACTAAAAGATTTAGATTTGAATTTTAGTCCTCTCCCTCGCCTACTCTTTCTTCAATGATGGGCTAACATCTCTTCTATAAGACCAAAAAAAAATAATAATAATAATAAATGAGAACTAACAAAATTTTTTGACACAGCTTAAGGTTAGTAATTCAAAACCCAAATAAAGACATAAGATTGCTAAAGGTTCCCTGATAAATAGCGCTAAAATGGGGAAATTAATTTAATTCTATCATTAGCGTATGGGATCGACTCAGATTTTTTTTTTTTTTTTTGAGGGAGATTCAGAAAATTGTGTTGATAGGTTGAGATTTTTTGTGACCTTTCTGGCATGCAATTATCATTATGTGACGTTAATTTACCTATTGATTCCTGGCGAATCTTTTTATTTACGGTTGTATGGTCCCCATCTTCAGTTTAGACAATTATTTATTTTATTTTCGTTTAATCTTAAGAGGGGGTCAAATTTATATTTCAACTCGTGAAAGAAAATTTTGAAAGATATGAAATTTGAACTTTCAACATCTTTCTTAATATGGTGTTAATAAACTAGCTATTTTAAATAGTTTAGATGATGATAACTGTCAACTTCATACGTTGGCTAGCTTGGGCTCTTAAGATTTCTCGCCCAATGCAAATCAGAGTCTCTTAAAATTAGGAATTGTCAATTGGGCTTTGATTTCTTCCCGTTGCTGGAGGTTAAATTTTTTTTTTTTTTTTAGGCACCGAAAAAGAACAGCTGGTGATTAAAATTAAATCTCGAAGAAATTGCAAGAAAACGATATTTTCACTTTGGACTAATTGATATAATTAATATAAATCTAATCCCTTTTTTGTTATCTCAATAAAAAAAGAAAAATTTGATAGCACGTATCAACGATCATTCTAAGTTATAAATTCAAAATATTTAGATGCATCAATAAATTATAATATTCCGAGTTCATAGCCAAAACATACTTAGATATTAAGAAGATAATATAAGCTATATGCCACCTAAAACCAACAATCGTTGGAAGAGGCGATCGCTCAATCTTTATAGCAATCAATTATTTTTCATGAACAGATCTGATTACTACTTTGAATATGGAATTCGAAAGGATCAAATAGCGATCCGTCCCTTCCAGTTCCAATAGGCTTTTGTAGAGTAGCATAAAGAATATACTGGTCAAATCAATAGGCTACGTTACAATGAGCAGTGTCAATAATAACCTCCATAAGAGAGAGCGAGAGCGCGAGAAAGAATGTGAAACGGCGTCGTGTCAAGGCTTCACAATCGTAGGTTACCTTGGTAGCATAATAACATGAATGACGCGTATTGAATGTAATTTACACCGACACTTGATTGGTCTGTGAGCCGAGCAATTCTCCTCACTTCTTGAGCGGTTTAGCCGCTGGTTTTACGTACCGTGGTTTTTAGACAGCACGCCGACCGTTTTATTAGACTAATATTTTTTTCTTTCTTAAAAAGTAATGATATCATGTTCTTTCTTCAACTTAAAAATATCAGCAAAGATGTGAGATAAAAAAATTGTATTATGTAGATATGTTTAATAAGTTGTGTATAAAAAAAATAATTTATTTAATAATATTTAATAATTTATTTATTATTTTAAATTTAATATATATTTTATAATTTAATAATTTAAATTATTATATACTTATTGTACTCTTATAATTCCGTGACTAACTAAAATTTTTTGAAAAAGAGGGGCCAAAGCGAGAAGCAAAGCGGATACATTGTTAAACGACAAACAAAAAAATTGGCTAAACAAACAAGAACCTCTCTCTGGGAAAAAATACTTCTTTGGTACATCTTACGGAAAAGATTGGCTGTATTTGGCTACATTTTAATATTATAAGGCTTTTTAGTAGACAAATTACCCCAAAGAAAGAACATTTATAATTATACATTCATAAACATTGTTTTGCAACGTGAATGAATAATGGCATTTATGTTGGTTTATACAGTACAATAAATTTTGGAAATCGAAAGACAAAAGAAGAACAAGAGAAATTGATTCGTCCAATCCAAGGTGCCACCTTGCATTGCCTGCTGTGTTGGAGGGTGGTCTCAGTTATTTGGCTCTACACGAAAACTTGTGTTAATTAGATATATAAATAAGGAAAAAAATAGAGTTTCAGAATTGGATATCTGCCCGAATATTTTTTTGTGCAACAAGTTTATAATTTTGTATAAAAAGACTATTATTTTGTGCAACGAGAAAAATTTGTATTTTTTTATATTTTTTTGTTGCACAAAGTAACAGTCTTGTTGCACAAAATCACAATCTTGTTGCACAAAAAAAATTCGGGCAGATACCCGATTCTGAAAGTGTAATGACACTATATAAATAATAATTTTAAAAGAACCTAAAATGCGATTGAGAATCATTACTTTAATGATTTTTTTTTCTGGTTGTTTTTCTTTTGTTTTTTCTTTTTTTTTTGGCTTCAATGAACATCATGCAAAAGACAATGATTCTCCATTGCCTTCAGTTTTTGGCTTTTTCCCAATTGATTGCAAGAGCTTATTATTCCTTCATAATTGTAGGATCGAAACGACAATTTCAGCGTTCGTCGATTTTCATATTATACTTGAAGAGAATACTGCTTCTGTGTTTCATGTAACTTGTTCCTGTGATACAAAGGAGCACTTGCTGTCTACCTTCTGTCGTGAAACATATTCTGAGCAACTAATAATTTAGTAACTCATTATAGTGAGGGCTAGAAATTTCGAAATAACACTACAATTTATTACAGAATTAAGTACATTAATAACTTCAAGGATATGGCCAGATATGGGCAACAAGTTAGCGAGTTTAGGAGCCCGTGGCTCTTACGGTCCCATTGAGGCAAGGAATTTTGATACTCTCAGTTTTCAGTCTTTATGAACTTTTTGACATTTAAAAAAAAAAAAAAAAGACAAAAAATGCTTTTAAACCCACCTTTTTTTTTCGGAACGTTAATCCACATTGACATTGCATATCATTGGATGTAGCTTCAGCATACCAAAAAAAAAAAAAAAAGCAATTATTAGATAAATAATCAAATATCGACCAAGGCTGCAAGAAATTCCAATCATTCCATGGAAGAATCTTTACATGCAAATAATTTTTTACTGAACTACTACATATTGATGACTATAATTAGCTCTAAGCAATCATTTGAGCATGCATAAACTCGATCGCTTCAAACTTTTGTGGATGAGTATGTGAACTTTATTCTGTGTGTTCATCATTCACCAACCTTTCCTTCTCAGTCTTGTAACATTTTCCTTTTGAATGACACTTTGGCATTAATTATTGGTCTTCACATAATTATTGAAACTAGACTTATTGTAACTACCAAGTTAATTGTAACAGAAAGAAAAGTTGGGCATCGTTGCCTAGTTAACGATGCCATGTGTCAAATAATGCTTTGAAATTTTATATCCACCTAAAAACTGAAGTTCCAACCCATAACATTATAACACTAATGAAGATTTTTATATTCTTAATATGTCATCTTGACACATACGTGGAAAGGGCTAAACCAACAAGTAGCGGTTACAAATAAGATGATGAAGATACCATGAAAAATAAGTAACAGATAACTTAGAGAATGTGATGAATTTGGTCCATTAGCGGTTACATAAATATATAGAAAACATGCATACAAAATAAGAAATAAATGAAACAGGAAAATCAAAGATATTCCTCAAATCATATCAAGAAAAATTGTACAAATTACTATTATGATTGGATCATATTTTATCAGAATCCTAAGGATCCAAACATATTCTAACGCCATGATTCCGTATCATCAGTATCTATATATCAATATCTGTAGCAAACATGAAACAACCAATGTGAGCCGGGATAATCATTAGTAGGATTGACGATCTTGTTCTGGCACGGCTACTAATCTTTTTGTTTTCCTCAAAAGGCTGTCATCTTTGATTTTACATTCTCATCTTTTCCGGTCCATTGCAATCTGATCATTGACGTCTGACTATTCTTCAACCAGTTGAATAGAAATATACATTGTCGTTGCTAGCTGCACAATAAATGTGGTGCTGCTATTCTTGTCTTTTACTCCAATGTTGGACAGACAGGTAAATAAATGGAAGGACTTTGTAAACGTGCCATTTCTTCCTTCATGTTGCGTGCACCGAACAAGTACAAAACGCGACTCTTCCAATTTGTAATCCAACCATGTGATTCAAGATTTGTAGCTCCATTTCCTATATATATATACTTCCAATTTGTAGTTCAACCATGTGATTCAAGTTTTGTGGCTCCATTTCCTCTTTTCATATATATATAAGGAAAGAGGGGTTTATCAATCACTGCAGAACTAGATTAGTCTAGAAGATGAATAATTAGCATTTAGACTTATTATGCCGCAAGTACTACAATTTAATCCTTGTCTAATGTTAACTTTTACCATAGGTTTGTTGAAGTTGTTCCTAAATTGCACTGATCACCGTCAAATTTAATGTAATCTAAATCCTATGTAGTTATTTATAACTATGCCTAGATCTTAATTATGAATTAACTCGGCTTCCCCCTAACTTGAAAAAGGCAAATGAAGTACATGCATGCTTTGATGCTTTTTTTATTTTCAACATAAAAATTTTCCTCCGAAAAACCTTAGTAAATGGGACATGCTTTTTGCCCAACATTTGATCATAGGCTCCATTGGACCACATGATATATCTTGTCCAGGGCAAGAAAACATTGTCTGTGTCGATGGATTGCATACCATTCACGAAGCTATCAATTTGCCCAACCAGATCTCAAGGTTAATTTGTTTAACATTCTAGGAAAGTATTAATGCCTTTAGGATGGGAAACATATATAGATTAAATAAACCACAAAATTTATTCACTAATTATTTATTTTTTCCTGGGCTAAAATTTATTCAACAATTGGGGGAGGTGTGCCTTCTCTCGTATATTTCTAAGAAGGCGAGCCGATCGAGCCGAGTAAATGAAGGTTAATCGGTCTGTATTGTGAACCCGACCAAACCCGGGCTTACCGGTGACCGGTGGGTATTTAATGCAATGATTGACCATGCACAAACACGTTAGATAATATTTCAATTTCCCTTCTTTTTTAATGTCACAGGCGTTTCAATGTTCGAAAAAAAAAAGTGCAAGGGAAACCCAAAAAAAAAAAAAAAAAAAAAGGACCAGCCAATAAAAAGCCTATTAAATTTACTTTTGACTAATTTAACGTACTTAGCCCCAAAACCCTCATTTGACTCCAATGATTGTCGTTTATAAAACATTAAAACTAGCTTTCTTGAGCATTACCCAAAAAGAATGGAAGCGAATGAGGGAAAAGGAAGAGGGTAGAGATTGTAAAACAATACTAAAATTTTTTCTTTTTGTTTTTTTGACATGAATACTAAAATACTTTCGGGCATTGATTTTCGCACAAGAAAGAAAGGAAACGAGAGAGCCGATCGAGGGGAACATATAAAGAATTTCGGCATTGATTATAAAACGAGAAAGAGCACACTATAAGTTTAGAGTGCTTTGAATGGAGTACATTGGTGTTGGTTTACAAACCGAAATCCCTTTTTTAATGACGCATCTTTAATTAATTGTAATTAAAAAAAAATTTATTACCGTGCCATGCCATCCAAATACGGCACTGCTCGTTAATACCGTTAGGTTTTTCCTACCATTCCAAATCTTAATGAGGTTGCAAAAATACAACCACCCAAAAATTATTCGTTGATGGCTAGTTGTTGTTACAACCAAATGACCAGCAATTGATGCCCATAATGAAGCTGTTTATGATAGATGAAAATTTTAAGACATATGATTAGAAATGTACTCAATGAGATTGTAATTTAGTATGCCATTTGACGCTATCAGGAAAATGATATAATTGAAAACAAAAGTTGAAGTGATAGTGCATAAATTTCAAGAAATCAAGTTAATTTTTTTTTTTTGCTTGTCCATCTGAATTAGTAGCCCAAGCAAAGTGAGGGGATGATGAGTGTGAGGTCTGAAAAACCTTAGGTCTGGAGGTTGGAGTCACCAAGCCTCATTTTGAAGAGCAGATGTTTGAAGTCAAAGAAGGTAGGTTCGAACCAACGACTGTTGGTTTGAGTGGTAAGAAACTTTGTATCCTTTAAGTAAGGTCTCGAGTTTGAGTTTTATAAATTAAAAAAAACAGCGTTAGGAGAGTCGCCTCCAATATGAGTCCGACAGTGTTTAAATCAGATTAATTGAAATCCAATGAGTCCTACCAGATATCAGGAAAAGATACAAAAAAAAGAGAAGGCAAGCTCGGAAGCAAGCTACGATCAGTGCGCGGAACAACGCTATGAGAAAGACGGCAGTGGAAGGCCGTGCATGAAGCGATGGGGTGTTATGGTGGCTGTTGCTTGCTGGGGTCTAGCTATAGAGGTGGCTAAATTTTGCGTCCATTTAGTTCTGATTCTTTTGGAGCCTGATGGTTCAAGGAAGGTAATAAAAGAAATAGCTGTATTACGTAACTTAATCTTAAGGAGGTAACGATTTATCTATTTTATTTTTTATTTTTCCTTTTAAATTGAATTATTCACTTATTTTCCCCTAAGATAATGTCACGGAAGATTTTAGTAAAAACAATAAAAACATCTCTATTACAGAAAAATCTCATATTTTCTTGCTCGAACAAAATAAAAAAATTTCTTTTTCTAATATTTAAGAATGTAGAACTTAATTATATTAACCTAGAATAGAAATTAATATTGTAGCCTACCCATGACTACGGTCAGCAAATGGAAGTTCCATAACTCCTTATCTTTGAATTTGTGTATGAAAGAAATAATGGGCCTCCTTCAGATAAGGAGCTGTGAGTCTCTGCTTGCCAGCTTACTACCGAGCAGTTGGGAGCGGAGGAAAGTTAATAATAGATCTATGAACATTCTTGGTGCGTTGAACGACGACGTTTAAGCTTCTACCAATTACTGAGATTCACAGTTAAATTACCTGGCCCGTTTGGAGGAGCCCATACCCATGATGCGAGATGAGGTTAATTACCTATGAATCATTCTCATCAAATGCTTCTATGCACCTCTTGTTGACTGGGAACCGGGAATTAATTCATTTGAAGTTCAAAATTAAACTAAACTCATAAGTAATTGTCGCGAATTAATTAAAAAAAAAATGGTGATTTCTGCTCGTTTTCTATGATTTATACCATGGGTGACAGTTGGAGGGAGGCTTAGGCTTTTCTTCGAGAGACATCATGTCCCATTTTGTTTGCTATTCTTCATGGTGGCAAAAACCAATAAGAGAAGTGAGAACTCAGAAGAAGAGTGTTAGATTTTTAATTTTCAAGAAAAGTGTAATAGTTACTTTAACGTCCAAGGCCCGGCGACACCCAACCTTCACCGCCTTTTACGGAGGAGAAAGAAAGGAATAAACGGATATTTTTTGTAGTAAAAAATAATTTTAAAAAAAAAGTTCAAACGAATGTTACATTTTTTTTTCTTTTTTTTTTTTAAATTTTATAATTAAAAAATACTAATCTCTTTTGGTTCCCTCTGCTCCTCCTTTTTTATATATATGTTTCCATCTTAAGCCAATTCCCCCTTCCTTCTCCGTGTCCTCCTCACGCTTCCATTTGCTCTTTTGCTCGGCTTTCTCTTCTCTTCACCAAACACATTTTGCTCTTTCTTTTTCCTCATACCAAACCTTCTTTCTCTTTATCTTTCTAATGTCCAACCAACCATCAAGTTTCTAACTATTGTTCAATTTTTTGACTTCCTCTTCAAATTAGGCCGCACCTCATTTGGATTCCAACAATTGAAAGTGAGTTCTTTCTGAACGCAGGAATCCCACTACCCCCAATTCACTTTGAGCCAATCTCAACTTCACCAGCGCCCAATTGGCACTCTATCTCCTCGTCAACGGAAATGCAAGCTAATGGACTCAATTGTTCAACTGAGCAGTCACCAAATTTCATTTTCAACCCTGTCTGTGAAAAATCAACCGATCAAAGCCTCCACTTTGAAT
Organism: Carallia pectinifolia; assembly: GCA_037832335.1. Classification (NCBI taxonomy): domain Eukaryota; kingdom Viridiplantae; phylum Streptophyta; class Magnoliopsida; order Malpighiales; family Rhizophoraceae; genus Carallia; species Carallia pectinifolia. The sequence continues at coordinate 2,692,108 of CM075451.1, forward strand.
CGGCCCTGACTTCACTGGCGTCCTCTCCGGCGGGATCCAACTCTAACATATCCGGCGAGAGCTTCATGATCAGAGAGCTTATTGGAAAACTGGGAAACATAGGCAGCAGCAACTCTGGCGAGAACTCGCCGCATTCTCGGCCTATGTTGGCGGCTCCATATATCTCCACTGGCAATAACAGTGCCAACACTTCGTGTTACAGTACCCCATTGAATTCACCGCCCAAGGTGATTTTGGCTGCAATGGATGGGCTCCAAAAGGAGAATCTCAATTTCCCAAGTTTGGGAAAGTCTCTGCCTTTGAATTCCAGTGTGCCAGAGTTTACTGCTGACCCTGGATTTGCACAGAGGGCTGCAAGGTTCTCCTGCTTTGGCAGCCGGAGTTTCAACAGCAGGACCAGCCAGCTTGGGCTGCGCAATCATGAGTTTCATAATAGCTGCAATCCATTAATTGGAAATGGAAAAATGACAAAAGTTTCGAGTAGTCCTTCTCTCAAGGCACTTGGATCCCAGAGAATAGACAAGAGTTCTCCATTGCAGGATCGATCTGAGTTGGTCAATTCCTCTCGAGAGGAGTCCTCTGTATCTGAACAAGTACCAAATGGGGAAGCTGGTGCAAAGCCCTCCAATGAGTTGAATTCCAGGAAAAGAAAAGCAGGTTCCAAGGGAAAAGGAAAAGAATCCGCATCAGACCCACCTGCAAATGCATCAAAGGTGTTTAAAGATGGATTGTTGGAAAGCATAAATCTGTCCATTTCCCCATTTTGACTTCTTAAATGCAATTTTGGGTGCTGAAAAAGGGCTTTTTTTTTTTTTTTCATTTCAGGATGGTGAAACTAACGATGATCAAAGCACGAAACGAAGCAAGCTGCATGAAGGACGTGGAAATGGAAATGAGAATAGTCATGTTAAAGCAGAGGAAGAGGCAAATGGGAATGAGAAACAATCGAAAGGTAATTCAAAGCCTCCTGAATCTCCTAAGGATTATATTCATGTCAGGGCAAGGAGGGGTCAAGCCACTGACAGCCATAGCCTTGCTGAAAGAGTAAGAATTTCAAGCCAATTTCACCTAAAAATTCCATTTCCATCAACTTGTGCAAACCTTTGCACTAACAATACCTGATTAATTATGCTATGGTCAGGTTCGACGAGAGAAAATTAGCGAACGAATGAAGCTTCTCCAAGATCTCGTTCCAGGTTGCAATAAGGTCACTGGAAAAGCCCTTATGCTTGATGAAATCATAAACTATGTCCAGTCACTGCAGGGGCAAGTTGAGGTATAGTAATATGCTTTGGTCAAAAGCCATTAAATTCTTCCCATGCCCAATAATTAAGCTTTTCTTTTTCCTAACTTGTTTATTGGGGTTTTTGGGCAGTTCCTCTCTATGAAGTTGGCCTCTGTCAATACCAGTCTGGATTTCAACATGGAATCCTTCGTTTCAAGAGATGTGAGTTATTCTCTTTCTTTAGTCAATTGTCGACTATTTACTCTTTTTTCTACAAGAAATTTCACAATGTTTCGGCCAATTGGAACAGCTTGATTTTTTTTTTTTTTTTTTTTTGTGTTTCAGAGAATTCAATCAAACACTGCACTGTCACAGACCATCCTCCCGTTAGATTCCTCGGCAGCAGAGATTTTCAGCCACCAACCGCAGCACAACCCTGGACTCCTTAGCAGCATTTCTAATAGAACGGTGGCCCAATTCTCGGTGGACCCTCCAGATATTGGACCATGCCAAAACTTCAATATGCCGTTACCCCCACTTGATGGCTTCATCCAAAGTCTTCCTCAGGTAAGTTGTGTTAACAGTTAGTTACTCCCGTCAGTTTTTGTTTTGTTTTTTTTTTTTTTCCTTTTTTTCCTTTTGGGGTAATTTTTCTTTCCGTTAATCTGCTTCTCCAATTATGTGCAGTTTTGTGATGATGACCTGCAAACAATCGTTCAAATGGGTTTTGGCCAGAATCCGAAAATGGAAACAACCTTGCAATGACAGTCTCTAGGGGTACGACACACTGTAGAAGAAAAAAGTACTTGGAGAGATGTCCAAGGTGCTATCATGAAAGGAATTGGGCTAATTCATGTTCCTCTCAAGCGATGCCACATGAAAATTCGGCTCTAATTACCATCTTTATTTTTTGGGTCCGGAAATGAAGGTTCAGAAGGAAGAAGGAACCTGCTGTAAATAAATGAAAACATTATTTTGGACCAGCCCATCAATTACTAAGCCGTTTCTTTTAGTTTAAAACAGAGTATAATTTCCCCCTTTAATTTTACACTAATCTTTAGTTTTTCTTTTTTTTTCTTTTTTTTTTAATTTTAAGAGTCTATCCCTTTTTCAGGGTGGTTTCTCTCTGCCAGCTTCTGTATAATCTTAGTGTGCTCTTGTAGCACCGAATGTAAAATACAATGCCTAATTAAATGGAATGAAATGAAGGATTTCAGTACCCGGCCTTGTCTATTTTCTTTGCCCATCTTGTTTTCTATGCCCATCTTATTATTACAACTAATAGGTACATTAGTTTGATTTCATTCCAATTTAATTCCACAACGACAAGCAATGGCAATTCTCTCTGTTGAATTCCCATTAAGGACCAGATCAACTAATGGCTAATGAATCACACATGCAATGATGTTGATTTGATTCTTTCTTGTGTTGCAACCAGCTGTACATGTTGGGACCTTTTTCGTAAAAGGTCTAATATGAGTGATTAAGACATTGGTTTATGTTGGCTATAGGGTCAACCTTGCATGATTTCTGGCACACACTGGGCTCTGGTAATTTTCATTGATTATCCAATGCGGAAAAAAGAAGCTTCTGTCCCTATTGTTACTGTGCAGACAAAAATCAATCGAGAAAAAGATTGGAGGTTGGAACTACTCCTTTAAATATGCTTTTTCTATTTTATAATGATAAGTAACAGCATCAAAAGAATAAAGATTTGTTAAGAGTTTCATACTCAGTTAAGTAATGATCATTGAAATCACATTAGTTGTCGGTTCTTATTAATTTGTACTTTTACTATATACAAATTTTTTTTGATACAAAAATATTAGATCTGTACATAGAATTATTCAGTATTAATACAAAATTTCTTTTTGGTAAAAAAAAAACAAAAGAATCCCAGGTTGGCAGTGGCGTGTTTCTGACTAGACCCAATGAATCGAAGAGCTTTGTAATCTCTTTCACTTTTATAATTCAATTGTGAATAGAATAAAAGGGTTAACGTAGTGGAGTTCAGGTATGGAAAGATACCCTTTAAAAATAATTTAATATTTTCCTGTGAGGTTGTTAGTAAAATCTTGTTTCTGGGGTTTAAGAAAAGATTTTTGGATTGCAGCTTTAGTTGTTTGTTTTACTCGGGGGCTTCATTATTGCTCTGCATATTAGTCTATTTTAATCAACAGAAAGATGCTAATGAATGTGGGGGATGTACCCAGAACAGTTGCATCCTATATTGTATTAGTAGTAAATCGTGACGTCCATGTGGCAGTCTTGTATTCGTGAAACTTTTGAAAGGGCCAACGATAATACAAAAGTTTATAGGGATTAGTACTTTGTAATGTATCTAAATTGTCAATTTCTTTGGCTGTTTTATTCATACTCAGGTGGGCCGTTTCGTTCCGATTAAAATTTTGCTAAAGGGGACTCGGCAATTTGCCCTGTAGATATTATAAACTAGACAAGCGCTAGCCAGTTTAAGCCTTTCTGGCAGCCAAAAATTGATCGTAAACTCCATGCAGTGACCTTTGACAATCTTGCATCATTCTCTCTTAAGCAAGAAGCAACAGCAATGATAAGGCAAAGTTAGGGGGGCAATAACCTAATTCAGTGGTGTTATTATATGTGTTAGTCTGACTTTTTCAGGATAACACCAATTTACATTTTAAATTTTTATAAATTTTTAAAATTGATTCTTAAATTTTTTAATTTTTTTAATTGAGTCTGGTATCATTTATATCTTTACAATCGAATTTTTTAATTAATTTAATGCTAAAAATGTATTTGATTTAATGAATCTGAAAAATATTTGACTTAACAGTTAAATACGATTTTAATGATTAAACTGACAAAAAGATTTGATTGTAAAGAATTTAAAAGGTATATGTCTTAATTAATAAAATTAAAAAATTTAAAATTTAATTATAAAAATTTATAAAAATTTAAAATTTAAATAAATGCTACCCTCCATAATATTGCTTATGCTAAGAGGTCTATGCTCTACCTATATCACATTAAGGGGAAAAAGAGGGTTGTATTACATAATATTTGAACCAATGATCACGAACTTCAACGCGTTCGCCTATATGTTTGCAGCACATCTCACTCAAGAATTAAATGCTCAACACCAGACATTCACTGTGGTTGATAGCATGTTTAACAGCAATGATTTCAATTGGCTTCCCCTCTTCAAGGCCTAAGTAGAGAAAAAAAAAAAGCTTTCAATTTTGCAGCCAATATTTGGAGAGTTCCCAACATTGGTGATCGGAGATTTTTGACTGACACAGAGAGCATTCTCTGCTTCATAAATAAATTGATAATCGATAAGTTATCAGTCCATGGAAAAAGCTACCTTAAAATTCGGCAGACAATAATAATTTCCAAAACTAAGGAAAATGACTTGACGAAAACAAACTCCACAAGCATAACCACCAGAGTATCCAAGGCATTTCTGTTGCCTTTTATTTTTTTCCCTCCCTTTTGGGGTCCATAATATGGCTGCAAAGAGATTGTGAAACAGGAAAATCTTATTGCATTGTGCATTTGCACTGCAATTAGCCCACTTGTCGTTGTGATAGGGAATTTAATTTATGGGTCAACTGTCCTAATCAAATCCTGAAATCCACGTCCTCAGCAGAAGGATAATCTTCGAGCCTCCGCAAATCACCATCCAATTTTTCTCACCAAAACGACGCCAGAAAGTGGCCCTACGCTATGCAAAAAAACACAGGAATGAGTAGGATAGGAGAGATCTCAAGGACAATTGTTATTCTGTAGGGTATTATGGTGATCGGTATGGTAGGTGCCCTATGCTTATAAGCTGTCACTACTATATCGCACCTTGTTTAGTCATTGATTTGCTCCTTTAACATTTGGTTGTTGACTTGTTTTGTTGGTGGGTTTTCTTTTTTTGTTTTTTTGCCCTTAATAGTGGGGGAAACACAGGCTATGAAAGAACCACCCCATCATTTGCATCACCAACCACTGCATTATTTCGTGCTCTCCAACTGTAAGCGTGTTTGCATCTTTCTAGCATTCCGATGGGTATTACCATACAATCACATGCTTTTCTTTTCTAATCAGAAAAATTAACTCGCAACACTTGAAGGGACATATGGCAGTGAGACGCGACAAGGTATTGACAGGCTAAAGTACTGAATTTCAGTCTTTGTACGAATAATTGATAATATTATATTTAGAATAAAGGTCAATTTGGCCCATCACGTTTAACCTTATTTTAAATTTCACCCACCACGTTTTTTTTGGTTAAATTTGGTCCACAACGTTAAGTCTGTTAGTCTAATTTGGTCCTTCCGTTTATAACGCCGTTAACTCTGCTGACGTGGCATGACGGAGTTTGACACGTCATCAATTTTTCCACGTCAGCATGCCACGTCAACATCTGTTGCTGACGTGGTATAGGTATAAAAGTTAATTTGACCCACAAGGTTTCAGCTTATTTTAAATTTCACCCATAACATTTTTTTTTTTATTAAAATTGGTCCATAACGTTACATCTTTTAGTCTAATTTGATTTTTTCGTACATAACGTCGTTAACTCAGCAAATATGATGGACGGAGTATGACACATCAATAATTTTCATTTATGTCAACATGTTACGTTTGCAGTAAAATTTTAAAATCCAAACCAAACATTTATACTGAAAATCACACTCTGCAAATTCAAATAAAATAAAAAACTAAAATTCATAAATATATATCCACTTGAATACCTTTGTTTTTTTAGCAAAAAAAATAAATTTATAAAATGCAACAAAAGTCATTATTTTTATCTTTGAATTTTTTCTTTTCTGTTGTTGTCACTATTTCCTCGTTAAACTATCGCCGCCACCTCCAACCACTATTAGCATTGTCAGTACGGAGCCATCTCTTTGAAAAAAAATTAATAACGTGTCAAATTCTGTCACACTATATCAGCGAAGTTAATGACGTTATATACGAAAAGATCAAATTATACTAAAAGATATAACGTTATGGACCAATTTTAACGAAAAAAAAACGTTATGGGTGAAATTTAAAATAAGTTGAAACCTTATGGGTCAAATTATCTTTTATACCTATGCCACGTCAGCAACAGATGTTGACGTGGCATGCTGACGTGGAAAAATTGATGACGTGTCAAACTCCGTCATGCCACGTCAGTAGGGTTAACGGCGTTATGGATGGAAGGATCAAATTAGACTAACGGACGTAACGTTGTGGACCAAATTTAACAAAAAAAAACGTAGTGGGTGAAATTTAAAATAAGATTAAACGTAGTGGGCCAAATTGACCTTTATTCCTATTATATTTATATTTAACTTTGTGTGAATTATGATGTAATTAATATTATTTAAATTATTTATAATTTTTTTAAAATATAAATATAATAATTTTTAATAAAAGAATTGAGAGATTACCTCACTTTTTTATTTATGGACAAAACAAAAAAGGTATAGTAGAAAAGAATATTATCATAAACAAAAGAAATTGAAAAGTAGAGATGTTTAATTTTGTGTCTCTTGTAATCCTACCTCCTTTGCATGTCATTAGGTGTTTTTTTTTAAAGTTTAATTAAGTGGATATATTTAGTGAGATATATGGATGTTTAGTGAGATATATAAGAAATACATAATTAATTTAACAATGTTTAATAATTTATTTATTTATTTTAAAATTTAATATATTTTTTTATAATTTAACAGTTTAGATTACTATATATGTACCATATTTTACTTAAATGTGCCTATAAAGTATTTTTATTTTTTCAATTTTAATTTTCTGTCACCATCCTCCCTGACATTTATTTTTGCTTCATATTAGTGGAGGAAAAATTGCCCCCCAGATTCCCAAAATCCTTTTCTTTTTGTTTTTTTAAATTCTGGTCTGCGGGGCACCCACAGTGTAAGGCCTTTTTTTTCCATGGGGGCACAAATCTACTTTTATGCGTTTTGAGCTATTCAACACGTGAGAAGTGAGACCCGCTATCGGGGTCCCACACGCACCATATAGCGTTCCTTTGATTGGATATTGTGATACCGCGATGTGGACGAAAGGCCCGCAATTTCTTCTGTAACATTCTCAACCCGAAAAAGCCGCAAGACTCTGGAGCAAAAGGAAGTCTTGGTCGCCTACTGGCCAGTGAGCTCAGCATCCTAAAAGCAGGAAAATGTACAAGTCAAAGCGTAACTCCACTTTTGGCAGCATTTCTGGGCCGTAGGCTTCTCCAGCCTCGCTTTGATCTCTCTCTATTTTCTGGGCTTAAGCCCTTCATTTAGACCCAACAAAAAGAAGAGAGAGAACAGCCGTTGAAGATGATGCAGAATATCTACTTCAAAAGCCCACTTGAGGTAGCCACATAAGCTTTGTACTATCTTTACTTCAAATTCTTAAACATTTAGGATAATTTACCACCCGAACAATGTTTGGCTGATTAAAATTAGAAACTAGTAGCAATAAAATTCTGCCATGATAAGCGGTAAAATTCTACTCCACGGTACTGCTGAAAATGTAAAAACTGTAAATATCCTACAATGAAAGATCCAATCAAGGCAGCAATCCCACATTCCCACTTACTCGATAATGTACTTTGATTCAATATTCTTGTGATTCTGCATTTCATAGAATTGGGGCTACACGAATGTTTATATGCAACTAAGAAATGTTAATTAAGATCAATGACTCAATATCTCTTATTAGAAGTTGTTAGGACCTTTTAAAGAGGGATTGGTCTGTGCAGTTAATGCATAGTTATTATGAAGATAACTGTGCTGCTGATTAGCTTGCTTCTTCTACATTTACCTAAGAATTTGGTGCTTACCATCCCCTGACAACCTCCAACGGATTTATAGCATATACTAGCAGAGGATGTAGTGGAAGTCTCTTTTCTTAGGGATGTAGTTACTTAATTTTGAATTCTACCCGCCTTGTTAACAAAAAAACAAAACAAAACAAAAGAAACGAACTGAGGCTCATCCTCGTGGCCCCTCTCTCTCTTGGTTTGCTTATTTATGCCTCTCTTCCTTTTGGAAGACATGATATGATCGTCTGCACTTCATATTAACAATAGCAGTGGGACTAAACCTCGGACTGATAATGGACAGCCTATGACTTGATCGACATATGGGCCCGAAAAAGATATTGGGTCTGGCTGGGAAATACTGATTGGAGGTTCCTCGTACTCATCCCCGAACAAATAAGATCATGAATATAAGGTATCTGATTAGGAGGAATTGGGCTGTGAAATTCATTTATGCGTACGGGCAGCGAAATCGAGTTGCGGACTGGCTAACAAGCTCTGCATTCTCGCCTGAAGCTGGGTTCCATCTGCTGCAAGAAGCCCCTGCACAAGTGGTTCCATTAATTTAACAGGATATTTTAGTTAATTCTAGAATGTTTTTCTCCTCTTTCGATCCCAAAAAAAAAAAAAAAAGGCGCAGAAACCGCGAGCTACTTTTTCTAGGCTTCAAACCTTCTGTTTGGACAAAAAAAAAAAAAACAAGAAGAAGAAGAAAAGCAGAAACCATGCACTGATCAGACCGCAGGATAAATCGCTCAATGTTGTTCTTTTCTGTAACACACAAGCTTAATAAATTTCCTGGTGACGTCAAATGGTAGCCAATTGATCAAAAAATTAACCAAATGCACTTGTTACTTGTTCTGAGTCCGATTGGGTGGAGATGCGAAACACCATTCAAGAATACTACTTAAATCATTAAACAATCCTCTTCACTCTTCAGTCTTCAAAAGGAACAGCGAATCAGTCATCCTAAGTTCTCCAGTCTCATCTTCCAATCCAAATTATTTTAGCAATTGTGCATTGTCAGATATAACAATTAACGAATGTCAGAATAAGGTAACCAACATTTTCATTTGCACGCCAACCCTCAACCTCAAGCCAACGGCATTGAATTATGGTAAGAAGGGGGAAGCAAAAATAATACAACAAGCCCTCCAAGATTTTCTCTTTGTCTTGTCTTGGAGCAAGAATTTGTTTGCCAATACAGTATGATGTTAAAGACAGGCCCCCACATTCAAGCTTACCTGATCGTCTTGAGAAGTTATTGATTTGTTCTCCAATTAACTCAATAAATCGCCTGTATGCACATTTCAGTTAACCCAAAGATGAATTAGGAGGCCCTGAACTCATGATCGGATATCCTTGCATTTCCAGTGTCAAGGAGGTCCTGCACAAGCAAGGTATCTCCAATTGACCAAGGGCCACCGCTATGACTTCCCCCAGCACAAAATTCCAGCCTTCTAGGATCAGTAGCTGTGAAAAAAAAAAAAACCCGGTAGGCTCAGAAACTGTATACCTATTCTGCATCAGTCATTCATATGCCAATACGAGCAGCAATCAATCTTATATTCAGGCATATTTGCAGTTCTAACAGCTTCAAGTTACCCTGCAGTTCTAACAGCTTCAAGTTACCCTGCCTGTTTTTGCAATCTCTATTCAGCACTAATAAAGACAAGGGTTGTAAGTGAATGTCAATTTGGGAATCGAACCTACTCTCGAGTTTGAAAATGCAACCCATTCAACAAAGTTTTGAAAATCTTCTCACCCATCAATCCATTCCTCTTCCTCCACTTCTCGAGCAATTGCAGAGCATCATCACCCCTCCCTTCTTGGCACAATCCTTCCAAGACGGTCTTATAAGTCAACAGGTCCGGAGCCATGGAATTAGCCAACATATCAAACACAGCCTCAATAGCATCCTCAAACCTCCTCTCCATTGCAAGACTACAAATCAAAGTCATATAAGTACTCCCAGCGGGCACCAACCCTTGTCCCTTCATTTCTTTATAAAACCCTAAACCCTGCTCCAGCCTTCCCTTCTCGCACAATCCTTTCACAATGTAACCATAGGAATATGCATTTGGTTCGCATCCATACAATCCGAATTCGCGGAAAATCCTGATGGCCTCATCAATCTCTAAACACTTGGCAAAAGCTTTAATGATCATATTCAAAACAAACGTATCAGGGATCACGCCCGACGATTTCATTTGCTTCGTCAAGGACTTAACCGCGTGCAAATAGACATAGCAAACATTCAATTTGTTGAATCTCCTAAGAAGTGAGTTAAATAAAAGTGAGTAAGTCTCGAGTGTGGGCTTACAACCATCGGATTTTAACATCTTCTTGTACACGTCGAAAGCGCGCTTGAACAAGAACTTGCGACTGCAGCAGAACCGAACGATGTAGTTGTAGAGAGGGACGCTCATGTCGCACGCGCCGGCGATGACCTCCTCCATTACGTTTTCGGCGTGGCGAAATCGCCGGCCGTCGATAAGGGTTCTGATCATCGTGAGATAAGTGACGTGGTTGTGCTTGTAATTGCGCTGCAGGGCGGTCCAGCGGAAGATGTCGAGGGCAAGATCCGGGTCGGACTGGGCACGGAGCGCGGCGTCGACGTCGGCCGGGGTGAACCCAGGCTTGAGATTCTGTGTCCACGTCTCGAATTGGATTTCGAGTGGGGTTCGAGTTCGGGTTCTCGGGATCGGAGGGATTTCAAGGTCAGAACCGTGTGGTGGTGGTGGCGGTGGTGTTTGTGAGGATTGGGGTTCTTGGGGGGCGGCAGTGGACGAGGTGGCGAAGGGGCGGTGATAGGATGACGACAACGTGATAGACAGGGAGGAACAGACGGGCCGGAATGGAGGAAATAGAAATTCTGAGGTTTTAAGGTGGCAGGCGAGTAGGCGACGATACAATGTTGGATGCATCATCGTCAAGGCAGAAAGACAGGACAGGCAGGAGGAGGCGGTGGACTGGAGGCAGAGACGAAACGCAAAGCAATCACCAATGTTGTCGACGGTCGACACCGACAGACAGTGCCACCGACCGGTTAGGTAATTGAACTTGGGCTTTTGACGAGGATAAACCCGCCGTCGTATGGGTTGATGGGCATTTTATTTGGACTTACAAGTATAACAACTACAAACCCCGTGGGCTTTTGCTATCCGGGGCAGTACACATTAGGGTCAAACGGCTCTGCGAGTCGGTAGCAGAGATTTTTTTTTTTTGACCAAAAAAAAACTTTTTTTTAGGGTTTTTAGTTTTTACTAGCTTTGCTTGTTTCTAAAAAGTGCCAAAACTCACAAAAAAGGAGTTTAATTTTTGCCTCTAAGAAAGTAATAATTAGTAAGATTGTGTGGATACCTTTAATAAAGTATAAAAGAGATATACAATTAATTTAATAATATATAATATTTTATTTATTTTTTTATTTTTTAAATTTAATATATTTTTTATAATTTAATAATTCAAGTTACTACATATTTACTTACTGAGTTCATATAATCGTCTACCAAAAATTTTTCTATACGAATTATGAATGCAGGCTACTTTTCTTTTAGGTCTTCGTGAGTGTGCCAGGTGTCCATTTTCATTAGTGAAAAATAAGTGGCTCACCCTCTTATTCGTACACATATAAATAATATCATTAAATAACTGAATTAAAAAGAATAAATAAATTATTAATTATTATTAAATAAATTATATAACTATTTATATAAATTCAACCCAAATTATATACTGATACTCTTTTCATAAATCTTACAGTACCACCGTACGTCAAAGACAAAGCAAAACAACAGCTGGAGCCCACGCCAAGCTCTGGTCCACCTTCCACCCATCATTAGAGTGACCTTTGACTTGTCACTGTTAACGGGACTAAAGTGGATAAGTGGTTGGAGACAGGTGCCGGTGGACTTGGAGACTCAACTTTTGTTGTTTGGTGAGAAATAAAAGAAATATCTTTCTCAAAAGATAATACAAGTGATGGAAATCATTTTTTTTTTTTTTAATTTTTTTCCTCTCTCCAGCATAAGAAAATAGCGAAGCCCAAAACGGGAGTTTGGGCCAGACCAGTGCAACTATGTCAGCAGTATTCAAAACAAAATCAGAGGAAAAATAAATGGTCAGTCGGTTCCCTACTAACTCACCCCAGTACCAAGCCAAGTGATGCTTCTCGGGTTCCACGCTGCCACAGTTGCCTGTTTCAGGTTTTTTCTTCTTCTTTTTTTTTTTGGTTTATTTGGACCAAAGACTTTGCCTCTGTCCCTGATTTTATATTTTCGCATGTTTTTTTCGTGTTTTTTTTTTCTCGTCCCCTCGCTTCTGGCTTCCACTGCCCAGCCGCGACTCTCAGTGTTACTTCTTTACCCAAACTTTGTGGGGGTTTTTTTTTATTTTTTTATTTCCCTTCTTTATTTGTTTGTGAAAAATGACCAACTAAATATTCATTATTATTATTTTCTTTTGTTTCGTGCTTATGTGGGGGTTTCTTTTGTTGTTCTGCTTTTCCTTTTTCCGTTTCGGGCTTGGGTTTCTGGATCTTCAGTGAAATTGCGATTTGTATCTCTAGTCGCTCATTGTAATTTTTTGTTCTTTTTATTTTGCGGCATCGGACCCTACTTATTGCGTTGAATGTCTTTTTCTTGTTATTATTTTTTGATTCTTTTTATGTGTTTGTTTTTTGTTCTTATATTTTGTGTAAATTTCAGTTAATTTTATGCTCTTCTTGCTCCTCTTCTCGATTCTCATGAGTTTACCCACCTGGGGATTCTTGTTTGTGAAACCTTGTAGAACAAGTTAATGTAGTTTGACTACCAATGGCTTAGTATTTACAGTTCTATATTAGAGAATGCTTGCGGCTTTAATTACCAGACCACCCTTGGCTGCTTTGTTGGGCAGAGAAAGCAACTCTTGCCCGCTCTTGATAGTTTGTGTATTTTCTGAATGTGGGGTGCTTGAGTTTTAGATAAAGTTTTGTGCTTGAATTGAAAATAAAGACACATCATACGCCAGCGGGCTCCGGATTTTGTAGTTAGCTCTATAGCTTCATGCTCTTGTTGGCATCTTATAGAAAATGGTAGTTTGATCCTCCTAGTAATAATTGTGTAGAATATTTGCTGTGGGCTTATGCGTAGTCTGTCATAGGTGGTTCGGCTTTTCTGATATAACTGGAACGATACTGTTAGTTGCTTGTTTGAGGGCATTGATTTTGCTTTACCGTATTGTTATAGGAGGACTGGATGTGGCTATGGTGAGTATAAGAAGACGCAAACTTATCGGAGACTGCTATGGTACGCTCAAGCTATAAGTCATTGGACCTGAACTTTTTTCTTTTCTTTTTTTTTTTTCATTCGTTCTGTTTTAAGCACTGTGGTTTTATGCTCGTTAGGTAGCTATTTTGATAGTTGTTATGTATTGCTGTGTGTCATTGTTGTCCATGGACTACTAGTTTTCTGAATCAAGATGTTTGTTAGATCATCGCTGTCATCTTTGACTTATGATTTTGACTAAATATGATGGGTTTCAACAGGAAGAAGTTTGCCATTGGCTCCAGTTCCCAGTGTTCCTGATGGAAACGTTGCTGAAGAACCTGAGCAGGATTCTAAACCTGTCGATGTGCGCCGTGAACCCTCAGTGGCTCTCAACCAATTGGTTGAAGTAATAAAAACTGTTTTTTATTTGTTTTGGTCAAATTGATATCTTTTGCTGTTCTATTTGCTTCCTCCAATGGTATTTATGCGTCTGATCATTAAGTCAGATGGCTGCCTTATTTTTAGTTTATTTGCAATTGATTTCTCCTAAGATACATAGCTGTTCTGTATCTTTCAACAGAGTTCAGGGAACACTGAAATGACCTAGCCCTGAATGCGCACTAAAAAACTTAGCCCTTTTTGTTGATCTTTAACGAAACAAGATATATTTAGTTAACAAATTGCTGCATTAGTTTAATGATTGGTGCTTTTATGTCTTTCCTTTCATAAACTCTCCACCCTATCTTTTGATCCTCTGTCTAGGCATTGAAATACCTGTGGGTAATCCATTCAAGCATGTACCAGTTAGCAGTTTTGTGCCTACTTGTCAAACATTAGTTTAAAAATTGACTAGTGGGGAAATGCCATAGTTGATGAAAAGTTTCCTAGGCAAACCTGATTCAAAAGTGACCACGGACCCAATAAACTATGACAAATCTATTGGGTCTTATGAATGCTCGCTACGTTGGCTTTTTAGCAGAAATGACACAGTTTATAGGTTGGGTCCATGATCGTTTTGGTGGACTAGTCAAGCCGAGAATTGGTGAGGTAGCATATTGTATGATGAATATGGAATATTGACATTAGCTGGAGCTGACACCGATTTTAAAGCAATATTATAGCTGTTACAATCATGTTAGGATTGTCAACTTGACTGTTTAAAGGCAATTTGTGCTGGTATATAAATATGGCTCCCCACCCTGCAGAAGAGAATTGAAGGACTAATCTCGCAGATGGAGCTGGATACGTAACTGGTGATACAATCTTGACTAATGGTGTTGTCAATGCAGGTTAAGCAAGAAAAAGATATACTGCCAAGACCTGCAAAAAAACTGAAAATAGCTGTCCAAATTCATCCAGAGAGCCCCTTGGAAGTGCATTCGTATCTCATGCAGCTGAAGAAAGAAAACAAATTGGAACTAGGACCACTACAAAGAAGTGAAGAGATCCCAGTCAAAGAGTGGATGGAGATGTGTTATCCTCAGATTTTTGGAGTGTTCCCACAGGATCCGAAGCTGCTATCCCAATGTCCTGACAAAGCAAAGCAAAGCGAATTGTTGTATTGCCACTACTGCCTTTTCCTCTTTGAGGTGAGGAACATAGTTTTTATGGATTGTCGTGTTTCCCCTGACTATGTGGAATCATTAGGAAATGTGATAAAAATTTTGGAGAAGCAAGGTTTCGACTGTAGATTTATGAGGTCAGAACTGGTAGTAGTCGGTTACTTGATGAGGAAGCAGAAAGACATTATGTTGGCAGAAAAACAAATGATTGCAACGAGATCATTCAACATAGAAAAGAGATTGCGAGCTGCAGCAACAAAAGTAAAGGAAGCAGAATTGGATGAGCAAGAAAATCAGACAGAAGGAATGGCACTAGAGATTGGAAAACTTGAAAAAGAACCAAACAAGCTGCCGGGAGACCCACATAAGCGAGAGCTAAATTTGCTTCCTTGTGATGCTTTACAGAAAGAGTGCATTGAGTCAGTTCTAGATTCCCATAAGAAGATGCTAGCAAGAAAGGAAGAGGATTGGTTAAGACTAAGCCGAGTATTGGAGAAAATAGGCGAACTGCATAGAGGGAGGGCAGTTTTTCCTGGCAGGTGAATCCTTTCTAACCGCGCATCATTTTGTGGATTTGTCTCTCCCTTTTGTAGGGACGACGATAGTTGTGCATTTCTAGAGCTAATGTGTTTTTAGCGGGATTAATGTAATGTGCTCTCTATACATTCAGACCATCAGGGCATTTTGATTGGCTTTTGGAGTTTGTTTTCCCAATGATATCTTTAGCAAAATTTTCCAAAATCAAAATGCCACCCATCACGCGGATGGATCAATTAGTACTTCAACTTGAATGGTCAGTCACATGGCTACTACTACTACTTTTAGTAAAAGTCTGGGAGTAGATGTTGGGAAGTAAAATAGTTACTAAATTGATTTGAGTATTGGATTCTAGCCATCTGGTTTTAGGCGAATGCGGCATTGATTGCTACGCGCGTTGGAGGGAAGGGGAATAGAGGATTCTGGGAGAATAGAGGATTTTGGGAGACCTTTGTCTCACATTGGTCCCCCGCTTGAATCCCAATCTTTACGTTTGTGTGACCCTTTTGGCCTTTGTACAAACAGATAGGAAATCTGCAACCCAAATCTGTGGTCCTATTTTTTTCTTTTTTTCTCCGTCGAAATAATTGCGGTCCAGAAGCTGCGGTCCAGATTCTCCGCTACAGCTATCACGCGGTAAACAATTAAAACGCTTGCCTCTTTCTGAAAAAAAAAAAAAGAAGGTATGTTCTTAGTACATGTAGGTGAATTGTCTCAGTGATATAAAGAAATAGTGAGAATAGATTAATGTAATAGACTTCAACTAAATTTACATAAATTTGGAATTAATGCTTTGTTGATCTTATCGTTCTTCAATTGCCAATTTTTGGAACCCAAATTTGAAGCCCTCAGTGAGTTGCTATGTTGTTGTTTTTTTTTTTTTTTTAACCAGAACTCGGCAGATGTCCCCGATGCCTTGGGCCTCAGGCTCCGTTGTTATTCTTCCGACTCTGGAAAATATCAGCAGGATATTCAGTTAACAACTGTCTACAGTTTACACCACCAATCCCTCGGATAAGGTGGGCAGCTCTTTTTTATGTTTGATACTCTGCGCCATCAATATTTTTAGTCTACTGGAAATAATCATTTGTTTTCAAAAGAAAATATTAATGCAAGCCAAAAAGTTGTCGTCCACTTTTATTTTTACCCTCAATTATTTATCACGCATGTCATCAATGATTTCTCATAATAATAATAATTTATTTATTAATTTATTGGTCCTATTGGGGGGCCCCCGGGGCCGGGGGGGGGGGGGGGGGGGGCGGGGTGCAGAAGTCCTTATGATAATTGTCTAACGAATAATTGGGCCACTAGTGACTTGCCATATGTGGATTGTTGGCCCAGCCAACCGACACAAGCTCGCTAACTTTTCGTTCGGACCGGACAAATTGATCTTTCCTTCTTGTGGCCCTGGGCCCAGCTGTAGTGATTCTCTCCAGTCCCAATAGGAATGTCGATCGGCATTTCGAGGCCTTGGTGCACACATCTTACCATAATTATCTTTGTAACCATTAAAAAACTCATAATTATCAAACCCGATTCGTCCAATGATCCGGTTAAGATGTAAGGTTATCACGTTATTGATTTAACTGTTAGATTACTGATTGAATCAAATAATTAATTAAAAATATAATAATAATAATAATAATAATTTAATAAATAATTTAATAAAATACTCACATCACATGAATTACAATAAATTAAAAAAAATTAATCTTAAAATATAAAAAATTAGAACAATATACTATTATTGTAATTTAATATATTTATTTTTATTCATTAAATAATATTTGAAATATTTATCTTTAATTTTATCTTAAATCTTAATATGTATTTTCTACTCAATATACTCATTTTTACTCAGACAACCTGTATCTTGTGAGATTTGAAAATCAATCTCTAAATCCTAATGAATAAGGAGCATAAAAAAAAAAAAACTCAAATGATAAATTTATGATAACAAGTAGATATTAATTCATTAATAATTGAAATGAGCAATAAACTATTATGATACAAGTGTCAAAAAGTGGATAAAAAACTTCAATAATTTTTAATTAAAAAAAAGTAATTTTTTAAATTGGTAAAAATTCTACCGAGTTTTAGTTTTATCGGGTTACCAAATTTAACTATATTTAGTCGGGTTTTGACTGGATCACATACTTTTTGATTTGATTGTATGATTTAGTTCAATCTGATGTCTAAGTGATTAGATTTTTAGTCTAATTTACTGAATTGGGTTGGGTCTGATGATTATAAAGAATGACCAAGTAACATCCGTGCTGGTGCAGAACTGTCGTGAACTAATTCAAAGAGAATAGATAGTTAAGGTGACACACATACATCGAGAGAGGGCAACCGTGTAGCTGATGCACTAGTCTCTTGTGCAAAAACAATGCCATTAGGTTTTCATTTGTTATAAAAGCCTCTACCATCTTGTAATAGCACTAGACCAGGAGGAGTCCACTGGCAAGGGCCCGACCCCCTTAGGTCCCACCAATGTGTCTTGTCTTTTACTGGCTATAAGCCACCATAGGACCAAAAAAAAAAAAAAAAAAGAAAAGAAAAAAACCATTGGACCAATCTTTCTGGTAAGTTCTCAATCCTCACTACATGTATCCCGGAACTCCATCGACAGGCTTAAACGGACCCATTAGTTGTCTGTTTCCTAAAGGTCTTAAGCCACAAGTCTGCAGACCGAAAACCTCTTTAGCTGAGGACCCGTCAATCTCAATAATTATACATTTGTTTCCATCTGTTACTCGATGATGGAAATGTTTTTTTAAACAATATCTCGCGTTTTCATAAGTTTTTTTTTTCTAAAAAATAAATTTATGAGTTCGGTGGTCCCATTGGTAGATAATAATATTTTAAAGTTGGCTTGTCACAGACTTAAAAACGTAATCATCGCGGACCCCAAAAAAAAAAAAAAGCGTGATACCTAACCAAACTACTTAATCAAAGAAATAAAATTATAGAGCCTTCTTTTGGATACTTTTCACTAACACAAGCAATAACTCTGAATATAAATATTAAAATTTTATTTTAAAATTATTGTTTCAATACTTAAAAAAGAACAAAGTGTTTATAAAAACAGAAAATTAAAAAAGAACAAATTAATGGGGATAAAATATGAACGTTTATTTTTTGTATTTTGTCCTATTCAACCAATCAGATTATTCCAAGTGTGCTCCCTGCTAACTCGGCAAGTTGGACTACTGTCACCACTCTCGTTCTGTGTCTTCTGAAGCCCTCCTTATCCATGTCTCAGATTTTATGTATAAATTTGATCAAAAAAGAAAAAATTTTATGTATAAATGAGTGAGAAAAAACACCTTTTTCATAGCTTTAATTCAGCAAATACCCAATCTCCCTCAACACGAAAAGAAAATTTTATATCATCTTTTTTTTAGGGTTTGATGGACTATAGTCTCTGTACACACAAATCGCGGGATATTAATATTTTTAATTTTAAACTTTTAACTATTTTTACGTTTGAATTTTAAACATTTTTAACATTTCATTTGAATTCTAAACCTTTTAATTTCATACTACATCAGTCATTTAAATTATAAAAAGTGGTCAATCGATTAATAAATTAATTTAACTTAATAAAAATTATTTTAAAAAAATTAAATACATGAATTATATATTTTTTCTTCAACAAAATATACACATTAAATATTTTTTAATTAATAAATATATAAATTAAATAGATAACATGCATATTTTTTTATAAAAAAAATATTTAATTTATATATTTAATATTTTTTTAAATAATTTTTTTGTAAAGTTAAAATTATTTTTTAATAAATTAATCGCTTTTGGTAAAATATAAAAACTAATTTAGTAAAAAATAAAAAAATTTAAAAATCAAATAAAATATTAAAAAAATTTAATATTTAAATATAAAAAAATTTAAAAATTTAAAAATAAAAATATTGATATTCTCACTAATCGGTTTATTTCCAGTTTTTACCAACGACGGTGAAATCGCGCAATTTACCGTCAAATTCCCTCTCCGATTCCGTTACTTTCCTTGGCGGGAAAGTACGACCGCCGGCGGCTTTGGTTGTGGCGAGGGCAGGCTCCAGCCACTGCCAGCCGGGCAGTAACAGTAGCATCTTTAGCCTGAACACTCCGGTGGAGCCGCGTTCTTTGGCCAGGAAGTATTTGCGCGACGTGTTGCAGAATCAGAGGCAGTTCTTTCTCGCGGCGGCCGCCGATGAGCTGAAGCTGTTGACCCTTGAGAGGGATGCCGCCATCTCTCGCATGTTTCTTAGCTCCGGCTCCCATGAAGCTTCCCTTCACAAGTTTGTATCTTGCGGTGACTCTTACATTTTTCATGCCTTTCTCCTCCTTCCTTTTTTTTTTTTTTTTTTTTTTATCTAGACCTCTCTCGGTATCCGCATCTCTCGTGGACGACGACTATTTCTCCTCCTTCCTTACTAGCGTGAATATTCAATAAACAGAAATTGGGCCTTTCTTGAACAATCTGGAGTCAGCCCAATTGGTGGGTCAGTTTGCTTTGATTGAGTTAGCAGCAAATTGGGTTCATGAACTCGGTTTGTTCTTTTCAGGATACGGTTGAGAAGTAATCCAAGAAATCTTCGTTAACACCTTATATGTACATATCTATATTTGTGTTCTCTGTGCGATCATTGCGAATGAATACTCAAATCATCTTCGTTAACACCTGAAAGCATAGTTTCGGTTCCTGATTGCTGTTGTTCTCTTTTGATTTATACATTATTGAACCATGTGGGTGCAAGAGAAAACGAATTTGTAAATTGAATATGTAATGGTTATTTATAGGATGAACGTGATTATAATCAATATAATTCTTGGCCTCGGTTACAATTTAGTGGTATGAATTTTGATGGCACAACTGTGTTATATTGCTGTTAGTGCTTTTAGAGTTAGGCTTAAAATTCCTTTGGTTTGTTGGTAAGAAGGAGCTAAGGCAGATCCTGAGAGTTACACCTGATTTTCTCTTATTTGTTCCAACAGATGTGTAGCTTCATAACTGTTAATTAAAATCACATAGGGGAACCGTTAATCATTAGTTGATTACAAAGATTACTCTGAATGGATAGCACCATATGCAATGCACCTATGTGGTCATTGTAATGATATGTCCAATAAGTGTAATGGGTGTTCGCGTTGTAGCCTTTTGGCATAGTTTGAAAGTTCCGCATACGAACTTTTTCAAATATTGACATTAGATCACTTTGTCTTACCTGATACTTTGCTGTTCCTGACTGCCAGGAGGATTGCTCAACTGAAAGATGAAGAGTGTCAAGCTGCAGTTGAAGATATTATGTACATGCTTATCTTGTACAAATTCTCTGAAATCAGAGTCCCTTTGGTTCCAAAGCTGTCAAGGTGTGTGTATAATGGGAGACTAGAGATATGGCCTTCAAAGGTCTGGGAGCTGGAGTCCATACACAGCTTTGAGGTTTTGGAGATGGCAAGGGAACATGTTTCTGCAGTAATTGGGTTGAGAGCCGATTCTAGTGTCACGGATGGTTGGGCAACAACTGAGATCCAGCAACTCCATCTTGGCCAAGTTTATGCGGCCTCAATCTTTTATGGCTACCTCTTGAAGTCTGCCACCATAAGGCATCATCTGGAACAGTGTTTAGAGATGGCTCAGCGGGATCTCCATCTCAATAATAAGACCAGCTTCCATTTTCCAGAGTCATTGCATTTGGGATTCGCTAATCTTTTGTTTGGTCACAGGAGCAACATAAAATCTGCTCCATCAAGTCAAGAGCAAAGTAGGCAGGAATGTAAGTGTGAAAAATTTAAGTGCTTTATGATGGGTTTGGATGCCGAAGCTTTGCAAAGGCTTGCGAAACCAAAATCTAGGGAGGCTGTAAATTTGATCGAGAAACATAGCCGTGCACTTTTTGGGGACGAGATGACTGGCTTGCTTGAGAACGATAAGGTTATCTTGATCTCTTTTTTGAGTCTCAAGAGATTGGTTTTGGAGGCAATTGCTTTTGGTTCTTTTCTATGGGACGCGGAAGAGTATGTTAATTCTGTATTTAAGCTTAAAGAAAACTAAAAGGAGAGAGACATGTGATGGAGTAAATGTCTCTGTGTATATGAGGGTTTGTTTTCGACTTTTGAATCTTTTTGCAAGTTTACGATTCATTTTCTTCTATGGGCAGCAAGAAGAATGTTCTATTGACGCTAAAGATTTACTGGGTATTAGGAGACGTGTACGATAGGATTTGTCCAAAATGTGCACTCAACGTCATCTAGGAAGTATTTTGCGTTTGTTAGGCAGTCATCATTTGCAAATGACTTTTTTCTTTTTAGTTTTATAAATATTCATTATTTTTTAAATAGATGTAACATAATTTTATTGTTAGCATTTATAATATAATTTTATGAATTAAAATTTACAGTTATGTTGGTGAATCATCTTTCTCCAAAGGGATGGTGTTTCCTTGTTTCCTTGATCTGCAGAATCCTTTCAGACAGGACGCGGGCGCACAATAACAACAAAAGGAAACGTGGGCACATGTCGGCATTACGGATCTTAACATTTCTCCCACTCGCTGTAGATTTTCTGGGTGTTCTGCCTACTGGTATTGGTGTTTGACCGTATTTCCTCTCCCATTGAAAGAGATTCTGAAAGCGACCCAACCTACCCTTGATAAGTTTTAGCATTTTTTTTCAATACCTATGCATAGGAAGCGGTTGCTTGCACTCCTGACAGGCTGACAGCTTTGTTTGTGACCTTAAATTATAAGATTCCATTTTTAAGAACCTACCAAGAAATAGAATAAAAGAAACTGGGAAATTCTCAACGTCGTTGGTAGATCTCTGAGCATTTTATAACCTGTGCTGCTAATAGGATCTGGTCATTAAAGTTCTGACGCTCTTGAGGGTAAATATATTTATATTTTACGTGAGTCGGTTTGACAGCGACTGGGCAATTGCAACTTGCATTTGCAGGCCCTGGATTGAAATAATCTACCTCTTGCAATTGCAGGCCCGATTAGGCACTGCAGCTATTGCTTTTTATATGGTGAAAGCAACTTAGGGGCAAAATGAACTACAATAGAGGTCGTGTTTCAACTCTCTGTTTTTTTTTTTTTTGTAGCAGATTAATAATTACCTAAATTAAATACTCGTGCATATGTAGTGACTTATTTTGCCTTGTGTTAGTTGAGATCCCCCAATTGAAAATGCCCCCGATGTTACCTGCCTTGAATTTCCTAGAAGGAAAGCTCCGTGCTGATGAGTAAGGACAACAACTGCCCCTTGTAATACATCACGCAAACAGATCGTCCGATTGATCAAATTCAACGGCTTCAACTATATAAACTAATAATAAAACAACATCAGCTTCTCTTCTTTATAAGCTTCTCGAATACTTTGCACAACAAGTAATTAATAGACAATTCTTCACCCTCCTCCACAAGTTTCCTCAATTTCTTGTCTTCTCTTTGCCTGAATTTCCATTTTTCTAACGCCATAGAAATGGTGGTTTTCCTCTTCAAATTAATTTTCTTCACCATAAACTCGTTAACAAATGTCATTTCTCGCGCAATTTTTACCACTACCGCTTTTCTTGTGGTGTTATTCATCCAAGCATTCAAAGTACCCGGAGAAGCCGTCCAAGGGGCATTAGAGCAACTTGGAGAAGCAATCAAGTCATTTTTCGAGTATGTCTTGGAGCTGATAATGGAACTGATAAGTAATTTGATATCTACTGCTTTCGAATTTCTTGTAAATAGTATTACGGATTCTGCTTCCGCAGCGGGATCGGCTATGGGGGGTCTAGCGGAAAAGACGAGAACTTCCCTGGAAGGATTGCTGGCAGATTTGCCTGAGCTTGCCGAGGGGTTCTCGGAGATGGTTTCGAACATGGTTTCAGATTTGTGGAACAATTACGTGGAAGCACTGGGATATGTCCAGGAAAATGCTTAAAATAAGCACTACTGATTATGTTGATGTATTAATCTGCTTTTGTGCCGGCTAAACAAACAAATTTTGTACGTAAAACTTGGCAGTTGACTTCAGGTTGCAGGTAGATTTGTTCTTCGGATATTCAAACTGTTTGATTAATTAGACGATCGACCTCTAGTGTAACGTGAGAGCCAGCAAGCGATGCTCGCAGGAGGATTTTTCGAATTCCAATTTCACTTTGCCTGGGACATCACCCCGGGCTTTTGTTTAACGTTTATACTTAAATTTTCTGTTATCCTGCCGTAATGATCATGCCAAAATAGTCATTCTAATGAAGTGTCATAGTTTATGTCCAGTTTTCCTTAATTTGCAGGTCGTTGTTGTAGAGGTTAATCTCAATTTTCCGGCCATGACCCTCCAACGGGTTTTGAGATTATGTTTGTAATTACCAGATCCAAGTTATAGGTTCAAGTGTGAGAAACATCCCTAGAATGTAGATCTCTATTGCGATGTTCTTTAATTTTTTTTTCTCTTCCGTTTCACTAGAAAACCCACCACTAACCAACAAACACTAACATAGATAATAAAGATTCGTTGTCATTTAAGTAAATGTCTTAAGTTTGACTTTTGTGAATACAATTACGTTAAATACTTGTTAAGAATTTTTTGTCTCCTACATCGTCTGACTCAAATTAGTCCAGATTAGTCAACTTTCGAACTGAATACTTGATAATCCTAAACTAGAAAATAGAAAACTTATCGTCAGATCACTCTGCCTTTATGTCCCAAACTTCACTTCATTTATTAATTTTTGATGTTGTTGCTGATTAATGTTAAGTTGACATTGGCAAGTCATCGATGGAAGGTGATGGAATGCTTATCAATAGAATAGAAAGGGGAAATTGAGGAGTAATTGCGACGAAAATATAGTATATGCATCCTTCTACAAAATTTTTGTTTGTTTGCTGTTTGACTACTTGTTTCTTTTCTTCCCTTTTAAGTTTTAGGAAAAATCTTGTGGATTTGCACTAAAAGAAATAAAAAATTGAAAACAACGACCAGGTCTTCCTTCGAGAAATTTGTTAGAAGTTGGGTTTACATGCCTTGGATTGGACAATATTGCACGTACGGCGGGAATGTAGACTTTTTCCGAACTTCTCCGTGGGCCATTTTTACAGAAAAAAATAATAATAATAAAATAATATAAACAGTTAAACAATTAAAATTTAAATAAAAAGATTGATAAATTATTTGATATCGTTAAATGAATTATATAATTATTTTATTATCACTTAAAATTAAGTTATATGGTAAAACGTTTTATGAAAAATATTGTATCATTTTCTTGAAACCAAATCGGAACAATTTTTTTTAATCATTTTTGAAAATTGGAATAGTCAATTAGCCAACAATCACATATAAAATTATATGAAAAATATTTTATCTACGGGAAACGCAGGATATATATGTATATATTTTTTTTGTTTACTTTTTTTGTTACTTTTTCAGTTTGACTATTAGTATTTTATTTTTATTCTGACTATTAATCAGTGGCAGAAAATAAGAAAATTGGTGATATTACAAAATTGAGCTAATTAATAACTTGATATTGATTATGCCCATTACCGTTAAGTTTGACTATTACTGTACAATTTTTTTTTCCAGTTATTTTCTTTCTTATGATTAAGATATTAATATTTTTGAATAATATGAAGGATCTTCATAGTCTCCATTGATATTATTGGGGTATATTAATTTCTTTTTATTTTTTTACCTATTTATTTTGTATAAATTGGTTCAGTCTCCTATAGGTTAATATAAACAATTTTTTTTTTTGGTCATGCATACAAAAATTATTCTCTTAATTCTCTCTTTAGTTTTCTCTCTGGATTTGGATTTCTTGGGCCAAGATCATGTTCATCAGGTATACCAAGGGATATATCCACAGTATTGTTTATTTGGTATAGCTAACTTTTGGGTTTTTCTGGACTTCGTTCTGCTGATAATAATCGCCCAAGTACCTAAATTATTCACAACCTTGAGGACTTACGCCCAACTCAAACCAAAATTTCAGACTTCAAATGTTATCTCAAATAAAAGAAACTCAAAAACTAATCTATCAAGTCTCAACAGAGGACGACCCAAAAAAAAGATCAACAGCAAAGCTTAAAAGTTAAATGGACAGATTTACCAAATTCAACAAACAAATTTTTTTAAATCTATATTTGCTAATTTAGCCTATACTCGACTTATCAAGTAAATCAATTTTCTCGTTTCTGAAGAAGATACTGTATCTAAAAAAAAAAAAAAGATACTGTTACACTGCATTATGCTCAGCGCTCCTTGTAACATTTGGGTACGGGTCCATTACGAGGATGACTTCGTTTCTTTTGTTTTTTACCCCTTTCTTCTGGAGGGAAGTAATTAATTAGCCTAAATTGTGGAATTTATGACCAACTTAGGCCTTTTGGCTTAAGAATTGTTGCAAAGAAAGATCGGATTGAAAAATACAGCAAGGAAATAGACTCATTGAATTTATATTCAAAAAAATGAATAGAGAACACATGAGATGAAACCTGGGTTTAGGATATGTCAAAAATTCAATATTTTAAAATGATAAGGATAAATGGCGGTCTAATAACTTTAGGCCCAAGTCCAAAAGTCGCACAAAAAAAAGACTCTTGGTGACTTTGGTCTCGTCCAAGAGACTTGGATTCCATCCTGGACCCCATCTAGTTACCTCTACCTTCCCTATTTGTACCTCTCCTCAGCTAATGAGAGTTCACTAAATTTTATTTGTTCCTTCTCTATTTTTCAAGGTAACGACCTTAGGCCATCGATTTAAATATTAATGCTAAGTTCAACCCTAACGCTCAACAGTTTTGCCTTATTTTACAGGTTACAAATCCCATCCAGCATCCACTCTCCTTGTATGATAAACCCACTCCCCACCACCCTCGACGAGGTTTGATCCTAAAAGAAAGAATCCAAAGATTACGTTCTCTCCATATCAGAATGAGATGTGACCTCACTTAATTATTCCCTTCCATGGCTACTAACCAATATACAAAACAAAAGCAAACAAGGCAGGAAAAGGACCTTAACAGTGGATAAGGCACCGTTATAGTATCTGAAGATTTTGTTCGAATATAACGACGTTCTTAATTTTTGTAACTACAGCTTCATTTTTTGCAACCTAAAACAGTTTTCATGTATTTTTATTTTTTATTGTAAAAAATAAAACAGTCGCTGAAAAAGCTTAAGATGCTCTTGAATTTGGGCAAAATCACGGGACTTATTTTTTCTAGTGTTAAAACATTTCTGTAGTGGATAAATAAATAAAAAAATGGATTACTTTACACGTTCACGGATGGGTGTGACAACACCAAAACATGCCAAACAACCGCGCAACTCAACATTAGATAGAGCGCGGTTTTGTAGATGTAAAAAATTAATCGAAATTTTAACCAAAAAAAAGAAAAAATTAATTGAAATAAATCCAAAGATGAGTTGGTAATTGCATGTGGGATTCACTGACCAATGGTCCCTGAGTCGGTAAGTGTATGTGGGGTTCACTGCCAAATGTTCCTCGTAGGGCTGTTTGGTGAATTGGTCAACTGCAATGACCTAATATAATTGTCTTATTCAATCGCACGTTCTATTATGAGGCATTGTATATAAGCGCCATTACGGGGTCCGAGACTATGGCCTATAAGCGCCATAGTTGCGGGCCCCACAGGTAAAAATTAATAATATTTTTAATTAAATTTAAAAATTTTTAGTGTTTTTTTCAATTATTCTTTTTAAATTTTTTTAAAAAAAGATTTTTTTTAGAAGACGCGTGGGCCCAGAGACTACTCATAGAGTCCTAGGGAAAAAAATACGAAGACAGTTATGAGAAACGTGGGAGGGGACAAGTGACGTGTTTTACAGATTTTTTATTTATGTTTATTTGAAAAAAATTTCTTATGAACACAACTAAAATGAAATATGTAGATAGTTGAAGTAAAATTTACATACATTTTTTAAAAATTTTGTGTAAACACTTTACTTGACCGTGCTATAGTTATTAAACTCGGTCCAGTCTGATCGGTCGGATTGGTGACCCGGTGACCCAGGCACTGGGTCAGGCCGATTCGCGTGAACAGTGATCGGGTCATTTGAATAATAATTTTTTTTTCACTTTTTATTGTGCAAACAGTAAAAATAATATTTTTTAATAATAAACAGTTGTCAAACAGTAAAAAATTATAATTTTTTCACTTTTTACTGTATAAACAATAAAAATAATATTTTTTAATAATAAACAGTGTTTAAACAGTAAAAATTATAAATTTTTTTCATTTTTTACTACTTGAACAATAATATTTGTATAATATTTACACACTAAAATTTATTTTTTTTTAATTTTTACTGTGTGAATGATAAAAATAATATTTTCATAATACTAAACAGTATTACACAATATTTTTTTATACAATTTAATAATTTTTTATTTTTTATAATCTATTTTTCTGTATGCAATAATTTAACATTGTTCATATATCAAATAATATATTAAAATTGACCTTAAAAAATAATTTTTAAAGAATTTTTATCAAAATTTTGACTAGTATAAATTACTTTTTAATTTATGAAAATATAATTATTGTGCTAAATTGTACAAAAAAATATATATATATTATTTGATATATTCATTTTCTCAAGAATTAATGACTCATTGGTTGAATCAATGACCCACTGATTGAACTAATGACCCACTGACTCAATCGCTTGATCGGGTGAGTGTCCGAACTGGTTTTAATAATTATGGACCGTGCACTTTATAAATTTAAAAATTAATAAAAATTAATTAAAAAACACATGGGACGTGCACTTGTCTTCCCACTGTCTGTCTTTGCAGCGAGATTTTGTGTGTATGCTGTCTCCAACTCTTAAATTTACGATGGTAACGTAACGATGGTATCAACTTTTTTTTTTTGACATCAACTGTGACTAAAAATGCCCCGAAAAGTGTCTTTCAGTAACACCTACAAGGATTATTTCATTATTATTTTTTTAAAAAAAATAAAAGTTAAATTTAAATAAATATTATTTTAAAATTTAAAGTGTAGATTCAAATATTATACACTAAATAAAAAAAATTCAATATTTTTTGGAAAAAAATTCTGAAAATATACTCAATTTGGGACTTTGTGTGCAAATCTCGGTGTCCCAAACTTTACTGTTCAATTAAATTCACCTAACGACAATAGACTTTTGACCAATATCCTTAATTACTTGCTTAACCTGATGAACCCTGACCATAGGAGAGATTCACCAGTTAAACTCCATCATCGGTGATGTGGGAGAGACGCCGGCGACTGTAGTGCCTGATTTCGGAAATATGGCGGCGGATGTGGCTATAGTGAAGGCATTTGGTGTGAGAGGCTGTGGAAGGAGAGAAAATAGGGAATGAAGAATCAAGAGTCAGCCTTTGAAAAATGTAAGCACCTCAAACATAAATAGAGACACAAAATTTTTTTAACGAACTGCACTCCTTCATATATGTCAAAAGCGATGAGAAGCGGCTGGAGAAAGTTCGAATTAAATGCAATTAAAGACTTGTTGATTATTAAAATAAAATTATAATGTTTAATTAAATTGATATTTATTTATTTTTATTTAAATAATAAAATAACTAGTTGTATATTATATATTTATTTTATGAGAATAAGATTACAATGATATTTTAGTGAAGAAATTATTTAGAAGCAATTGTTTCATTCAAAATAACTTCAAAGTTACTTTTTTGGGTTACATTTCTCTTACATATACATTACGACCTGGGGGAGAAAAAAGAGTTATATTTATGCGCATTCACGTTAAAGCGTTTTTTATTGGGTCAACTTATTTCTATGGGAAGGCAATGTTTGAATTTTAGGTAATCATTACATTACATGAAGGCATATTAATGGTTAAATTTTAGTTAAATGATATTCAATTTGTACAATAAAATATATATTTTATATAATCATAATTAAAAAATATATAATAAAAAAATATAATAATAATTTTTTGAGATCACTTTTTATTATTATAATTATACAAAATATATTATTTATTATATAAAATGTAAATTTAGACAATATTTAGCCACTAAATTGTACGATCATCCAAGTTTTCCCTTAATTTTACATGAATTGGCTGATGATTGAATTCCACATGCATCCATGGCCGTCTTTCACAACAACTACAGAGAAAACAAAAGCAAAATGACAAGGAAAAGGCTCTTAAAACATTGCCGAATAAAAAGGCTCTTAAAATATTGCCGAATAACAGAACCTTACATTACACTAACTAAGCAGCAAAATCCCATTGAAAATACCAGCCGGAGAGTCCTGGTACGTAATTGCAGCCTTTTAATCCTAATTCTTAGTATAATTTGCGTCATTCCATTTTTGTACACTTGCACCCACCAGATATTATATATAGCAACTGCCTCACTTCGAT
This sequence comes from Carallia pectinifolia, assembly GCA_037832335.1. Lineage (NCBI taxonomy): Eukaryota > Viridiplantae > Streptophyta > Magnoliopsida > Malpighiales > Rhizophoraceae > Carallia > Carallia pectinifolia. The sequence goes on from CM075451.1 coordinate 2,721,892, forward strand.
CCTTAGCCATCCTGCGCTCGGTAATAGGCAACATGTCTTCCTTTTGCTCTTCCTTTGATTCGTCCCCTGCTGTAATCTGTAACTGCGTCGGTTTATCTTGAATGGAGGGCAAGCTTATGCATGCGGTTTGCTTCGAAACTTACGGTGGAGGAGCAGCTGGCTTAAAGGTTTACAGTGCTTTTTTTTTTAACTAGGGTTTATGCTTTGTTAATTAGAATTGTGTTTGGAAAAAGAATTGATACTTGAATTGTGTACGCAATCCAGTAATCCACAGTCCGAGCAGACCAATTGAGCAAGTGTACTGATAAAGTAGCATATGTATAGGTTTAGTCGTGTACATTCGAATATATTAGGAGGATTTGGTTGAAATACTTAATTAGAAATGATTTACAATAATTATGTTTCATATGATATCAAACTTAAATCATCAGAACGACAAAATATGAGTGTAACTATTGATCCAACTAAATTTGGAATTAAAGACTTTTTCTAATTTTGTTGTTGTTGTTGTTGTTGTTATTGCTATTGCAGCATGTTGAAGTTCCAATCCCTACTCCAAAGGAAGATGAGGTTTTGATACGGATTGAAGCAACTAGTCTCATCCACCTGATTGGAAAATTCAGAAAGGGGAGTTGCGCCTTCTTTTTCCTCCCAAGTTCCCTCACGTGCCCAGTAAGCCAGAAAACTTGTAGTATTTACTTGTAGCTATACCTGACAGAAATGTTTTTTTTTTTTTTTAAATTACAACAATGTTGGCAACTGCATATCCTGGATTATATTCTTCCCCAAGGAAGGATTGTCTTTGGGGCGCCTGTATATAACATGTGGAATGAACCCCTTCGTTCCCTGTATAATAAAGTTGGCCACCCTTTTTGCACCGCGATAGAACCACTTTTTCGATCTCGCAGCATTAGAGTTGAAGTTTTTTTTTTTTATTTTTATTAGAAGATTCATTTAACCGTGAACTATATATTAGGAATAACTCTATTTCCCATAAATCTCATCCTTCCCTTTCTCAAGATTTAAACTCAAGACTTTTAAATAGAAGTCCTAATCTCTAACTATTGAGATGTCTCCTGAGAATCAGAGTTGAAGTCGGCGGCCCATCATCTCATAGTTAAGTAGCCAAGGGCCACCTTGCAACACAAGCAGAAAATCTTCCTTGTGATCGAACTTAGCCGGGCGGAAATGATCATTACTTAGATTAATAAGGCTCAGATTGCCTTCAAGCACTATATTTGGCTGAGCCGACAAAAGAGAAAGCCATATTTGAGCTGCTTATCGAGAAATTTAATAACCAGAGTCTACCTTTGAGGCTGCTGGATTCTCTCTTCCAAGCCTATAAATGTGAGAGGGATGTTAAGGCAGTCACGCAGTTCCAGATCATTTTCATCCTCCTCCTCAATCGCATCCCAACCTGGCCTTTCATCCTCGGAAAACCTTCGCCTCTAATGGAGAAATTTGCCACCATATCCCTGTACAAGATTTTCCGTTTTTCATCTCCATCGTAACCTTCTAGCAGTTTTCCAATCCGAGGGCTAGAAACTAGTTCCTAAAAAAGTGAGTTCTGTTGGAAAGGAGATGGGGATTTATAGAAATGATGACTGCGAAAAAAAAAAAAAAATCTCCATTTGAAATTGAATGTCCTTGTTTTGTTGTGATTTTTTGATTGAAAACATATTATTATTGCAACAGGTACTGATGTGGCCGGAGAGGTTGTCCAGATAGGGCCAGGAGTTAAGAATTTCAAAGCTGGCCACAAAGTTGTAGCTATCCTCGGCGCTCGTGTAAGTGCTCATTGAGTACTTTCTTCTTTTTCCCTTTTTCCCCTCTTTGACAAGCTGGCTAATTCTAGTTTTTCAATTAATTGGATGGTTGGTTATAAGTTTAAGCTATTGTGTGATAGATGACAGCATGTTAAGTTACTGATTATGGATGAGTGACAAAGAATCACAAGCTTTGGAAGAAAAATGATATTCTAGTAGAAAAGAAGCTATTTAACAGAAGTATATTGCTAACCGTAGTGCCAGTTATTTGTGTCATACATCTTGAGAAAGTGGCAAGAATAAATAGATTTAGCAACAGACCTTCTACCTGTACATCATGTTTCTGGATCAAAAGAATTTGTATCCTTCTCTGCAATTATTATGAAAATCATTGCTTAGGAGCTTTCCTCATCATTGGCGTTATATGGGCTGATATCTTTCTCTGGCAGTTGTGGTATTCAATACTGGCATGCGTACAGAGTCAAGTGGATCTGGCATGACATCCTCTTGAAACTTGACATGGTGTGGGGATCGTGCAATTTCTCAAGTTGCATGGGTACGGAGCTGCTTGTGGACATACGAAAAGAATAATCATAGCAAAACTGATGATTCCTTTATAGTATTCACACCTTAATTGTCTTCCACTTTTCATTTAATTTGTCTATTTGATTTTTGAGTATGTTCTCTTGAAAACGAACGTCAGGAGGGTGGTGGACTAGCTGAGTATGTTGTGGCTAAGGAGAGCTTGACCGTCATTAGGCCAGCAGCAATTTCAGGAGCTGATGTTGCAGGCTTACCAGTTGCTGCACTTACAGCTCATCAGGTTCTGACACAATATGTTGGGATCAATCTTGATGGCCGTGGCCAGCAGAAAAACATCCTGATTACTGCTGCCTCAAGTGGTGTGGGCCATTATGCAGTTCAACTGGCCAAACTTGGAAACGCCCATGTAACAGCCACTTGTGGGAAGCGCAACATTGAACTAGTCAAGAGTTTAGGAGCTGACGAGGTTCTAGATTACCTGATGGGGCTGCATTGAAGAGCCCATCTGGTCGGAAGTGTGATGCAGTGGTCCATTGCGCAACTAACATTCCTTGGTCTACCTTTGAGCCTAATTTGAGTGAAAATGGGAAGGTCATAGATATTACCCTGGGGTTAAGGGCTCTGGTAACTTTTGCTCTACAGAAACTTACTTTTTGCAAGAAGCAGCTGGTGCCAATGGTGGTAAACCCCGAGGGTAAGAACTTAGAATATCTTGTTGAACTGGTGAAGGAGAGGAAGCTGAAGACAGTGATCGACTCAAAGCATTGCTTAAGCAAGGTTGAAGAAGCTTGGGCCAAGAGCATCTGTGGCCATGCTACTGGAAAAATTATTGTTGAGCCCTAGGTAAAATAGTCGATCCAACGAGGGTGTCAGACTGAGATGCGGACCGTGCGGTTACGTTGAACGAAAGAGGTGGCACATTTATATGCACTGTAGCACAAATCAGTTATGCGGTGGGTTCTGTCCTTTGTTTTGTTCTGCTTTGTAAGTTAGTAGAAGTGCGGTGGAGATGAAATTAAAAAATAATAATAATAAATTTGTGTGTTGTAAAATTTTAACTGTGTTTAATATTTAAAAAAATATATGAAGAAAAATAATAAGTATATTAAATAAAGGAGACTTTACAAAGAGAATATGAAACATATCGGACTTGGATTATGACTGTTTGTAATTGAGTTGTGTAATAGAAACAAGCGTTGACAAACACGGAATGAATATGCTGCAATCAAGATCGTGAGTTACAGTTAATTATCATGTACAAAATGATTATTTGTTGATGGTCCCAATTGCCCTATGTCCATCAGTCTTCTATTTTTTGCATCCTGCTTACAGAAAAAAGTCTTGACAATTATAATGATTGTTATAATTTATGAATCTGCATTTATCGTTTATTTTATTTGTAATGTATGAAAGAGTTTGAGCCTCATTTAAGATTTAACCTTCCTTATCCTGGAATTGGATTTCTTGGGCCGAGTTCATCAGGTATAAGAGGGAATATCCACACTACTGTTAATTTGGTACATAGCTAAATTTTTGGTTGCTCTGGGCTTCGTTCCGCTGATAATAATAGCCCAATTCTAGACCTAATTATTCACAACGTTGAGGATTTACCCCCTACTTGGATAAACCACATTTCGGACTTCAAATGTTGTCTTAAAAATAAATAAAAAAATTATTTTATAGGTTTTAAATTTTAATTCTTAGAAAAAGTGTAGCGATTATAAGAATAGAAAAAAAAATTCATATCTTACAATTCACAAACTTTCTAATGAATCAAAATTTAAAAAAAAAAAAAAAACTCGAAAATTAATCCATCAAGTCTCAACCGAGGACAACAAAGAAAAACACAAGCAAAAGAATAGTTTAATAGTTAAAAGTTAAAATTTTATTTTAAAATTTTAAATTTAAATCTTAAAAAGAAAATTATAAAATTTATGAAAATAAAAAATTATTTATATTATATAAGTAATAATTCAATGAATTTTTAAATTAAAAAAAAAAATTGGGGATGGGTCCAATACAAAGATAACTTAAAGCCAAATAGAAATTAGAAAAAAAAAAAAAAAAAAAGAAAGGAAAAGAAAACCACACCCAAAGGAAGGAACGTTCTCTGCTCTCCTTGCAGTCGCATTCACCGGCGTTCATATTCACACGGCGGAAACTCAACCGTGACTACTAAATAGCAGAGAGACGGGAAAGCCCTTGCAATTTGGGAAAGAGTAGGCCAGCCAACAAATGATCAATCAAGAATTCATGAGTCTGTTTTAGGCATTGGAACTTCGGACGTGTACGCTCACCACCACAAGGTATGATACGTGGTTACTAGAGGGCCACGCTTACTATTCCTTTTTGTTTTTGAACAATCCACACTTACCATTCCAGACATTTATAAGTTGAACTCTTCTCATGTTAGCAACAATAATACGATCCTCAAGAACATTGGAATTTAGAGAAATCTAATTTCATATTTGTCTTTGGTCTCATCTAGTCTGATTCTCCTTTTTCTTATTCTCTTTAAACGGCGTCCGTCGGTCCCCGTGGATATGGTGGGGAAGCTTATGCGCGCGGTTTGCTACGATCGTTACGGTGGAGGGGCAGCTGGTTTAAAGGTTAACATTTTCGTTTCTTTTGTTTTTTTTTTGAATCAGCATGTCCGCTTGTTTATATTTTCCGTGCCGTTGTTTTTATTTTCCTGTTTTTCACAGTTATGCTGATTTTGATCCCATCTGTAATATAGATCACGCATAACTCTTCTGTGTTTAAAACGAGACTGAAATGATCTTCTCAATCGACATTATCCCCCAACCCTTTGTTTCAAGAAAGTGACTTTAAGGGGGGGAAATCTCAAGATTTTCAGGGAAATCCAGAGAATTTTTCGGGGTTGTATTTGAATTATGACCAACGCATGACATTAATTCAGCGGTGTCGTGTTCGTGTGTTTTCTTAAAATCAATTCAAGATATTTTATGTCACATATATATAAGGCTGCTGCCCTGCCCTGCCTTGAATATGAAATAGTACACTTTATTGTTCTAATGCTTGTTGCAGCATGTTGAAGTTCCAGTCCCTACTCCGAAGAAAGATGAGGTTTTGTTAAAGATAGAAGCAGCTAGTCTTAATCCACTTGATTGGAAAATCCAGAAAGGCGTGACCCGCCCTGTTTTTACGCCTCCCAAGTTCCCTCACATCCCCGGTAAGGCAAAATTGTAACTTTTCTAGCTTTTTTGCTTCTATATTCATGCCCCTGAAGCATTCGTAGATCAACAAATAACATTTGTATGTAACTGGTTTTACAATAATTAATATTAGCAATAGTGTGGCCAAACCTGAATTGTATTCCTTCATTAAATGTATGTGATATTAATTCCTTGTTATTATGGTAACTTCGTTGCAACAGTTACTGATGTTGCTGGAGAAGTAGTAGAAGTCGGACCAGAGATTAAGAGTTTCAAAGTTGGCGACCACTACAACAAAATTGAGCTTTAGCAGCAGTCAAAAACCGCAGCCTAAACCTCAAAAATTGCTGCCTAAGGTCTATTGCAGCGGTTTTTGGTCTGTTACGTTTACTAGCGTAGCAATAGATCTTATGCAGCGGTTTTTTATCTTTCTGACAGCGCAAATAACACCGTTGCAAAAAGTATTTTATGCAGCGATTTTTTACCTATTGCAACGCTTTCCTTAACTCATATGCAGCAGTCACCGAGGTAAATATTCAGCGGTTTAATGGCCAAAGGGAACGGTTTTAATTTGCTATTGCAGCGGTTTTGATTTTTTATTGCAGCGATTCTCAAACTTTTATGCAGCGGTTTTGATGGAAATAAGCAGCGGTTCTAGTAGGCATAGACAGCCATTCATATGGGAATATGTAGCGGTTTTGATGGTAATAGGTAGCGATTCCGATGGAATAGGCAGCATTTCTCATTTCTATTGCAGCGGTGCTCAAACTTTTATGCAACAGTTTTGGTAGAAGTAGGCAACGATTCTGACGGGAATATGCAGCGGTTTGGACATAATTATGCAACAGTTCTTTCGAGAATAAGGAGCAGTTTTATAGTTTTTTATGGATAGCATTATAAAAAATATGTCATGCTTTATTGTATTTTATGAAGTGAAAACTTCATTCATAATCAAACTCTTAAACATTCATAAATAACTAGCATCACAATAAAATGAGTACTTAGTTCATTCCCAAATTATTGCTAGTGTTTCGGTAAAGTAATTAAATACAAATTCTACAAGGTCTTGACATGAGAGTTACGAAATGCTTTGCGGGCTTTTGTCACACTCCTTCCTTAGCTTTCATCATCGTCATTATAATCATCCTACAATAAGACAAATTAAAAGGCGTGACTTACACCAATTAAAGAATTGATTCTATCATGAAAAAGGAGAAATGAATTTTTTTTGCTAGTGAATGATCCCTATATTATTTTCTGTCTACTCTCCTTTCTTTTAATCATCTTACCTTTACACTTCTCTTTTGTAAACCTCCCTTAATTTTGTTTTATGTTCTTTTCATCCCCTCTTCTTTTTCCCCTATTTTCTCTAGGTTCTCTCTTGTTATCCTTCATCACAAAGTTTAGCAATTTCATTTATAATCATACATATGTAAATTTATGGATAGACATTTTTGGTAAGGAAAATCTCTAAAACATGGCATGCTACAAAACACGTAACATGAATCCAACTATCAGTAATAAAAGTATGAAAGCAGAACGAGAACAGGTTAGAACGAAAGTGAACATGGATGTTGATGGATGTTCCCTGACATGCAAATTTTGGTTACTTACAACTGAACAAGACTTGGTAGCTCGACAGTTCAGGTGGGATTTGACCATTGATTGAATTGTTATTCATGTGACTAACCAAAAGAAAAAGAAAATGTGCAACATTAAAGTAAAGCAACAAATTTAGTAGAACTGTATTAGAAGTAGCTTTTGGCTAAGTGATATTAGAGAAGTGCTCACAAGTGTGTTGTTTTGTTCAAGAATGCAAATGACTTGGGCAGCGGTCTCGATATGTGGCTCTAGTCAATCTGGATCCTGTCCAAGTTTGGAAGATATCCAAGCTCATCAGGCAGGGGGCTGGTCAACTGGTTTCCATTCAGAAGCCTGGAAACATCAATATCATACGTAAGAAGCCACCAGAGAGAGGCATAAAGTGAACTTATCCAATAATAGACGTGCCAAGAATTGTGCGAACACCATAAATGAAGTCTCATTAAGGAGTCAAACTTACGAGAATACTGAAGACTTGTTGTCGCCTATTTCTTTTGGTTTACTCTCATTTATGTTGTTCCACACAAAGTCCTTTAAGGAATATGGACAAAAGAGAAGCTAGTAATAATACAAAATATAAATGCTTATCTTAACTAAGTAGCTAGAGATACGAAGGATCGTGACAGGATTACCTATAAGCTTGCAAATGACATTTTTTACTATTCTTTCGCAGCTAGTGCAGCACATCCTGACTTTGAGCTCCACAGTCTATAAAGCAAAATAAGTGACCAACCAAAAGCTAAATTGCTATCATTTAGGGGAAAATTAAAAAAAAAAACAAGGTAAGCATGCAGGGCTATTTTCACGTTATCTTTCTGCTTATTCTTTCGTTCCTCTTCTTGTTTCAAAGAGCTCATTTTTTTTCATGGGAAACCTACAAGCACCAGACAAAAGGCATGTGGAGAATACCCCGGTGCATTTCAAATAAAGCTTCTAAAAAAATTCACCCAATAAAACAGCTTTGTACAGATGTACGTGTATATCGAACCTTGCTGTCACATGCCCCACTAGAATTCTCTGACATCACACAGACAAAATGATGAGGAAGATAAATTGAAGGCTAACATCTATAAATATATTTAACAAAAGAATCCTTAAGTTGTTATAAATTCCTGCAATTGAAGAAAAATTCAGTTGAAGAAATACTCCAATTTCATAGTATTCTACTTATCTACAACGCCTCTAATGAATATAAAGAGAAATAAATCAAAAATAAAGGAATTTTAAAAATCAAGAGAGAAAAAAAACGCAGAAAAAAGAGATGATGAATTGCTAGAATATGCCCATGCATGTGAGTGTTTGCTTACACATACAGATAAATTCCAGGTTATATAGACTTCTCAAAACAAATAATGGAACAACACTAACCATGCTTTCAAATGTCAAATCCTTGTCATTCTTCGTTGGAGCCTAACAAGAAAATTGAGTTAATTGATGAATAAAATGAATGAAGAAAGAAAAGGAGAAAAATTTATGCAATAGGAAAATGATTGTTTACTGATCTTATAACTCCTTCAATCAACCTGCATCAAATAACAGGAGAACATTCAGCAGAATTACAAAAATTCATGTATTTACTCTCCTTTTGTTTTCATAAATAATTCTACAACTGCATTAGGCTATATTACAAGAAAATTCACACACAAGAGAGAAAAAGAAAATGGAAGGATCACAAGAATATCATTATAAATTAGTAGCAACTATTACAAAACCCAATCATTCAATAGTCTAATCAATTTTCCTCACCCAGCACCCTAACTAGAGGGAAACCCAACTTCTTGAAGCTTTGTTTTTTTTTGACATAGGGTAGAATTGAGTTCTTTAACCGGGATTCAGCAGGTAAATGAGACACAATATTGATCATGCAAAAGAATTCAATGAAGTGTGAGGACACTAGCCATTTTAGTCGTTGACTTGAACGCTCAAAACCTTTTCAAACATTTAGACAATAACTCCTCATTAGATACTCATCACAGACAAATGTGACCCTACTAATGGTACTTCATTTGACAGATTGTGATTTGCAGTAAAGAAACAGACATAAAAGCAGCAAAGTGAATAGAAATAACTGTTAAAGCATTATCAACTTGCCACCTCGCAGAAAAAACTAATTATTTCTTGCCTTGTTATAGAAAACTTTGGATGACGGCGAAATCTCTAAAGTTATTGCATCAATTTGGAAATCACAGAAAGCACCATGACGACCAATTGGAATGCCCATTGTCTGACTTTACAGTAGAACACAACAAATGTGCAGAGAAAGTGAGCTGGGGCAAACCCCTTCAATTTACTTGAACAACTAATTCAAATTAGCATGAAGTTATTAGAAAGCACCAGTAACATCTTCCACCCCCTCGCATCTGTCCAACAGCACACAAATGCAGCGAACACATACATGCAGGAAGAAAGAAAATAAAAGAAAAATAGAACCAAGGAATGAGAAAGAAAGAAAGCAAGAAAGCACCTGATAATACAATGAACTTGTAAGTGTAGCTGTGCCTTGAACATAATCAGCAGCTGGCATACCAAATTTCCATTTTGTATCAAGACTTCTTGCTACTTTTCCGACAAATTCCAATATTTCCCCCAAAGTCTTAAGCCATTTCAAGTCAAGGAAAGACCAAAATTTCCCAATCTTTACACGCAAACCTTGCCTATGTACAGTTAAATAGTTTACAACATTGATGAGGTCTAGGTTTGACATTTGCCCGTTAGATGCCTCAGCATAAATACTGAGGGTGTCCTCAAACTAGTCATTTCTGTCAGCAACTTTTATAACCACAGCAGCAGCCATAGTCCCAGCACGTCTAAAACCATCAGATATCTTACTATGATCAACAGGATTCTCCTTCAATACATTAAGATTACTTCTTTCCTTACAACTATCAGAGCCTAAGTTTCCAAAGCTGGCAAACACTGGCGTATGATAATCTCGTAGCCAAGAAGAAACCGAGGCATATTCCCCATACCGTGAGTCTGCAATGACCCAAATAATATCCTTGGCCAGCCATGTAATCGGTGAATATTTCTAAGATTAAAAGATTTGAACGGTGAATATACAGAGCAACCTTAGCCAAGATTAAAAGCTACAAGTACTTCTACGTTGAACTCTACAATTAATTTGAACAAAGACAACAACCCCACCTTTAAAGACAAACAAAAATCAAAGACAACACCCAACCTATGGATCACAACCCCCAACGAAGAATGAGGATAATAGATTAAAGAAATCAATTGCATTATGTAAAGAAAAGATTTACCAGGAGGAACACTTTTTGATAATTCGTATGGCAAGAAAGAACGGCCAGAGAAATAAACTTGCAACGGAGGAGGAAGAGCGGGAGGCGTCGCCGGCAAAGTGGACAGTTGCGGAGAGCAACGATTGAGCGATTAACCAATTAAAGGCAAAGAGTAGGAGAAGAATCACAAGAATCGATTAAAGGCAAGGATTGAGCGGCTTGTGGTCGAGGAAGAGTGGGAGGCGTCGCTAGCAGAGATGGCGTCGTAGGCGGAGCAGACAGCTGCGGAGGGTAATGATTGAGCGATTAATCGATTAAAGACAAGAAGTTGGAGAAGAATGAGGAAAATCGATTAAAGGCAAGGATAGCTTTAGGAGAATCGATTAAAGGCAAGAAGTTGGAGAAGATGAAGATAATCGATTAAACCAAGGATTGCTTTTGTTGGATATTCTAGGCGTGGTCTCCCGATAAAAATAGATTTTTCTTTTTTTTCATTTTCATCATTTATTTTAAAAAATCTAACTGCTACTTTAGTACATAAAACCACTGCCTGCACAAATATATAGGCAGCAGTCCCAACGACGTTGGGTCAAATCACTGTATAAATGAGTTTTTTGGCGGCGATTTTTAACCGCTGAATGGATAACCGCTGCTTTAAAATGATATATAAAACAGTTTTAAGAACCGCTACTTAATAAACGCTGCATAAATTACTTATGGTTTATACAGCGGTTTAAACCGCTGCCTTAGATCTTATAGGCAGCGGCAAAAAAACCGCTGCCTGAGAAACGCTGCCATAAGCCCCAAATGCGGTAGTGGACAAAGTGGCTGCCATTCTTTACCACCAGGCAAGTGCTTATACAATATTTTGGCTTTTGCCCTGTTTTTGCTCTTTGATAAATTGATGATTTTGTTTTTTCAAATGAAAACATATGGTCGGTTACTAGTAGAAATTGTCATTAGAAATGATAATTTGCACTTGATCTGCCACCCTTTTCATTACAGCAATGAATTAAGGACGAGAAATTAATGAGCATTCTGGTGAAAATAGTTCTCTTCATGCATACAACCGATGTTTTGGACCCTCCGATCCCCCGCCATTGAGATGAAACGGGGTTACATTGCATCCTGTTTCCACCTTTTACGTTTCACATTTGCACTTGATCTGCCACACTTTTCATTCAGCAATGCCTTGCCTTCATTGAAGGTGAAGACGATACATGCTTCCAAGTTACCGTAAATTATGAGCTGCTGCTGAGCATCGTAAAAGCACAATTGCAGGCAATTGTGCAATTACCTTCATACCTTAATTATCAGCTTTCATTTTTTCACTATTTCCTTAAAGGAGTCCATTAGGTGGCCGGAAGATTTTGTTAAAAAAATTTCCGTAATGTAACTACATGGATTCATTATGCAACAGTATTGATTACAAGTGCAGCGAAAAAAGGGAAAAAAAATCACTGTTTTTTTGTTGAACAATAAATTTATGTATTTGCGAAAATTTTCCTACTGGTTGCATTCTGGAAATTCTTCCGAAAATTTTTGTTTCGGACATAAACTTTTTTCCTTCTTTAAAATATGCAATGGAATTCTAATGTCAGCTTGGGGGAGGACTAGCTGAGTATGCTGTTGCTAAGGAGAGCTTTACGGTTGCAAGACCGGATGAAGTTTCAGCTGCTGACGGTGCAGGATTACCGATTGCTGGTCTTACAGCATACCACGCTGTCACTCAATCTGCTGGAATCAAGCTTGATGGAAGTGGTCAACAGAAAACCATCCTAATTACCGCAGCCGCAGGTGGTGTGGGTCATTATGCAGTTCAATTGGCCAAACTTGGAAATGCACACGTGACGGCCACTTGCGGGGCTCGCAACATTGAACTTGTCAAGAGTTTAGGAGCTGATGAGGTTCTTGATTACAAGACCCCTGATGGGGCTTCTCCGAAGAGCCCATCTGGTCGGAAGTACGATGCAGTGATCCACTGTGCAATTAACATTCCTTGGTCTACCTTCGAGCCCAATTTGAGTGAAAATGGGAAGGTTATAGATCTTACACCAGGGCCAAGGGCTATGATGACTTTTGCTCTCAAGAAACTTACCTTTAGTAAGAAGCAGCTCGTGCCTCTCTTTGTAACCCCCAAAGGAGAGAACCTAGATTATCTTGTGAAGCTTGTGAAGGAGGGGAAGGTGAAGACGGTGATTGACTCAGAGCATCCCTTAAGCAAGGCGGAAGATGCTTGGGCTAAGAGCATCGATGGCCATGCTACTGGAAAGATCATTGTTGAGCCGTAAATAAAATTGTTGTCCAGAATGCGCTATGATATTACGCGCATCAGTGGTGGTCTATACAGATTGAAAGGACCGGTGTATGACTGTAGACGGAGCAGTTGATAAATGTAGGCTATACTAACAAAATATGACTTGGGGTGGTACCTTCACAATTTCTGTAACTTTTTTTTTTTTTTTTTGAAAATCAAGAATTAGAGTAATAATAAATATATTTAGAATAAAAAAGTGTTTGGATGAAGTATAGTTAAATTATTTAATTATGTAATGATACTTGTCCAAAGAGTCTCGCCAACGAGGTCAAATAGATAGAAAAGGGCCGCTGTCTATGTTGTATTTGTTTTTAAAAAACTATGATGTACATGTACAGATAAGTATGGACATTATATTTTTGTTTAAAAAATAAACACATACACACACAACACCTTGACGAACAACACTCGTGACGTTAACCCTTCCCTCTCCTTTCCATCCATTTTTGCCCCGTCTCCCTCAGTTTTTCCGAGTCAAAAAAGACAATAATAAGACGACTGTACGCTAGCGTGTTCCAGCTTCCAGCCCGCCCACTTTTCCGAAGTTTGACTTGACTTGGCTTTTGTTTCCCTCCTTCGAACTCCGCCGTGAGTTCAACGCCTGTCAAACAGCCCTAGGTTCAGTTCTTCTTCTCGCTTTCTCCATTTCTCCACCCCTCGCTCCCCCTCCCCCTCTCTGTCCGTGTTGATTTGCATAAACAAAATTCCGAAAGTTTGCCCTCGATTTCATGTGTGAAATTTTCCTTGTGTGTTTTTTTCTGTTTCCTTCCTTTCTAGATTCAACTATATCTTTCGCCTTTCTTTATTCGATTAACAATCACGGCTGGGAAAGTAACCGCCTTTTGAAGTCACCGTTTTTTCATATGGCCGCTCAGGAAGCCTGCAATGTCAGTGAACCTGGGGCATGATTTTTCAACCGGGAATGGAATATAAGTTCATCTGTTGAGGTTAATTTTGTCTTCGAATTTGTAAGGGGTTGAAACAGAAGGCAATACTTCTTGCAATGATCAAGGAGTCTAGGCTACTAATACTCTAACAGTGATGATCACATTTTTTAAGCTAAGGTTAAATTGGGTTTAGGCTAAAGTAGTACCTTTGTTACCGTACTAATGGGTTTGGCTAAGTTGAATTTGGGTTTTGTTGCAATCTTGGTCTATAGAAGAACGGCCGCTTATGGGTTTGGTTATTTGGGGGTCTTGATTACAAAGCTATAATTAATGCTCTATGTACGTGTCAAAAAAAAATTTATGCTCTATGCAAGATGGCTTTGTACAGGGTATAAATTGGCAGATATAATGTTGAGCATTGCTGTTATTTGATGAATTTGGATTTCTAGCATATATTATCGTGTTTTGCGGGAGAAACAAGATCGCATTCTGTATCAAGAAGACAAAGCTGGGAATTCCAAGGTTTTGGAGACGGACTTTGATATGGGAGCAAAAAGATTAATCACAGTCCATCCAGAAACTTCACTTTATTTTTTAAAAAGGGAAAAACTTAGTAGACATACAAAATTTTCTTATTGTGTCAACACGTGCTTATTTTATATAATTACGGGTATTTTTTGTGTAATCGTAATGAGAAAAAATGATATAAAAAGTATTATTATTTTTTTCGTTTCATATTTTTTTATTGTGATTGCACAAACAATAGTTGTGGTTATATAAAATTAGTGCATGTGAACAAAATATGACGACATGTATCTGTCTATGTAATGAAATACTTTTAAAAAATATATTTTAAATATATTTAGTATTATTTTAAATTTTAATTTTTTAAAAGAAATCTCTTTTTTTTTTTTTTTTCTATGAAGTCTGGATGGTCTCTAGTCATATCCTCTGCTCACATAACTTTTCCCTTTGCATGCTGCTTGCACCATAGAAGGTACAGGCAGTGAAGAAGCTTGCGTAGTCGGTAGTCGAACAATACTTATCTATTTAGCTATGTCTTTCTGTCTTTGGGTTAGCGGGTACCGGCAACAAGGAAGCTTGTGTAGATGGTCCATAGTGAAATAGCACTATCTGAAAATTTTGATTTGGCTTTTCGGCAACATTTATAATTCATAATTCAAAGAGGGATAATATGTTTGTGCGCATTTATATAAGCAGATTAGTTCTATTTTTTCTTCTTTCACACTGCACTGAAATTGGGCATTTTTTTTAAATTATTTTTGGGATACGAGACAGGATTGACTAAATGGAGAGTAAGGTTTTTTTATTTATTTTTTTTATTTTTTTCCTTCTGTTGAAGCACTTGGATGGTGGACATTTTGCCAATTAGACTAGCACTTTACCTTACGTCCTGCCGCATCAAGGCAATTCCATAGCTTCTCCACCAAGAAAGGTAAATGAATCCGATCATATCATACGACAACTGACAACCAATGGAATGGAAGTTGCAAGACGCGGCGTGGACTCCTTGCTTGGGTTTAAAATTTTTCTTCAAACCAAAACCAAGAGTCCCTATATTAGCCTAGAATTTTCACTATGTTTGGGTATTTTTCATAAGAAAGAAAAAAGAAAAGAAAATTTTAAAATTTTAAAATTTTATACTCATTTTTTTTTCTATTCATTTTTTATCAATTCAAACAATTATCTTTTATTTTTTCTCTTACAAATTATTATTCATTTTTTTCTTACAACTTTCTATTTTTATTCATTTTCTTTTCTATTCACTTTTTATATAATTTCCTACTATCATATTGCTATTGCTATAGTTGCTCATCCCATTTCAAGGATAATGATTATCTTCCTTTTCCCCCAGGATATGCTGATAAGGATGAGATCCTAAATTTCAACTTGCGATTACCTTTGATGATAGAATTCTTGTATATTTCATTTAATATAAAGACAAAAAGAGTTTAACCACGGAGTAATAAATTCAGTAATTTTTTTATCGGACTATGAACGGTCAGTGCATCGCCTAAACAAATTAGATTAATTTTAGTCTCCATTTTTTTAGCAAGGGGTTGAGGTAAGGCGAATAAAAAAATTGATTTTATTTTTTAATTGTTTTTATTATTATATTTTGGGTTTGGAAAATTGATTTTGTTGATTGATTGGAAAAACAAAAATCCGTTTTCACGCTCCACTGCCGGCCACCCGTTTGGCATATGCTCTCTTATTCTTCACAGACAAGACACCGTCTCTCCCAAAACCGAACCGGGTTAATGGTCCAGACTCCAGACCCGATTGTTACGCAGGCACGCGACGCGCTCGGGAAAAAAGACAACAATCCAACGGGCGTCGTGACTATAAGTCCGTATTGGTTGTGCGGAAGAAAAAGAGAAGAGAAAGAAAAATATAATTATTATTATATTTTTTTTTAT
Organism: Carallia pectinifolia; assembly: GCA_037832335.1. Lineage (NCBI taxonomy): Eukaryota > Viridiplantae > Streptophyta > Magnoliopsida > Malpighiales > Rhizophoraceae > Carallia > Carallia pectinifolia. The sequence continues at coordinate 2,737,863 of CM075451.1, forward strand.
TTTTTTTTTTCACTTTTTATATCACTCTAAACGATTTTATTTTCTCTCTATTTTTTCTCTCACAAATTACTATTCATTTTTTCTTTCACTATACTTTATTTCTTTCAATTTTTCTATCACTCCAAATAATTTTATTTTCTCTTCACTTTTTCTCTCACAAATTACTATTCACTTTTCTTTCACCACACTTTCTTTTTCTCTACTTTCTCTATCACTCTAAATAATTTTATTTTATTTTTTTTTTTCTTTTTTCTTCCTTTCTTCACCATTCTCTCCGCTCTAAACACACCATAAATCCCATGCAATTTTCGTTAATGACGCCTAAAGTGTCTCACTCTTTTACCTCGATTGCTCCTCGATGACGCGCTCCGCTCAAGCGTCCCTCCCACATGATGATGCCGCAAATCAGATCTAATCGGACACAAAATGACATAATGACTAAATTTAAAAATAAAAAGTAAATGAACCATTTGATTAAATTAATTTCTAAATAAATTTAATTATGAGATTATTTTAATTTTAATCTATAAATTTGATAATTATGATTTTTTTTTTCGATTCAACAAAATAATTCGGTTGTTGAGGGTCAGTTACGTCATTTTATCAAATAGTTAATCAATATAATAATTATTATTGTCTCAAAAGATAAAGACGGGGACATTCTCAAAGGAAAACCCAAAAAAAAAAGTAGTAGGGACCACACCCCTTTGCCCACCACAACCAACCACGCAATTCAAGTTTTCCTTTCTCCCTAAGGAGAAGGGGAATAATTAAATAACGGATTAAAATATTGTTTAAAGTCAAGAAAAAAAATCGAAATTTAAATATTGCTTTTTTTTTTTGTTTAACGCTCTTTTGGTGTCTTCTCCTGTGGTTCTTCTGCGGAATCCGCTCTCTCGCTCTCTCTCTCTCTCTCTCTCTCTCCTCTACACATTGTTTGTTAGTTAGTCGCCAGTTGATTCAAACAGATCGCTGGTCTTTTGGACTGCCTCTATTGAGCGTTGTCAATGGTGAGTTATATTATTTATTTGAGAAAATTGGAATTTTGAACTTCTCGAGATTTCTTTTTGTCTTAAATTAGTTTCTTCTTCTTCTTCATCTTAATTCTTTTTTCGCAACGCGTGCTCTTTCACTTACACCGTTCCATGTAAACAAAAAAAAAAAAATGCGTTTCGATTTTGCTGCCTGAGGTCCGTTTGGTTGCCGCGAAAGCGGAGGATAAAAGAAAAGGAAGATGGAAAATTCAGAGTCATAGTGTCTTTCGATCTTATAATTCGTTTTCTTTTCCTTTTGATAGTTTGCTTTAATTCTTTTCGAGACCAATAAACAAACAACGAAAAGAAGCTTGTCGATGATGATAAATACATAAGATTTAGAGTCTTAGTGCCTAGAAGCTTCTCGTTAATGGCGTGTACTCGAAGAATTCCACGTTTCTCCCCCTCTCTCTCGCCCTTTCTTTCTTTCTTTAATTATTTATTATTTAACTCTCTCTGAATCTTTTGGCGTTGATTTGATTGTCTACGGTAAATTCTAAATCTGGTGTTTTGGGTGATTCGTAGCTTCAGCGAGAATATTTTGTCAGAATAAGATTTGATTTTCGTTCAGTCCGATTAGTTGAAGATAGTTGATCACGCAGACGCACACATGCATTTGTGAAATATTAGAAGGTTTTGTTTTTTTTTAGAATATAGTTTTGCATCTTGACAAATATCAACGGACTTGTTTATTTGCTGGTATTATCGCAATCGATATGAACTTTTTTTTGTAGGTGAAATTGTGTTGTTTGGTTAGGTTTATTGGAAGTTTCTCACATTTTTATTTCACCATGTTTGTACGTCTCTTCCTATATCTAAACGAGCCTACTGAGAATTTGGATTGATTTGAGATTGCTATGTTAGATTTATATTATTATTTTGTTTTGTGCCCTGTATTTTTTTTACCTGTTTTCATATGGAAGCGTTCATTTACCATTATTTTTATTTTTCCTTTCTGTTTCTTCTTTGCAGATCAACTTGGTTTTTAAGAGAAGGGCGTTATTGGAAGTAAATTTAAAGAAATGGATTGAGACACTTTATTGAATGCTTCCTCTATCTATGCCGTGATCGTTTTTAGATGATTCAACCTGATCGCAGCTTTTAGAAGCTGCACTTAAGCATGTTGATTTCTTGGCTGATATTCTTTCACTGCTACAATGAGAACCGGATTCCTGTCGATGTTGTATATAACAAGCTACAGTTTAGCACTAATTCATTTATGCAAACTGGAGAGTCATACTCTGTTGACAGAGTAGACATTCCCATTAGAAGGTTCTTACAAGTCCATTGACAAATTTTTCTTTGTCGTCTGATACAGTCCTAGTAATGGAAAGGTGCGTAGACTCACAATCGGACTTGATTTCATAAACTTCTCATGTTTTCTGATGCATTTAGCCCAGTTCTCTGGAAATAACTTTTTCAATATTTCCTCTTCAGATTTAAAGTCTTGCAAGAGCTTGGTGATGGTACATGTGGTAGTGTTTTTAAGGCTGTCAATACAGATACATATGAAATTGTAAGTAAGCATGATCAATTTTATGGTTCAAGCCATACTTAATTGCTTATTTTTGCTTATCGTTTCCAGGTAGCACAAACTTGCTACCCTAAACTTTCCTTACCTACAAAGGAAATCATTTTGGGTAGTGATAGAATTGTTCGCTAATTCAGGTTAATCCTTCTTAATAAGGATAAAGACTGTTTGTTCAGTTAGCTGCTATAAGCATATTTTAAAACAGTATACTCTTTGACTCAGGTTGCTGTGAAGAAAATGAAGAGAAAGTTCTATTTTTGGGAAGAGTGCATGAACTTAAGAGAAGTAAAGGTCTGATTTTCTTTGGTAGTCTTTGCATAATCAAATATGTCACATTTTACGTACAGCTTGTAAACAATAAGCTTGACATTGTCTTTTGCAGGCCCTCTGTAAAATGAATCATCCCAATATCATAAAGTTAAAGGAGGTTGTCAAGGACAATGATGATTTATTCTTCATTTTTGAATACATGGTAAGACATTAATTCCATTTCCGTATTGCTAATGACTGATTTATGTTCTTTTTTGATGAAGCCAGAATTATCAGCCTGCCTGCTGGTGTTATTGCTAGGATTTTGTAATTAGTGGAATCATGACGCTGAAGAAGATTATGGTTGCTACACTATAAATACACATTTCATATGTAACTGTTGTTGATGCTTCATTCCACTCAACCAAAATGATTTTTAACTTCAAATTATTGATATACCTGCATGAATTTCTTTCCTTGTTTCCATCCTGCATGAGAGCTTGTTTACCATGAGATGGTTCCATACAATTTATTTTAGCTTCTTTCCTTTACATAGATGCTATTATGTTGTTGCTGTATGGGGAAAAATATGATTTTGATAATTTGTGACTGTTCATAGTTTGTAATTTCTTTAATTTGGCCTTCATCAAACCAGGAATACAATCTGTACCAAATAATGAGAGAACGAGAAAAACCTTTCTCGGAGGATGAGATACGGGGCTTTATGTCTCAAGTGCTGCAAGGACTTGCTCACATGCATAAAAATGGATATTTTCATCGAGACTTGAAGCCTGGTATACACCTAAATATTCAGTTAGTTGCCTCTCCATGAATTTCATGGTTTGAGAGTACGACGTGCATGTTTATAGATTTCACATGGCAAACTATTAATCAAAGATCATTCTGTTGTTAGAGAACCTGCTGGTGACAAATGACGTTCTTAAAATTGCTGACTTTGGACTGGCTAGAGAAGTTTCGTCATTGCCTCCTTATACTGAATACGTCTCCACACGATGGTAAGCCATCTTCAACTAGTTCATCTGGTTATTTATGTCTCATTGCATGTGCATTTCCCCGTTTTCTGGTCTGTGTCAAATGTAAATGTCAGGTACCGAGCTCCAGAAGTTTTGTTGCAGTCATCAATATACAGTCCTGCAATAGGTATTCTCTTCTTCTCCGACCGTGTTCCTTATATTTCTCCTTTCTCTTCCTGACTCTGTTTTTCCTCCTTGAGTTTGTAATTCTTGACACAATTCTATTAGATTGCATTTTTGTACCATGAATAATTAGTGTTCGGTGTATAAAAATGAAATGGTTTGAAGTTTTATTTATGGAATAATCCATATGTTATCAACAAAATTTGTGCAACGATGCTCTCTATAATAAGTTGTTTATTATGTCTACGATTTTATCCCTTACTGTATGCAAATTTTGTAGATTGACATTCTCCCTTTTTGATTGATGGCAGATATGTGGGCAGTGGGTGCCATTTTAGCTGAGCTTTTCACTTTGTCCCCTATTTTCCCTGGTGAAAGGTGATACGAAAGACTAGATAACTGTAGTTATGTTGCAGACATGCCATTGTCCTTCGCACATTCCAATTCAGCCTGCACATGCACATACACATGCATTGAACAGATCTTGTTGTGGTACTTAGTGTAATTACTTAAAAGGGGAGGAAAATTTTCTTACAGCTTGCTACTTTTCCTGGCTGTCTGTTGGAGTGTACAATGGATTTATCTTTTCAAGTATTTTGGACTGAATTCACCTTACTAAGTACTATAATTTTGCTGGAAATCACAACAGGACATCACCCATTTCTCATCAGGCTTTTAAGAAGATATTTTTCTTGTGTAGAGCTGTTCCCTGTGGGTGACACACACATTCTCTTATATTTAAATCTGCGGTTTAACTTGCAGATTGAATTGTGCTTATTAGATCGATGGATTTATATTATTATTTGAAGAAGCTAGGATGAACTAGTAACACTAGAAATGATTTAATTCTGCATTTGGAATAAGAAATCACTAGGAAAAAACTCCTCAACTTCATCTTATAAAATGAATTAATGGTGGACAGTGAATTAGACCAGTTGTACAAGATATGTTGTATTCTTGGTGCGCCAGATTGGACTACATTCCCTGAAGCGACAAATATACCTCGGTTGATGGAAATTAGTTATTCAACAGTAAGCTAATCTATCTATTCAACTAGTTTTTATACATCCTCTTTTATGCTTTGAATTTATGCTTTCTGTTATATTTACATGTAGATTTTGCCTGCCAACTTATCTGATGTCATTCCCAGAGCCAGCTCAGAAGCTGTTGATTTGATCATGGTGGGTGTGAAAGTAGTTTACCTTTTACTAGATTTTACAGCTACCATCAATGTGTGTTCAACTAAATTGATTTTCTGATTTTATTTTTGGTTTTCTTCCTGTTCTTGCTCTATTATAGCAATTATGTTCGTGGGATCCATTAAAAAGGCCAACTGCTGATCAGTCACTGCAACATCCATTTTTCCATGTAATTTGTGCTCTCAAACTATGATTTTGCATTTCTTTTGATAGAAGATGAGATCTAATCTATTAACATTTTCTTAGCGGTTGGGTATGTGGGTTCCTCATCCACTGCAGGACCCACTTGCATTAAAGCTTAATAATATAGGTGAGTCTTCCCAAGTTCACTTGTTTGAAAATTCATTGTCTATTTGCTCTTTTTTTTCGGTTTTTTTTTTTTCTCCTATCATTTTCTTTTCAACTATTTGACAGGCTCAAAGCCAAATCTTGAGCTAAACCTATGGGATTTTGGTGCTGAAGCAGATGACTGTTTTCTGGGCTTGACACTGGCAGTGAAACCAAGCATTTCAAACTTGGGTAATATTAATGTGCCTCTTGGTCCTGCATACTATTGTGTGTGTTCTTGGTAGTGCCTTGGTTGAGTTCTTTTTTGAGCATTTGTTTACTGTCTTCCTTTCTTAGATCCTTTCATCTTTTTGGTATGTTAGATCATTTTATCTTTACTTTTGTGAATTCATCCTTTTATCACTTTTTCTCACTTTTGAGGGACGAACAAGTGCTCCTATCTAACTATAATTCCCATTTCCTGCAGAGGAAGTCCATAATGTTCCTCAGGGGATTGGAAAGGTGAGTTTATATGACTGCATTGACTATCGCTGCTGCCTAGAGTTGTGCTCCATACTAAATCTTTGGCATGAAAAATTATGTATCTAAGCTTTGTAAATTCCACAATCCAGGATATTCTGTTTTGTTCCGAGTTAAAAGATCATCAAGAGCAGTCAGGTATTTATTTATTTCTCCTTCTCCTGCCTAATTAATTAAGTAGAAAAGCCTTTATTTGGCATGCTCTTTGTTTTATTGCAAATTTGTTCCTTACAAAATCCCCTCCATAATCTTTAAGCCACCCAACTATCTATCGGGGGCACGTCTTGTTTATGGAATATATGTCATGATAATGCTGATTTGCAAGCAATATTCTAATGGACAAACACTGCCTTGTGAAGATACAAATCAATAGGAATCTCCAATAATATCTTACCCTGAAATTAATGGTTTTCAAACATTAGAACTTTAAGTTGACAATTTATCCTTGTAGATTTTCCTCGAGTATCAAAATCTTGAGAACTGTCTTCAAGGCAGACAACAATGCATGCTTCAGCGGAGCTCTGGGAACCATGACAATGAACTGTTTCAATTGAGGCTTGAATAAGTTAGCCTTATTTCTTTCTGTCTTGAATGCTGACATGCTTCTTGTTAATATTTGTTCCAGTTCTTTGGTCACTATTATCTCCTGATCAAAATGGAATTCACCCACCTGTTGAGTCATCATTGTCACTGTCATTCAGGTGAGTTCACATTATAATTTTCTATGGCTGCAAAAAGAATGATATGTAGTAGCAATGCAAAGAGATAAGGCAGGGAGTCATGAATTTGGGGCATATTGAGTCCTTCCATAGGCTCTATTTTGCTTCATATCATTGATTGTTAGCCATATTAAGCTCGTACTTGTTGCTGCTCAACATAGAAACTGCATGTGTGTTAATTCAGTATTGGGCATTTCTTTGCCTGATATTGCATCATCTGCATTTCCAGAAGATAAAGGTTGCAAAACTTTGAATCTGCTTCTTCCCTTGACAGTTCAATTCAGCATCAATCAGTTGGAGTTCCACAATCATCTGGATATACGATTGCGTCCCTCCAACCCAACATTTTAGATCATCCATTGCTGGCAATGTCCTCCCCTCTCCAGCAAAGCCACTACCTTTGATCAATTTGATTGGTGTGATCAACTGAGGACGGGGAGGTGGGCGTACAACATATCTTGCCGTTACTTCATTTTGAAATTGTAAAGTTTCATTCATAATCACGCAAAATATTCCAACTTGCCTTTACAATAGAGTTGCCCTGCACTTTAGGTTTACATTTATACCAGTAGAAGCACAGACCGTGATTCCTTTTAGACGTGTTTTTGCCTTTGTCTCTCTTCAACCTCCTCTGGCCCTTTCCTCAAGGCCTGCTCCCCCGCACGTCATTTGTCATACCTTTGTGTCGTACCAATTGTTTGGTGGTCCACTAATTGGCCACCGGCGTGTACATTTTGACTATCAGATATTCTTCGTTAGATTTGATGTGCCAACGTTTTCATTTCGCCCCATGTACTCGACTGACATGCGGGAAGAAGAAGAGTTGTGCCCGTTTCTGTAAAAGCATATTTCTTTTATAGGGTTGACCTGTTTCTCTGGGAAATGTTTTACGTGCAAACAAAATATGATGAATGACTAAATGTTTACCGAGTTCTTACGAGACAGACAGACGGTCACATGTATACATAGCTTTTAGTTATAGAAGTTCCGAGGAAAGCAGGGACATACTATATGCGTCTTATTACTCTGCTATTCGAGGACGTTAATTTCCTTCCCGTTTGCCCAACGTGGGATCATAGGAGGGCATGAATGCATGATAATTGAGAGAGTTTTGACTCTTGAGGGCTTTAACGTGATTATCCCAGCGCATTAATGGCTTGCTTAAGTACGTTAATTGGTTAAACTTGGTTTTCAAGAATGGAGCTGTCATGGTCATCATGCCTGGACTCCTTGAGCATTATTCTGCATATATTCCATGGTTTCAATTCGGTTCAAGCTTGTTTTCCAAATTTTCAGATGCAACGTATGCATATATTCCATGGTTATTGCCATAGCTGTAATTATCACAGGAATCATGATTATTAGATCATCCAAAAAATACGGTGAGTTCAAGGAGACTGATTTTCGTATTGACGAGGGGGGGTCATGTCTTGCTGCGTTGGCATGCCATGAACAAGGTGATTCAGATGCTTCACAGTTCACCACTGGGTTGTCGCAATTGTGATCTGCCGTACCACGACGTATAAATTATACGGGGAGAAGTACATATCCAGAGAAAATATTCATAATGCAACGAATTTTCTTCTTTTATGTTTGACAGTAATAGATGCACTTCATGTGATGTGCCAAGTCACGCAATGAGCAACCAAAACGTCCCTTACTTTTCCATAGAAAGAGCATTCATCGTACAAACCTTCATCTATGATCAAAAATAAGAGTAGTACCACGAAGGCAGTAATGCAAGTAGCAATTACAAGATACTCGATCGAGACAAATTAGGCCATGGCCTTCAACTGTTGGACTAACTCCGCAATGCACATTCTCTGAATGTATTCATTCAACAAAAATTCCCTCCATTTCTTATGACTTGCCCTAATGGGCTTGCCAGGCTCTTTGTCAACCTCCACCATTATTGTTTTAATAGCCTCATGGATGTCATCCCGGCCGAAGTACCCGTCTTCATCCCTTCTATTTATCTCTAAGGCGGCCTTCATGTCACCAGCTACAAGCTTGGCGTTCAGGAATTGATCACCTTTGAACGGCAACAGAGCCAACTGACATTCATTCACCAATGCGTCAATCAGAGGGCTGAGGCCTGAGTGGCACACAAAACACCCTACGCTGGCATGCGCTAGAATAAGCTGCTGCTGCACCCATCCAGTGTGCACAATCCCTCTCTCCTGAACCCTCTCAAGGAAACCCGACGGCAAAGCCTTATTTAACTCGGTTCTACCGTCAAGCGTAGCAGGAAAGTTCAAGACTAAGAAAAATGGCAGGCCTGTGAGTTCCAACCCAAGGGCAAGCTCTTCAATTTGATCACGACGCAAGAAAGTTTCACTGCCAAAAGAACAAAATATGACGGACTTGGCAGGAAACTGACCCAACCAACTAGCCCACTTCTCCTCTAGCACTCCGGAAGGTGGCTCAGGGACAAGTGGACCGGTTAGAAACTTCGGCTTTTGATATTCGGCCTGCAGAAAATCTACATAAAGCCCTTCCATTTCTTTGCAGGTCCTGATCACAACGGCAGTACAATCACTAAGGGATTCGCGAGCTCTTTCGTACGCAGTAGGCCCCGTACCGAACTTGGTAAACACGTATATAAAGTCCTGGGCCGGGAATTTTTTCAAGGAAGTAATTTAAGAGTTTAAAGGAAACCCTCTTGGTGGTCTCATCAGATCACTGGTGGTAGGAGTCTGATCTTCGCTAGGCCACCTAGCAGGGACCATGAGGTAAGAACCAGTAATGGCAGAGTAAACAGAGAAGTGTAATGTTTTGATGCCTAATTCTGCAGCCAGTTTTGGAAGCCAATGAGGAACGAAATCGAAGAGAACGAAGTGGGGTTTGAGTTGTGAGAGAAGGGCCTTGACTTGTGGCTGAGTAAGATCTAAGGGTTTCATGAATAGCTCAGCCATGGCTGGGGTCATCTCTGAGGTGCTGTCCAGGCCTGGCGGAAGACCCTCCACCTGTGTGATTGGAAGAGGGATGATTTGGGCTTTCGGGGTGAGATGAAGGGTGGATTTGATGCGTTCAATGTTGCCTGGAGCCGACAAGAACGAGACTCGAACTCCATGAACGGAAAGCTTGTTTGAAAGCTCCACAAATGGGCTTATGTGTCCGAATGCAAACCATGGAAACATCACAACATGGAGCGATTCACGGAAACCGGCCATTATCTTCTCTCTATCACTGTCTCTCTCTCTCTTTCTGCCTCGTCCGTGTCTTTGCTATATATTCAGAGCAGCAGCTGTTGTGTGTTTATTTGGACTTCCGTCGGTGTAATTGGCATCGGAGGTGCTTGAAACGCCCAGGAAGGTAGTTGGACTTGGAGTAGTATTTTTTTTATTTTTTATTTTTAGCTTTAATAGATTGACAGAAGGTTTAGTTAGAAAAGAGCAAAGACATCTTTTATTTTCATTTTTTCAAAAACTAAATTTAATCATGTTTAATATTATCTTAAATATATTTAGTGTTAAGATCAATCAGCTAAGGCAAAAGATGATGTTAGAAAGATATTCAGCTCAAAACACTTGTTTTACAAGGAAACGTGTGCTCACCATAATGGGCAAACGAAACCCAATTGCCATGATCTTGATCTTCAAGGTGGTTCGCTGATTCTCAGGAGGCACTTGAAAGAAAACAATGGGTTGGAGGGAGAAGAATGTTCAATGCAGCAGTGGCAATGATGATGAATCAGACAGTGAAGATGCAGGACCCAAACCTGCCCTTTCTTTGCAACAAGGGTGTTCAATTGCAGCATAGTTTAAATACAGTAAATAGTTGACAGATAATATTATTGACTTGGGAAGAAATAAATGAAATCTGGAGAAACAGCCTGCAAGGGCTGTAACTGATATTGCGAACTGAAGATTGCCGACATGATCATCAATTTTCAGTTACACAATATTTATTAACTTTCTCCACCTCAGAACCAATTTCGGTATTTAGAAGGGCTGTTATGTGCAATGACAATTTTGCCGTAATTGCACATGGCATATATTTTCAATCCAGCAATACAACCTATTGACCTTGTTTGTTGCTACACTTTTGTGGAAATAATCCATTTGACTGTTACTGTTAAAAGTTTTACAATTTCCAACCCTACGTTGACCCACTGAAGTGTCAAATCTAGGTGGTCCGATCAGATGAATCTGGATGAAACGGAAGTTGTGATCCCAGAACTCATAACGCCGACCCATAAATTCAAAAGGAAAAAGCAGTCCTAAAACAAATGACAAATTAAAGTCTGCAAAAGTATGTACAAGAACAGGACAATTAAGAAAATAATGCTATACCAAAAATTTAATAAACACAATTTTACTGGATGACAAGGTAACCGTGGCTACTAAAAATGTCACTGCTAGCACCAATCACCAGTAGCACCTAGTATTAGTGGCATAATCCTCAGAGGTTATGTCATTGGGATCTATTAGTCTGCTTCACCATTCAGACATCCAATATTTGCACTAAATAGCCTCAGAAAGAGAAGTAAACATACAGTTAATATTTTGTGAAGCATGCTATAAATACTCATTATCCAGTTACTTAACAAATATGGATGAGCAAACCAAGAACGATGAGGAGGTAACCAAGACCTCAGCAGGCACGTTCTTACCAAGTGATGCAGCAACACAAGGTATTGTGATCAATGTATGTACCTCTCCTTAAATTTTTCATACTGAACAAATTGTTGGTTGCATCGGATTTTTCTTCGCAGCATTCAGTAAAAAGTAGCTATCAAAGAAGTCTTAATGACCCCAACATGTGTATCCTTAAATGATCAGATTGTGGAAATATAATTTAAAAGAAAAGCCCCAAGAAAGCGAAAACATATACAAAAATTTTGCACAAGAAGACACAAAAATATAATTGAAAGGGAGAACTCAACGAAAACACACTAAAAAAACATTTTTGAACCCCGGTACTGCCTAAAGCAGGATAGTTGCCACTTAATGTGTAAGCAAAGCTAAAAGCGGACACGAAGATATCAATAGCAAGTGAACAGTTTAAAAAGATATCAGAGAACCAATAAATTTGCTGTCTTAAAATGGGAAGAAGAAGATTAACACAAAACAATAGCTGAACAGAATTAACAAATATAGATGATTAGGAAATCCAGATGAACAAAATAAAACCATTCCACCGATACCAAAATATCAACAAGTGTATTCCCACAGGATGACACAACAGTCAAAGGATGATTGTGATCCAAGGATGTATCTGTCCATGATTTTTTGCATCATTCAATAAGAAAGGATTGATCACATCAGCACTAGTCCTTGAAAGATTGCTGTCTTGAAATGCAAATGCAAAAGTGAAGCCCTGATGAAAACAAAATGAACAAAAGAATTTTGCACAAAAAGAAAGGAAACAATAGAATTACAAGGAATATTAATATCAGACCATTAAAAACATATACGAACATGAACTTATTATCAAGTTGCTTAAAACACATAGATGAACAAAGCCAACAGTATTACTATTGGCAACGAGACCTCCACACAAAAAAAAAAAATAATAAAATAAAATTATATATATATATATATATATATATATATATATATATATATATATAATAATAACAATAATAAAGTTTTGTTGATATGAACAAAAAGAAGAACCGCCAAGAAATCAGGTCTGTCATAAATAACAAAGAAAAAAGAAAGTCAATAATCGATATGGGCGGAAAAACAAAAAGTGCCAAACAAAGACTTGTTATCTGTGAAAGGCAGCAAGTATAAAAAGGAATTGTGATTCCTCTGTGTGTGTGTGTGTGTGTCCGTCCAAGATTTCGGTTCTTGCAACAATTCTTGATTCTCCGCCTGTCATTCAATAAACAATTGAGAAGGGAAACGCAATTGCAAAAGAAAACAAAACAGATTTTAAAAAAATATATATATAGACCAGAATATCGCGAAGAAGAAGAAGAAGAAAAAGAAGAAGAAGCGGACATTTTCTTTAATGAGTAAATAAATCGCACCAACAAAAAGAAAAATAAGAAAATAATTAGAAGGAGTAGAAAAAGGCAATGAGAGTAATTATTAGAAAAAGAAATAGAGGAAATCACCTTAAGGAGTAAATTTACAAAAAAAAAAAAAAAAGGAGACATAGAAGAGGAGAACTTCTTCTGGTCAGGATCCCAAACAAAGCCATGATTGATTGATTGATTGATTGCCGAACTATCATTCTCCAAGACAGACGGAAAAAAGAGAGACAGAAATGGGAGAGGGGAGAGGGAAGGAAAAGAGCAGAATCAACGGCTGGTGATTGAAACTTTTTGAAAGAGGGGGAACAAAAAAAAATTACAAAAAAAAAAGGCTCCGTTTCAAACGCAGGGATTTTAGAACCCCAGCCGCTCGCTTTTCTTTCTGTAACATATATAGACGGACAAATCACAGCATAGACTCTGTCTCCGCCGACCTTCATGTGTTTTAGCTTCATAAAAAACGCTGCCGTTTTATTACTATAAACCCCTAAACTGGACTTTAAAAATAAAAAATAAAAAAATATATTTATTTATTTATTATTTATCTCCGCCGACTTTGGCTGGCTGGGTGGGGCTACGGTTTATAGTTTGTTTGGACGATGAAATTTTGGTGAAAAAGAAGTAATAGGAAAAAAATTTGTGAGAAAACAAAATATAAAAAAATAATAAAAATATAAAATTTTCTGTTTAAATCGTCTGAAAAAAATGTGAGAAAAAAATATATAAATAAAATTATAAAAATATCATTATCAATAATTAAGTAATGAATTAAAATTAAAAATTATTTTGATCATTATACATTTAAGTTTTTTGTTTTTTTTGTTTTATTTTTTTACATCTAATGCTGAAAGGACAACCCACGATCTCTAATTTCTTCAACGTTGCTGACACCTTGCCAAACAGTAAAAATTTCATTAAGAAATTGAAAATTTCTTTCTTATTTGATTCCAATATTAAAACAAACAGAGGGTTAGTGCTCAGCTTGATAAAAACGCTGCCCTCGTCAAATAAAAAACGCAAGAGAACGCTGCCATTTCAGTCGAGGCCCGACTTTTGTTGACCATTGACTAGCTTTGCTTTCTTTTGAAAATATAGCCGTTGCAGCGGAATCTAAACCAAATCTGAATGAAAAGAATCCAATCTATTCCCCATAATAACTCTCCGCACAATGCGCGATATCATACGACAAGATTCGTGAGGATCATTTCAAAATCTGCAACTCTAATATAATCACAATGATTTTTTTTTTCTTTTATTAATTGATATGCTAACAAAGATTCGAATTTTCGGTCCTTTGGGCGACATCCGATAAAATAGTAATAATTGTCTTCTTAATGGACGGATCAACTGGGCTGGGCTGGTTTGGTAGTCTAGAGAGAGAGAGAGAGAGAGAGAGAGACTGAGGGAGCTGTTTAAAATCATAATGGGCTTGCATCATAGTTATTATTTTTTATTTTGTCAATATTATGTCTTCTCTTTCCCTCTATAGTCTGTACTGTCATTCATGGCGGCCTTTTCTAGTTGGGCCGTGAAAATGACCCATAACAAAACTTGGAGCCCAAGCCTCTCATTGAAGCCTCTACGCCCCCTACAAATGGGCTCCTGCATTGGAAATAACCCAATAAACATCATTCTTTCCCTGCGCCGAACATGGTAACCTCGAAGATTTGGCAATAGCTTAATTAATTAAAAGTAGTAGTTTTTAACGGTAAGATCTGAAGTTTGAATATTAAATTCCTCTTTTATCATCTCAAATATTTTAACCGGTGAGTATCAATTCTAAAAGACCAAAAAAAAATCCACATTTTTCAACCAATGAGGTTTCAGTTTTTTTTTTTTTATAAAAAAATGACATCCACATTTCACTATTTTAGTTAGATTTACTTATTAAGTGAACCCAACACCCGACCCGCCCCCCACCCCCCAAAAAAAAGAAAAAACCAGGCCCCCACCTCCCCACAATCCCTAAACAAGAGCTCCAGTCTACTTTCAAACTTTTATAATAAGGGATACACATTTCTTGCTACGATGGTTTTGTCATTTTTCTCTTTCATACAAGTTATGAAGTATAAATACACTTAAAAAAAAAAAACTCAATTTAACATGTCACTTCCTTCCCCGAGGAATGCTATTCTATAGAACCGACTAAAAAAATGTATTCATGGTAATGTTCTAAGCATGCCGTAGGAAATCTGATTTAGTAAAATTATAGTTAAAAGTTAAAGTAAAAAATAGTATATCACTCATTTTTTGCCATACCGATTTCTCAAATTTCCAAAGTGTAAAGAGTATTTTTTTTATTAAGCCTAAATAGTATATTGTATTTAATTAATCTATCATATATTATATTATATACTAAACGCATTCACACACGTATGTATCAGTAAGGATGTTTTTCATTATTATTATGTCTTAAATTTGTAATGGTTGGTTAAGGAAGCAAATGACAAGAAGATAAAAAGGGATTTAATAGTTGACTAATTTGGCTTGAGGATGAAATGAAAAGGGACATAAGTTCAGGGAGATAATGCGACCTAACGAGAAGTAATAAAAAGCTAGCAGTAAATGTTCATAATTACTGGAATAAATAAAAATAATATGAAGACAAAGGAAAAAAATTCACTATTCCTGGAAAAGTGTTTAATCCTCCCCATCGCTAATTTGAACACAACATAAGAAGATAATCAGAGAAACGGGTTAAATAAAAATGAGAGGAGAAAAATACAGGACTGCGAAACCCAAAAAAAAAAAAAAAAGAGAAATCCTTCTTAAACATAAATCTCAGATCAAATTATTTATACAAGATAAAATTTTGTATAATTAATAATAATAAATATACAATATAAAATATTATTTGTGTGATATTACATATTTTATATTTAATATAAAGTTCTACTTTGTATATATAAATGTAAAATTAGGAAAATTTAAAAAATAATCATAAAATAGTTATATACAGTAAAAAAATTGTTTTTGAAATTAAGATTTAAAATAATATTAATTATATTTAAAATAATATTAATATGTTTAAATTTTAATTTTTTTAAAAATAAAATTTTAATTATTTATTAAAAAAATTAATAAAATTGCATGCTAGATTAATAAAAAAACAAAAAACAAAAAACAAAAAGACGAAGGGAAGCAGAGCAGAGCCTAATTGCCTATCCTCCAAACATCCTCAATCCTCTTTATCGTGTCTGGATTCTTCTTTTTGACACATTTCTTTCTCTCTCTCTCTCTTTCATTCTCTCTCTACAGTCTCTTTATAAATACCGTATACCTGTAGTTTTGCATCCTCTTTTATAATTTCTCTCCTTCTGGGGGGGTTCCATGTGAGGTCCCAGAGAACATTGAACAAACAAACAAATCTCTGAAAACATAGAGAGAGAGAAAGAGAAAGAGGAGAGAGAGACACAGACCCCTTTGCCTTCGTCCTCAAAAAAACGTTCAACATAAACCCAACCCCACATCTCCAAAAAATTGAGATTTGTTGATTTCAAAGATCTGAAAAATACACCAACACAAGAAAAAAATCATTCTTAAATACATAGGTAGGTACATAGATAAGCTGCTGTCAGGTAGGGAGGGATTGATATGTCTGTATATATACATATAAATATATATTCAGATTGTAGAGTGATAAAGAGAGAGAGAGGGAGAGAGAGAGGGGGGCAAAAAAACACTTCCAAGAAAGTTCTCATTTTTTTCGGGTTCTTCAGTGTTTTTTTTTTCCTTTGTTTGGGATTTTATGTATCCTTCTTCTAACACATTGTCCAAACCATACCAAAAAAAGAAAATCATGAGCCCATAAATTATCCCTCTGCGTTTCTCTGGAAAATTTCCCCTTTTGCTTGCTCTAAAGCCCCCTGTTCCTTTTGTCAATAAAACTGTTTATTTTCTTTTTTTTTTTCTTCAAAAAATTGATTATTTTTTTGTGGTTATTTGTTTTACTTATGGCGACGGAGTGGGTTCTGTGCTTGACATGAGTTTGATTGTTCTGGTATTTTCTAGGGTTTGATCGGATCGTCACTGGAATCAGCCCTAATTGTGAAAGCTATGATCAGGGGGATACAGAATCTTTATACAGGGAAACTAGGGATTGGATTGGATGGTTTTAACTTGTGGGGTCAGTAGCTGCTGTCTTGATTCTGTGCATTGAATCTGCATAAGTGGATTTCCCCACAGTTTTGCTTTGGACACAAAACTGTAGAGGCACTTGGAAGTGGAACACAAGTTCGTGGTTTAGGTTACAGGTTCCTGCTTTTAGGGGGAAGCTTTTGTTATTTGTTATTGCATATGAACAGCTCATGATTTCTTTATTTCCCTAGTGGGAATAAGGTTAGCTTGGAGATTCAAGTGATTTGTAAATTGGATTATTACTTACCTGGACATTAGCGGAGGTAGTTCATTGTCCATTAGGGTAAAATTGAGCATTTAGGCCTTTTCTTTACTCCCCGTTTCAAGCCAAGCTCAAGCTTGGATTGTGCAAGTTCCTGGATTTGATTTGTGAACAGAGAATAGTGACTGGCGGAAGTGATATTTGATAACCATGGAGTAATTTCCAAGCTGGAAATGACTGTGGGGACATGGTGCATGGACAGGAGAATAGTTTCTGGTCTGTTCCTGTGTTGGAACAACAGTACAGGAAACTAGGCGAAGCTTTTAGCTTGGTGGATCATTCCCACTTTGCTGTTTACAAGATTACATGCAATGTCTCGCTGCTTTCCATTTCCGCCTCCAGGATATGAAAAGAAGGCTATAATTGATGAGACAGACTTGCTAGCAAAGGTGGAAATATCATCTTTATTAACTGCCAATGATAGATTTATTTTGTTCATTCTGGTATTTCTTCTCTGCCCAAGTTATTACTTTGTTTTTGTTCATCTTTTGTTGATCGGTTGCAGTATTGTTAAAAGGCACTCCTAAGGTGCAAGGCGCAATGCTTCAAGTCCTTGGGGCTTTTTATGCCAGAGGCATGGTGCCTTTTAGATAAGCTCAAAGTGCTAAATTAGCACGCCTTTTGTACAGACTGTAGGATTTTCTAGTTTTACGCTCATGTTTTAATTTTTGTGGAATGAGACAATTCTCCCAATAGTTTCCTTCTCAGCTCAGATATTTTAGGGTAAAATAAGGAGCGAAAAAAAGAAGAACGCCTCTAGAATGAAGTTTGTTCTTTGTCTCCCTCGCTTCCCCCCTGCCTCCTACCCCTTCTTTCTTTCACTACATACTCCTTTGACATGACACCTTGCCTTTATTTTCCACTTAGCTCAGGCGCACCTGCACCTTGCTTTTTGTGGTTAGGCTCTAAGAGAGTTAGCGCTTTAGAGCATTTGGTGCCTTTGAAAGGACTGGTTTGTTATCATTTAACATTGGCAAATGATGCTGGAAGTTTGAGCTTTTCTTTAAGCCATTTGAATTGAGAAAATCAAAGGGACTGAGAAGAGGACATTACCTTCTTCATTTATACGTGGACGGTGTTGTATAAAACTAGAAGGAGATTTCTTAAGCACAATCATGCTTGATTTGAAAACACCATTGAGGAAAATAATGTTGAAGATGACTCATTTAGGTAGTATGCTCACGAGTGTTCGTTCCAGTTGAACATGAAAAAGGTTTTTCCTATATTTTCCTTTTCTTTGGGAAGCCATTGAAACTCTTTTACAGGGTAAAAAGAGGCAAGGAGATGAGACCAAGTGATGTCAAAAGGAAATTTAGTCTTCCGCAAAAAATTTCTAAAGTAATCTTGCAGATAAAGTGGCACAGGCGTTTCATATCATCCCTTTTTGCCTTTGAGTGAACTATGTTAGTGCCATGTTTCTAAGCTTGCTGGTTACTAAAACTCCCCTTGCTAACTCACTTGTAAGGCAGACTGAAATATAGGAAATATATTGTTCAGCATGCAAGACATGGTCACATGTGTTTGCAAAATTAGAGTTCACACACTGATGAGGGAAGGGAGGAGCTGTTTCCTTTCGGATGATATCCATGGCTGCATGCAAGCTTAATTTTATTTTATTTATTGAACATGCAGTGTTTTGTGTTAATTCTGTTTTTGCCTTAGGTTTCCAGAGTATTTGCAACATTGACACTCACATGCCCATATAATAAAGATTTATCTAGTTCTTGAAAGGTGGGTGGGGTTCTTATTGTTTCATTTATTTAATAGTATTCTTCTTATCCGCTCTTTTGAGGGTTGTTGCTTGCTTTGTGATTTTATGTCAGGTATATGTTTGGAAATCTATTGATACTGGTAGCGAACATGCAGATATATTTAAGTCTGAGATATGGTGTATCCACCTTATATGTAGCTGGAGTGGTAAAGAGGATAATTATGGCAATATTAGTTTCTTACATTTAAATATTGTGTAGTTGAGAAAGTAAATACAGATACGTGAAAATCCTACTAAATACAGATACGTGAAAATCCTACTATACATACAGTACTTACCATGTGACAAGCAAAATTTCTAGCTTTCCTTTCCTAATTTTATTGGGAAAATACAGTATCTTAGCTCCTTTTTTAGATATCTGACTAGCTGCTGAGGTTCTGTAACAATTAATGCATAGTGTGGTAAGCAAGTGAAGAGTTTTTGATATGGAAATGCTCCGCTCATTTTAAGAAATCGTGTTTTTAAGTCGTAATTCTTTGATGCCAATTTACTATTTGGGTGATGATGTTTCTAAAACTTTCCTTATAAGATCATGAAACATTTGTAATTAAAGTTGGAGGGATTGTTTGTCTGCCAGCTTTATATTCTTGGATATATTTTTGTGAGTAGCAATGGAATTTCAGTAAAAAAAGGGCAAATAGCTGCAGTGATTCCATTAGAGCATTTTTTGTTGGTTTATTGAGAACATCTTTTTTTTCTATTTACGAGCTTGCCCATATTGCTGACACAGAAAATGCTATAAATGAGACTTCATAGAGACAACTATGTCATGCGTGGTATGGTTGTCTTCACATGGGTTGTAATTAGCTTCTGACCCTTTGTAGAGACATGCGTGGTATGGTTGTCTTCACTTAGGTTGTAATTACCTCCTCTAGGTCGTAAAAATATTTGTTCTTATTAAAGTGTGCTATTTATATTTCCAGTGTTCTTGACCCAAAAAAGCAGGCTAATAAATTTCCTTTTCTTTTAGGTTTTCTGCAAGTTAATGCTTTCTGGCCTATCATGGATAGGAGGTTTTGATGCACTTCTAAAATGAGTGCACATCATCTTATGGAGCTAAAGATGGATTGGTTATTTACTTAATATGTGTTGCACTGTCAATGTGTTAATGTCTTAATAAACGCTAATTATTAGCCCAAGTGAGTTTGAAAGTAAAACTTGATTGGCTTTGGTGCTTGGCACTGTGAGTGTTGAGTGATTACTCATCTCTTGTTGCTTCATGTTGATTGCTTATGTGCATGAATAAATTGATTGCTAAAGATAAATTGCAATCTAAGACAGAATTCAATAGTTGTTTCTATTTATTTTTTTGTTTCTGCTGAAACACTGCAGCACAGAATTACATATCTTTTATTTTTTTATTTGATTTTTATTATTATTATTTTTTTGGGTGATATCTCAGTTATGATATAGTTCTCAGTTGGTTTTTTTTTTTGGTTTTTTCTTTTCATTTGGGAGATAAATTGCATGCCTATCATTGGCTCTATGTTGGGGTATATCAAGTTGATGTATTGGACATATCACCCAGAGTTTGCATTTTTAATCACAATAGTATTGCTCACAGATACAATGGTAATCATGCTTGAAGACTGCCCTAGAAGTCTAAGCCTTGTTCTTAGCATCAGACAATTTTCCATGAGCCTCAGAATTTTTTTTTTTTCCTCTGTGACTTATTATTATGTTTATATGCTTGCCATCTAAGAACATTAGTGACTTTCTCTTATGTTGTTTGCACGTGAACAAGTGCTGGTCGGTCTCTGTCCTTGTGTTCATTCGAACACTCTTAAGACAACTTTCTTCTATTTCCACACTGTGTAATCCATCACTTTGGTTTGTTTTTAATTTGAATGCATTTTCAGGAGAAGCGCAAGGATAAAAGGCACAAAAAGGATAAGAAAGACAAAGAAAAGAGAGAAGGTAAAGAGAAAAAGGACAAGGATATAAGCAAAGAAAAACACAGGGAAAAGAAAGAGCGAAAAGAGAAACACAAAGATAAGGACAGGGACAAAGAGAAAAACCAAATTACTGATGAGAAGAGAGTTGAAGGGCAGCCACGGCTACATAATGGAGAGAAGATTGGTCCAAACAGCCGCCAGGATAAAGAGATCAAAGATTCTAGTTCTGTGCTGGAGCTGTCAAAAAGAATCAGAGAGGTTGATAAAGCCACTGGAAGCCAATTTATTCAGAAGACTGCTGCAACAGACCAAAGAAGAGCAGAGATGCCGGGAAGGGCAGTGGATGGCAGTACTGGCAAGCAACTTGAGGAACAAGAGAAGGTTAAGGATAAGAACGAAGATCAGAGGAAGGCCAATGGACAAAGAAATCACATTGACGCGAGAGGTGTGGAGAAAACATTTGGTCAAAATTTCCCTGGCATGGGTCAGGAGAAAGTTGATGGAATTGCAAGGTTGGTGGAGAAGGACGATGAGAAACAGACAGAGGGGAAGGAGAAGAGTAAACACACCAAAAGTGACGCTAAGGATAATAAACACAAGCACAGAGATCAAGAGAAGCATCAAAAATCAAAGGATAAAGAACGGGATAAAGAAAAGAAAAGGGAGGAGAAAGCAAGGGAGATAACTGAACCAGCTAAAGAGCATCTTAAATTCAAAGAAAGTAGCCCTCGACTGAAAGAAAGTAGCAAGGACACACTAGATTTCCGGATTACCAAGACTCCAGAAACTTTAAAGTTAAGCTGCACAAGTTATCATAGTGAGGGGAACCTTGGCAAACGGAAAGAGCCCGAGATGAATGGATCTATACCTGGTGAGTCCTTTCCTGTATCTTACAATGATCACAAAGGGGCACCACCTCTATTTCTATCAGTTGAGTGGAACTTTGTTAAAGTTGTGGTTGCTGCCATATATCGTAATTATATATGCTTTTAGGCGTTATGTGGTCCAGAGTCAAATCACATACTCTCTGCACTTGTAATGGTATGTTTTTCAACTCTTTGACTACTTTTAAATAAAACCCAATCCCAAATTGCTGTTGATTTGAGGCTACTAAATAGAGATCCCTTCTTGCAAGAGAGGAGGATGTAAATAATATAGGACCCCTGGAAGGCTGTCTTCGTGGGAGTTCTAAATGCAGTTTTGCATGTCTCTTGTCTTAGCGTCACATCACCTTACCTTGTGCTTCTAACATTTTGACAGATATTGGACCCCTGCCTTATAAATTCCAGAGACCCATCCCTTCATCTGACCTGTTCATTGAAAATGGGAGGAAATTGGAACCATGCCTTACTGAGAAGCAGGGGCCAGCTAATAATCATAGAGTGGATGTCAAGGAACGTAAGATTAATGGTTTGATAGAAGCTCCACATCTCGATGCATGTCCAACAAGGCCTCCTGCTAATATACCGGCTCATGAGAATGGTCAAACGTATCAAAAACCACCACATCCTGATGCAAAATATCTGAGTCAGATACTTTCTGTACCCAGGTTGGACACGCTGCCTGATAGCAGTGATCAGGAATGGCTCTCTAGCCGTAATCGTCTGCAGACAGAGAAGCTAGACAGTAATTTTCCTGGGGTTGACGGAACCCATCAAGTCTGGGCTGAAGCTCTACGGATAGATTCTGCAGACATTTTGGCTCTTCCATACGTCATTCCTTACTGATGTTGGATGAAATGGTCAGGTCTGACAATTTCTACGATCCCCTGATGTGGCTTTCAGCCTCCCATTGATCTACGCTGGAATGCTATTGCTGGGAACTTGGTCCTCTCAATACCTGTCTTGTTACGGCTTCACCTATTCAGGGCGTCATCACTGGTGCAAAAGTGCCGCTCCCTCGTGGGCATTTAGCCCAGGCCATTTTTGAAGGTACAGAAGAGATTAGTTCTGATTTCCATCTTGTTAGTGGTGGTCTGATTTTTTTCTCCTAGAATTGTTTTGTTCTGGAAACAACTACATAAGTTTACCGGGTTTGGTACATTCTTGGAGACTTTTAATGGGTTTTTTCTTTTATTAAATTGTTTTGGGATGCTGGGTTGGTTTGTAAACTGGTTCCTATGTCTAAAGCCATGTTTGGTACCCCACCGGGAAGAGAGATGGAGGGGGGTTGGTGGGGGTTAACTAATAGTACTGAGATACTTAGTTTTGATTCCTGTAGCTCAGAGCTTCAATATATAGTGAAATTAGATTATAGAATTCCTGTGGCAGTGTGTTGCATGTACACACCCAGTTTTGATTTGTATTCATGGTGGATGGCATTCCTGATACTTATGTTGGGCGGCATAATAAGAGAGGCAAATCCCGTTCCTTTCAGTTGAGGCTGTCTCCCTCTGCCTTTTGCTTTTCGGTTGATTTCATATCAATTCCCTTCCTGCTTTTTTTGCCTATAATGGAGCACAATACTGTAGCAGTCAAGGTCTAGAGGAAGTGCGCGAGTGGGGAAGAGTAAGAAGATTTTATTAATTTCAACGAGGGCAATGTTCAAGGAATTGTAGTAGGCTAGCAAAATCTACTAGACGTGGTCACTTCCTATTGCTTGTTGTGTATCAGTTTTGGCAAAAAGAATGGATAACCAGGGTTGACTAAGAGCTAATAACTCTAGTATAGCTTGATGAATTTTTATCCCCTGTTTCACTTACATGTGGTTAGGCTCAGATGCCCAATTCCCTACCTTTAAGAATCAAGAGCAAAAAAAAAAAAAAAAAGGAAAAGAAAACAATGCAGCCTGGAGTGGCTGAGTTACCTGGTAGTCTGGTACATAGAAAAATCTCCAATTCCACTTCCACCAAAAAAAAAAAAAACACTGAAAAAACCGAAAAAAAGAAAAAAAAGAAAACAGAAAAGGGATAGCGATCGGTAGGTCAGGTCTCCCCAATTGGGGTCCAACTAATTCCGGCCAATCTGGTCTTGCCCGCTACTCCAGTAGACCAGGCCCAATGTGGGTGTCCCTGTATTCGCATACGTTGGCAAGCCTCTCTCTTCCTCCGAGCGTCAGCCACATTAACTTGCCAATCTGATGCTCACAAGTGGTAACGTATTCAACTGCCATGTGTATTATTAGTCTATTTTTTAAAGTAATAAAAAAAAGGAAAGGGACATTTTACTTGATTCTAACTTGAAGCAGCGTACAGCTAAAGCAAAAAATGAGCACACAATTTCTAAAATGTTAGCTCATACATTCTATTTGGTTATATACACTTTATAATCTTGGTCAAAAAAAAAATATACACTTTATAAATCTTTATTATTTTAAGAATCCCACCACCCGTCTGTAATCCGTTGCTCTTCTTCGTTCGAATAGTGGGACTCGTATTGAAATTATTGTTGTTAATATTGTCAAAGTATCATTAAGGTGCTACAAATAATACTAAAATTTGTTTATTAAATGATATGACATCTTTTGAAATAAATACAAGTTTTGCTAAGTGATGCATGGTCCTGTAATTATTATTTGGAGTATTTTTATGACCATCTTGATCTTCCTTTTTTTTTTAACAACAATCTTCGTTTTAAATTGTTGTTTGACTTTGCCTATTTTTTTCTTTTCTCTAAATCTCCTGATTCTTTTTTTTTTTTTTTCTTTTGGGCAACCATTCGACTCCAATGAACACTCTACTTCAGGTGTTTACTAATTTTACTTTTTTTTTTAAATAAGTAAAATTAACTTATAATTTAATATTATTTAAATATTATTTTTAATTTTTTTTTATTTAAGTGAATCTCACTTATTATATAGTATAAAATTATAAATAATTTACACTCACTTAAAAAAGAAGTCAAAATAAAAAATTCCCTTAACTTCAAAGTCTCAATTCCTTAACTAGTTAGACTATTAGAAAGGACATATAATTTTTTAGTCCTAAACCTTTACATTTTTTTTTGTATATAAGTTCTAAACCTTTTTTACATTTCATTTGAGTTTTAAATCGTTTGATTTCTTATCAAATCAGTGCTTTTATTTATAAAAAGTGGTCAATATATTAATAAATGAGTTTAATTTAATGAAAATTATTAAAAAAATTTCAAATAAATGAATTAAATATTTTTTTATCAATAAACATGTACATAAAATATTTTTTTAATTAATAAATACATGAATTAAATATGCAAAATGCATACTTTTTGATAAAAAAATGTTCAATTAGTGTATTTAACATTTTTTCAAATAATTTTCGGAAGGTCAAAATCATTTTTTTAATAGATTGATCACTTTTTCTTAAGAGATGTACTAATTTGATAAAAAATTAAAAAATTTAAAATTTATATATAAAAAAATACAAACATTTAAAATTTTAAAATTGCATAACCTACTACCGGAATTATAGTTATTGGAGTTCTTACGTAAGGACTAATGAGACAAGCGACTACTTCCTCTCCGGAAAAAAAAAAAAAAAATAGGACAAGCAGTCACGGCTACAGGGACGGACACGTAGAGGAGACAAAACGAAAGCCACCACGTGGCATAGACCCAGGTTGTGCTTTAGGAGGTTCTTTCTCTGATCAGTGACCACGGAGGGGAGTCATGGACATTCCGCGGTGGTCTGCTTGAAGTAACTTAAAGTCATCAACAACAAAGTTTCCTTATAAAAAAGCAAAAGAAGCAAAGACAAGTTCAAAGTTCAAACAAACTGGTAAGGGGAAACCGAAACTGATCTGCAAATTCACAACAACTCAACTCTCTTTCTCTATCTCTCCGTCTCCCTTCTCAGGCCACCCGCGACAGCAACAGAAGACCCCAAACATATGGGTGGGGATCGCGTAACTCCTCCTCCTCCTCCTAGTCTCACTTCTGGTGCTTCCTCTCTCTCTCTCTCTCTCGCCCTTCTTTTTGCCTTCTTCTTTTGCTTCTTTGGTTTTGGAGAAAAAAGAAAGAGAAAAAGAAAAATTGCTAATTAACGTGGCTTTCTATTCCAGGGGAACAACCTTCAGAAGAAGAACAAGATTTTTCACAAATGTCATCATTGGCTGACCCTTTCTTTCATCCCAGGTATTCCAATCTTTTCTTGCCAATCTTTTCTCAGTTTTCAATTGTAAAGACTGTTTCTTTCCTGGACCCTTCAATTATCTATATCGACCCTTATGTTTGTCTCTTCAGTCTCTTTCAATCAAGATTTCAAATTCCAGTCTGCTGTTTGCCT
This sequence comes from Carallia pectinifolia, assembly GCA_037832335.1. Classification (NCBI taxonomy): domain Eukaryota; kingdom Viridiplantae; phylum Streptophyta; class Magnoliopsida; order Malpighiales; family Rhizophoraceae; genus Carallia; species Carallia pectinifolia. The sequence goes on from CM075451.1 coordinate 2,763,810, forward strand.
TTTATTTTTTTGTTTTTTTTTTTTCAACGGTTTCACTTTAACCAACTAGATTTTATTCATCAAGTTGTTTTGCGTTGGCTATCTGCGGTTGAGTTGGGTAAAAATCCGTTTCTTGAATCATCAGGGATGACATTGATACATGTGGGAAACTTGCCAGTGGAGAGTACGAATCGGTGCTTGGAGGATCTGAGGAAGTCAGTTGTAGGATTTCCCATAGTGCTTTGGAACTTGAAGCTAATGAGAGGAGGCGGCGTAATGTTCGCAGGGAGGTCCTGCAGAGTTATGATCAGTCGCGGAGTAAAGGCGGGAGCTTGATGGAGGCCAAGAGCAAAATTTTGAGGTATGTTCGTTCGATTTACTGTTAGTGCTAACTTCAACTAGTGGAAGAAAAGAATCTTAGCGAAGTCAAATTGGAATTCTTTCCATGCTATGATAACCATGGGTTCAACAACAATCAATCCTATGCGATGGTCCCACATATACCCATTTATCTGTCATTGACTATCCAAATCTGTCAGCTTCTAGGTTATCTTTTTTTTTATTTTTTAAAGGAATTATCCCTGCTGAGACAATACTTATGGAGCAATTGATCTTGTGAATTTGCTTTGGCTCAATATCAAAATATTCAGACTCTGATTCTTTTCGTTGTTATAATTCTGTGTGTGCTGAAATTCAATGACCCAGCAGACAACTTAGAGACATATCAAATACTTCGCTATTTGTTGATGCCTAATTTGTTTTTGCGGCTTGGCCCGGGCTGATTCAATGTTATAACTTGATGTTGCAGTTATACACCTGGACAGTGGATTGAGAAGGTGGGGGACTTGAAATTGGGTGACTATGATGTGCCAAAGGCTACAACACTGTTACTTATTGGTCCCAAGGGATCTGGAAAAAGCAGTCTGGTCAACAGAATTTCCAAGGTGTTAGAAGATGACATCTTTGCCCCTGAGAGAGCGCAAGTCTCATGTATGTGTCACTCCATTTGTTGTTTTGCATTGGAAAGTGAAGTGCCGTGAATTTGTTGAAAACCATCTTCCCTTTTGTTGTGCAAAATGCCTTGGACTAGGAAATGTCTTCGTTTCACATTAGTATAATTAAGTTTCTTAGTGCAGATAATTCACCTGTTGGAGATGGGACCTGCTTCCTTCAAGAATACATGATTCCAAGAGGGTCAACTTCTTTCTGTCTGTATGATACCCGTAGCCTGTCTGATGACACATCCGACAACACCGAAATACTAAAGCATTGGATTACAAAAGGTGTTCGTCATGGGGAACCTATTTTCAGGTCTGAACCCTTTAACTTCATGGTACAATTTTCTTTTGGGAAAATTGACTGTGTTCTACACAGAATGACCTTTGTATTATGGTTTACCTATCAGGCCATCAGATAGTTCAAGTTTCAGGACCAGAATAAAGTGCAAGGCTGGCGAGAATTGTTTCCAGGCCAAAGAAGCCAGGATGGTCAACTTTGTCATATTTGTTGTTGATGGAGTTAAAGTCTTGAGATCTATGTATGTTGATGGCAACAGCAGTAGTGGTAAAGTGAAACAGTATATACAGACGATTACTGCAGCTTTCAACTGCCCATACTTGTCATTTAAAGGTGAAGGGAAAAAAAAAATCTTCATTGGCATTCAAGCATATCCTTAACCATTCATTTAGTGTTGTCAAGTGTAATGTGCAAGAAAAAGAGCTCTATAAGAAGAGCAGCCTGTACCTTGGCATTTTGATTGGATTTGCTGAGCTACTAAAATATTAGTCCTCCATCGGCGATCAAAATATGTAATGCATACATTGTTTGATTCACTATATATTTTCATATGCTTCCTTCCCTCTTCTTTTCCTTCTTGTTACTTTTTAGCTTTCAATAGCATCTTGTTGGCGTGTTCAGGTTTTTTGTTTCCTCATCATGGCAGATGATAAACCTGTTGTTGTTATCACGCATGGCGATCTACTTTCATTGTATGACCGTGTTCACATACGTGACTATTTAGGAGCGCTTCTGGGCGTCCATCCGGCAAAACAGATATTTGACATTCCAGGTGATTCCATCTGATTATTTGACCTTTTTTTTTTTCATTTTTTTTTAACATTGGCAGAATGACTTTGTGTTTACTAATAGAGATCCTTATCTGCATTATATAAAAAATGGTAAATTTGAGAAACCATCTTTAACCTCTGTCCTTGTAGAAAGCTGTGATCCAGTAACTGAGTTGACAATATTGGACATGCTGCGATATTGTCTTGAGCATGCTGATAAAAATCTTCCTCGCAAGAATCAGCTAGCTGAAAAGGTTTGGTCTTACTACCACTGGACTTGGCATTTCTTCTAATTAATAACTTCCTCTCATTAACAGTAGTTGATATTTTGAAACTTCTTTGCATTCAATAAGTGATATGAATGCATTACATGTCCATATCTTCCAGGGATTCCATGATTAGAGGCCTAATATTGCATCGTCTCAGAAGCATTTAAGATTATATAAATGTTGTTCTGTGCAAAACTTTCTTATTGGGCCGTTGTGCTTTAACTCAGTTTGTCATAGTCTATGGAACTGTCGGACAGATTACCAAATTCTTGGCTTGCCTGCTATATTTGTAGCTTTATGTTTATCACCTCCAAGTTCATTCTAACACTATTCATACTTGCAAGGCTGCTTTTCCTGTCCTTGAGTCTATCATGAGCTGTTGGCAGAGAATGGTAGTGTTGCATTTCTCTGGGAAGGGGTTGCTGGCACTGGTGCTTCTTGGAGATAGTAGTTTAAAAGTTCCTTTGCTTGTGAACTCTGATGTTGAGTAGAACACATTTCTCATTCTGTATTTTCAAGCATTCACACACAAGATATCAGAGAACTGTAAATACACCGGGGGATTCAACTTCAGCTCATCCGGTTCACGCTCTAAGCATGCTAAACTGATTTTTCATATGTGCAGTTAATCCGGCTTCTTTACTAAGATAGTTAAAGGGCTAGACACCATTTACTGACAGCACCCTCTGTTTTATTGGGTGGGGGATTTTACTGCAGCATCACTGACCAACGCTGTTGTTCACAAGTCCGTAGATTCATCGTTTTTTTTTTGGCATTCATGGGACAAGAGTCTTGTCAATATGGCGCTGTGAGGGTTTTTACTGATCGTAAAAGGAAAAGAGCACTGACAGATATTCGATTTCAAATGCAGGTGCGTGGGGTGTCCTTTCCAGCCCGTGCATTCTTGATTGCACTCCTTGCGATTGCATTTAGCATCATCATGTGCGGTGTTCGACATCCCAAGAATTTTCGTGCTGCTACATCCAAAGCAAAACCTGAAGTAGATTGGCGTGCTATCAGGCACCTGTGGTTAGACTAGACGAGTACTGTACATGTGGCTTCTTCTTCTGTTCCCAACTAATCAACTATGGCGCCTTCTTGCACAGAAGTGGATCTAGTCCTTGAAAGATACAGCCTGTTACGTTTTCGCATTGATGTAAAGCTTGCGTGTCAAAGTCTCGTTATGTATATAATCCTTCTATGTGATCCTGAATACGTATTTTAATGGATATACTATTATCTAATTTAATACCTCACAGCCGTAATGTTTATTTCCAAACTAAAACTATGACGCGTCACAGTCAGCCTGTGTCGCTCAATCCGGTCTGATTCAAACTCCGTAGCATGAGAATATCTGCCATGGTGTTTTCTTAGAGGGGGAGTGGCTGGTATGATGCCTTGTATTGTTGCCGGCTTGGGTAAGGCAACACTCTTCCGGTTATGGGTTGTTCTTGCTCTCGTCTAGAACTACTACAAGAAGTAATTGCCAAATAGTGCAAATAGAGATTCCTTGAGTAATGCATAATCGGTGATAAACTGTGATAAGTAACCATGAAAATTTGCATGGTCCCTGAAATTCCATCCAGGGGTGTTGTTTATGCTACAGCAGTGAGTAAATCTCCACTCCTCCAACACAAAACTTGGGCAATCTTTCATCCAGGAAAATTAAGAAGGCAACAAAATTTGACAGGACGACTTCAGAAATTTGATTAGGAAAGTTAATCGGGGAACTATGATCCTCTGGGAGTAACATTATTTGGAATGCTCTGCAAAAACATCGTCCTTGCAGCAGGGTCAGTTGAAAATCGACCAAGAACAGCAATTGTTGCCGTGCTGCTTCCAATCTTCTCAATTCCTCTAGATATCATACAAGAATGATTAGCCTCCACAACCACCATCACATCTCCACCTAACAGCGAAGAAACCGTCTGGGCAATCTGCCTCGAAAGTCTTTCCTGTACTTGGAGCTTAAAACCATAAAAATGCACTACTGACTGTAAGAGTGATTTTGCAATGGGGTTCAATCCATCATCACAGAAGTACCCAATGTGCACAACGCCATAGAAAGGAAGTAAATGATGTTCACAAAGAGACCAGAATGGCAGGTTCAGCTCAGAATGTATCCATTCTTTGTTAAGGCTGGCTTCCCTGTTGGATTTAAAAGAACCCACGCCACCGCAAACAAAGCCATTCAACTTCATCCCAAGATTTGTGTTTTGGAAGCTCATTAACCACTTCAGGAAACGAGTAGGAGTTGCAACAAGTTCTTTCCTAAGTGGATCTTCACCCAAGGACCTGAGGAGTGAAACCACTGCAGTAACCATCCCAGGGTTGGGTGGTTCCATCTCGGATGAAATTTTAGCACTCGAGGAAGAATGGAACGGACACCAACATTGCTCTATCGCGTCCTTCCTCCAAATATTGTCCACACTTATAACTCTAAATTTTAGAAGACTCATAAAATCTCCCCAAACATCAGAATTTTCATCTTCAAAAACACCTGAACCTGAACGAACTGATGCCTTAATCCATGCTTGGTGTTTGGAGTCAAGAAAGAATGGCTCTACCATCGGGAAATGGATGTGCAAACATTCGAGTAGAACGGCAACACCTGCTGGCTTGATCCCATGCTGCAGAGCCGAACAGACTTCATCTGCTAGACGCTGTGGATCTTGCAGTCGTTTGGCAAAAACATCTGCAACCCTAGAGAGCTTGCTTAATCCTACAACCCTCAAACCAGAGGGGACATAACCTATGTGGCACCTAACATGGAACGGAAGCAAGCACGACTCACAATACGAGAACAGATCAAGATCTCGAACAATCACAAGTCCACCTGCTCCTCCTGCATGACCAACTGTCTTATCCAAACCAGCTTCAGGGAACAAGGCACCCTGAACAATGTCCTTCACCTTTTGTTCGTAACCTGAAAAAATGGCAAATCTACAATAAGTTTGCCTCGACCCCATAAAATTTCCAAGTAAATCATCCATGAAATGCGGTCAATATAAGCAGTGGCACATCCGTTTGCATATTGTGCAAGCAAACCTATCTTGTTCTGTTCAATTTAGAAATATCACTAGCAAAAACAAATGTCTTTTGGTTCTATAGATTAGAAATGATACATAGACATCACCATCATATAAGATACGCATTTCAGACAAAGGCAAAAACCAAAGTGCCAAATCTCAAATTTTGGGTCATTATTTAAAGGATAATGATTCTTATTCAAAAACTGTCTCCCGAACGTTTACCAATCTTCAATTATTGAAATTTAACATGTTGATTCAAGAATGGGCTCTATGTTTCTGCGGTCAACTATAGTTTTATCAACTTCATTTTTTTTCTTTCAGTAAACTTCCTGAAACGGTTTTCGAAACACATTAAGATGCCTACATACTGGCAGTAATAAATGTCAGTCTACCAACTTAGCAATTTTAGAAAACTAGTAGACAATCAATAGTGCCAATACAGCAAAGCTGACGAACATAACTGACGATAATTTGAAACAAAATGGAAAGGGGGAGAAGGGGGGCTGAGGGACTAGATCCGTACAAGGAATATCTTTTTTAACTGTAACAACTGAAAAACAGCAAAGTTGCGAAAAAAACAAAAGCCACTTCTGCAGAAGTGAAGAGAAACAGTTTATAGTAGTATACCTCTGGTTCCTTCTCGAAATGCCTTGGCAACGCGTAGAGGAGTCTTCTTAAGACCTTCCCTGTTGACATCCTCGCCGAGACCTTGCAAAAGAACTTTCACGGCATTCTCAATGGCTAAAGTCTCTGGTTCCCCTTCAAATTGAAGCTGCTCAGGGCAATCCAGGTTCAATCCATGTTCAAGCTCCACATCAAAATGCCCCTCATTCAGAGCTCCCATTGTCAGACTACACCAGCCCAGATCCATAGGAAACAGAATTTAAAAAAAAAAAAAAAACACTTCTCCAACAAAACCGCTTTCCGGAGATGACAAATCAAACAAAGAATCAGGGGAAAAGCTCAAATCTTTTTTAGGCGTCCAGATAAATAGCCAGACAGAATGTGAACGGCGACCAGTAAAAATTTAATCTTAACAATATAAAATAAAAAGAAAAAAAAGAGACCCAGATACGATTTAATGACAAAGCTCAAAATTTGAGGAACAAGGAAGCAAAACACAGCAGCATCACGATGAAACGAAACGCAAAACTGAGCGGTCGTCAAATAAGAAAATATTCAACAAGAAGGAAGAGGGAAAAAAAAACAAAAATCGGAGGCACTCGAATGAAGAAAAAGAAAAGTATTAACCAAAAAAAGAAAAGAAAAGAAAAGAGCTTTGGGCTGAGAGAGAGAGAGAGAGAGAGAGCGGAGGCAGCCGTTTGATCGTTAAGATGTGTTGATGTACTTTTTTATAGTTTGGGTTTCCCCTCATCGGGATGTGGGTCCCAGTTCAGACATTTTCACTTTTCTTGGCAGATTCTGCAACGGGAACCGCAAGATCATCTGGGTCGCTTGCTGTTACTGTTGCGGTTCTAAAATGTGAGAGAGGGAAAAGGCGGTCTGGTGATGGGCCAACGCACATACGGACGTACCGCCTCCATCATTATAAAGGCCGAAATCAACGTGGGCATGCGGCGGCACGCCTCTCTCGTGGGGCCCATTGCAAATCGTACATGTCTGCCCGGCGCCACCGAACTGTTTTGTTGGTCAACCCTTGAGGGGCCATTGGTCAATGGGATAATAGATGGGGCTTCTTCTCCCAATCCCCAATGGTCAAAAATTTTGCGCGACAATAAAGCACCGCCGCCTTGGCGTGATGGCTACAAAACAAAGGCACCCCCCAAATACAAGTGGAAGTTAAGAAAGCGATGGTCTGTCAATGATCTCCTGTCCTGAATCATAAAAAAGTAGAGATTTGAACGCACTTCATTCCCCTCTCCTTCTCTTTAACCCAAAAAAAAAAAAAAAAACAAAAATCATTAGGTAAATCTTTCTCCTCTCGTCAATTTAACATGTATAGTCTTGCGAAATAAATACTTCCTATTGACTGAGAGTGAAAAAGATGAAACAAATTCTTATCTGAATTTTTGGTGAAGTTGAATCTTGGGTATCCTATTTCTGTTCTTTTCCTGGCTTTGAAGAGAGAGCATGGATTTAGAGTCCGATTTTTTACCCTAATTTTTTAGTTTGAAAGTAATAATTCTATAATTATTAATAATATATATATATATATATATATATATATATTAAGTGATGCAAAATAAAATAATAAAATTTTATTACTTAACATATAAATATTAAAATTAATAACTTATTACAATCAAAACTCAAAAAAAAAAAAAAAACAATCGGACTCTTAATTTTTCACTTTTAAGAGATGGGGTTGGTGGCATAAAGTTCAAAGAATCCTTTGTTTGGTAGGTTTAAGAGGATGACACGTTTGAAGAACGGCCACGTGTACGTGATCCAATGAAACATCAGGCTATGTGAATACGTGAGCGTTAACAGACTACCACGACTGACGTTGAGGAAAGAGAGTAACAACAAAAACAAAACGAAACGAAACCCGGTCTACTTGACTATTACTTCGGCAAATAAATGAAGCAATTTTATGGGTCTCTTGATTCTTGATAAAAGAAAAACAAAAACACAAAAATGAACTATAACAACAACAAAAGCTTAATATCAAATTTAACTGATATAGGATTTATGAATTTTTTTCGTGATTTGGTTTTATTATGAACTCGACGAACAAATGGAGAAAAGTAGACTCTTTTATTAAGTCATTATTCAATGCATGTCAACTCGAGGCTTGTCGAACTGGAAAAGAAATATACGGAAAGATTTGGATGGTGTCAAACGAGGACAAATACAGAACAAGCTTAAACAAAATTAAAAATTAGAGTAGAGATGATGCAGTTACAATTGTTGATAAAAAAAATTTTTTGAAAGAAATTTTGAAAGTTTCGGTCTACGTATCATAAAATTTGTTATTTAGTTATTAGATTCTATCTTATTTAAGACATGTTAATTACATATTTATTTTTCAGTTATTTCCATAATTATCTGTTAGTAGTTATTTATTTCTATTTAGAATTTATCTGTTGAGTTTCATAAATAGAGTTTGAATTTTTGTTATTTTCCAGACTTTATGCAATTGAATATTAATTATAGACAATTTTCTCTTGAGTGGATTATCGTTTCTTTTTGGGTGGATTCCAAACGATTAGTTGTCGGGTGAATTCATGACTTAAGTTGTTCTTCTTATTCGTTCTACATCAGTTTGGTATCGGAGTAAAACTGCGATCCAAACCCGTTTTGATCCTAAATCACACACCAAATGCGTTCCTAAACTTGTTTTCCATCGTCCCTAACTTTGAAAATCACAGAAAACCATTAAAAAAAAATCATAAAAATCACAAAAACAACTTCTGATTTTCATCTCGCCGCCCGCTTCGCCGGACCATCGTCGACTGCCACCCGCCGTCGTACGCGCCGCCTTCTTTTGCCGGCAACACTCGTTACCCACCTCCCTTGAACCACAAACGCCCGATCTGTCCACCCCTGACATCCACGCTCCTTAACTCCACCGGAAACATCCCGAATGACCACCTGATGCTTTTGCTTCTGCTTCTCTTTTGCACTGTCACTCCCCGTCGCCTAATCCCTCACCGTCGACGGCTCCTATCGGTCCAGCACGGTTGCTCACGATCGATCTTGTGATTGCTGCCCTTTCGAGTCCTGTTTCGGTCCTCCCCGACGCCGTCTGTAAACCTTCCCTCATGCGCCACCGTTGTCGACCGCCATCCGTCCACTTTCAGGCCTCGTTGACGCCATCGACGCTTTACCTGATCACAGCCAGACCTCCCACGGTGGTTCCCTGCGCTCGCCGGAACCATTCTTCACGTCCCCAAAGCTCGCTGATGTCGCTGGAGTCTGCTGCCGACCGTCGGAGTTGTTCCACCGTCCCCAGAAAAGAACCCTGCATCACTGTGACAGTAGAAAGTTAATTAAGTTTGAGGTAATTTTCTCTTTCATTGAAATTTTGATTAATTTTTAAGTCAGTTTAATATTTTAGTAAATTTATGTTTGGTCCAAAAAAAAAAAGAATAAATTTCTGCCTTCTATTTTATTACCTCATATTTACTATTCCTTTAACATCACTATCATATTTTATACCGTCCACTTTTTCCACTACCTCTAACTTTATCATATTTTACTTTATTACCCATACTTTTGTTGTCCTGTGACATTATCATTCATTCACCATATTTTATTTTGATTGTGTGCATCATAATAGTTTATAATTTTTATTACCTTTTGCAATTAGTGTTGATCTCATCATGATTATTTCACAAAACATGGTTAATACTCGAGAAACAGCCAAATCTGCTACCAAGCCCGCTTCTGAAATAGATGAGCTTCGAGCTAAAGTTCACGCTGCACAATCTGCCTATCAGTCCGACATGAACAGCCTTAGAAACGAGTTTGCAACTTTGTCCACCCAACTGAATGCAATTTTAAAACGTTTAGACAAACAACCAGTAGACGAATCTGTTGGACAGCCAATTGGGGCAACCCATGCTGAGGGTTCTGTCAATGCCCATTTTCCTACGCCTCAACCGCAGGATCTTAGGAATTTAGTCACCCCGAGACCAACTGCTAGGTATCCCCCGATGGAAATCTACATGGACATATTGATGAAGAGGATTTTTATCATGATGCATATCCTACACGTCATGTCCCTAGGGGTACATGTAGGCATCCTATTCATGAATTGCATGATGATGTGCGTGATGATTTGCGTGATGATGTGCATGCTCGAGTTCATGATAGATATCATAGGCCACAACACATGCATGCACGTCTAGATCACAATGATATCACTTGGAAGATCAAGTTAGATGCGCCTGAATTTAATGGTGAATTGAATGCTGAAGTGTTTTTTGACTGGCTTGATAGTTTAGAGGATTATTTTGCATGGTATGTCATGAATGATCTTGAGCGTGTTCAATTTGCAAAGATGAAATTGGTAGGGTCAGCTAGAAAATTCTGGCATAATGAGTTTCGTAGAGCTGAATGTTTAGGCGAGCCTCCTATCATTCTTTGAGAAGTCATGAAGATGAAGTTAAAAGCTAAATATGTTCCCTCCTATCATAAGAGTCAGCTCTATTCTCAGCTTCTAAATCTGAAGTAAACGACTTCTAGCGTTACTGCTTATATGGCTAAATTCGAAGAGTTTATCTTTAGATGTGAACTGTATGAAGATCCTTACCTTACTTTCAACTGTTTTGTTAATGGTCTCAAGCCTGAAATCAAAAAGAGATTCTCTTACTTGGCCCTGATTCTTTGGAAGAAGCTTATCATAAGGCCTTAGAGGTTGAGAAGTACATCAAAACCTCATCATTCACGCGCTTGTCCCCCTCTGTTGGAGTGCGTGCAACCAAAATCTCCTTTTCTTCTGGGTCCATTTCTCAAGTCAAACCTATCAATCTTTCCGCTTATTTGCACTCCACTCCTTCCACTTCTCGTCCGGTACGCTCTGCTCCTGAATCTCATGCGAGTAACACTTATGTTGAGTGTTTCCATTGCCATAAAAAGGGTCACATTGCCTCTCATTGTCCTGATTGTGCTCTCATTATGGAGAAAGAGTTTGACGATCTCTTAGAGAGCAAAGATCAAGTTGTCGATCCCTTGGAGTATTCTGGTGATGATGATGAATTCATCGAGGACTTTGAGCATGATGACCAGCATTGTGCTGTTGTTAGGTGTGTTTTGTCTATTGTTGTGGACAATGATACGTGGAAACGAACAAGTATATTCCACACCTACATTCGATCTGGAGATCGTAGTTATAAGCTGGTTATCGATGGAGGGAGTATCATAGATGTTGTTGCGAAATCTGCTCTTTCACGATTGAACCTCAAAGTAGAACCACATCCACAACCATTACGAATAGTTTGGGTGAATAAAATCACCCTACCAGTCACAGAGCGGTGCTTAGTACCCATTTAACTAGGTGACTATAAGGATGAGGTTTATTGTGATGTTCTGCCCATGGATGTGGCTCATATTCTCCTAGGTCGTCCTTGACTCTACGACCTTAATGTGACCAATCATGGTTGGAGAATACTTATGTCTTCAAGTATGAAGGCAAGAACATCATCTTGAACCCAGTTAAGCCCTTTGTTAAGGACACGAGGCCGAAACTCAAATCTCTTCCCCCTGTTTCTGCTAATAAAGGCCTTCATATTTTGGATCATAAGGCTTTTGAAATGAATTTAGGGAGTAATGACTATTTGATAGTTGTTGTTTTCAAAGATGTTATTCCACTTTCGAGCACATCTCGAGCTGTTCTTCCTTCTGCTTTTGATAAATTACTCAAAGAATTTGTGGATATTATGTCTGATAACCTTCCCAAGGAGCTCCCACCCATGTGGGACATACAACATGCCATTGACTTAGTTCCTGGTTCACAGTTACCTAATCTTCCACACTATAGGATGAACCTAAAGGAATGTGAAGAGTTAAATAGGCAAGTGGAAGAATTGTTGTCTAAGAGTTTTGTACGACATAGCCTTAGTCTATGTGTTGTTCCTACTTTGTTGACTCCTAAGAAAGATGGGTCATGGAGGATGTGTGTTGATAGTCGAGCTATCAACAAGATCACCATCAAGTATCAATTTCTCATTCCTAAGCTAGAGGATATGTTGGATATGCTAGCTGGTTCTAGTTGGTATTCTAAAATAGACCTTCGTAGTGGGTATCATCAGATACGCATTCAGCCTGGGATGAGTGGAAGACTGTGTTTAAGACGTATGATGGATTATATAAGTGGCTAGTCATGCCCTTTGGGTTATTAAATGCTCTCAGTACATTTATGAGAGTTATGACTCATGTTCTGAAACAATTCATAAATCGGTTTCTAGTGGTCTACTTTGACGACATCCTTATCTACAGTAAGTCCGAGAAAGAACACTTAGATCACTTGCAGTTAGTTTTCCTTACTCTTAGAGAAGCTGAACCGTATGCTAACCTTAAAAAGTGTAGATTCTTACAGTCTGAGGTGTTATTCTTAGGATTTATTATTTCTGCTCATGGTATATCTGCGGATCCTGAAAAGGTTCGGGTCATTCGAGAGTGGCCTGAGCCTAAGTCTCTTACTGAAACTCGCAGCTTCCATGGTTTAGCCTCCTTCTATCGGAGGTTCATTAAAAGATTTAGTACCATTATGACTCCTAGTACTGATTACTTGAAAAAAGAAGAATTTCAGTGGTCTAGTAAAGCTTCCATAACTTTTAAAGATATCAAAAAGCAAATCAGTGAAACTCTCGTTCTGAGTCATCCCGACTTCAATAAGGTGTTTGAAGTTGCTTGTGATGCTTCGGGAGTTGGTATTGGAGGAGTCCTGAGTTAGGAATGACACCTCATCGCTTTTTTCAGAGAAAAACTCAATGAAGCGAAGCAAAGGTACTCTACATGATAATGAGTTTTATACTGTTGTTCAGTTTTTGCGTCATTGGAGGTACTATTTGCTTCCTAAGGAGTTTGTTTTATTTTCTGACCATCAAGCTTTACGTTATTTGAATTCTCAGAAGAAATTAAATGCTAAGCATGCTAAATGGGTTGGATTTCCTAATGAGTATTCTTTTGTGCTTAAACATTATTCTGGTATAGAAAACAAAACTGCTGATGCTCTAAGTAGAGTTGTGTGTGTTCTTCAAGAGTTACATGCTCATGTTGTAGGTTTTGAGAGATTGCATGATGAGTACCCTACTTGTCTTGATTTTGGTCTTATATTTCAGTATGTTTGTGATGGTAATCGTAGGGACTATGTTGATTTTGTTGTGCATGATGGATTTTTATTTAGAGCTAATAAGTTGTGCATTCCACATGCATCACTCCGTGACTTTTTAGTTTGAGAAATGCATGCTGGTGGATTAGTTGGTCACTTAGGAAGGGATAAGATCATTGCACTTGTTGAGGATATGTTTTACTGGCCTTCCTTGACAAGATATGTGTCTAGAATTGTGTCATAGTATCGCACTTGTCAAGTTGCTAAAGTTAAAAAGCATAACATTAGTTTGTACACACCACTTCCTGTTCCACATGCACTTTGGCGTGATGTTAGTATGGATTTTGTATTTGGTTTGCCTAGGACAGTTCGTGGTAACGATTGCATCCTTGTGGTTGTGGATAGATTTTCTAAAATGACTCATTTTATTCTATGTAATAAGTCCACTGATGCATCTCATGTTGCAAAATTATTTTTCAGATAAGTTGTTAGATTGCACGGTTTGCTTCATTTCATTGTGTTTGATAGAGATGTTAAATTTGTGAATTATTTTTGGAAAACACTTTGGAAATTGTTTGGGACTTGTTTGAAATTTTCATCTGCATTTCATCCTCAAACAGATGGTCAAACTGAGGTAGTTAACCGAAGTTTAGGAGACTTACGTAGGTGTCTAGTGGGTGAAAAATAAGGTAATTAGAATTTGATTTGACCAACAGCTGAGTTTGCCTACAATAATTCTGTTAACCGTTCTATTGGTAAGAGTCCATTTGAAGTTGTACATGGTTATAACCCTCGCACACTTGTTGACCTCATTCCCCTTCCTCCTGATCTTCGTTCTTCTGAGCCTGCTGAAAATTTTGCCACACACATTCATAACCTGCATGCTGAGATTAGGCGCAAAATTGCTTTAAATAATGTTGATTATAAGCTTGCTGCTGATGTACATCGTCGAGATAAACAATTTCATGTTGATGATTTTGTCATGGTTCGCATCCGTCCTGAACGATTCCCTAAAAATAAGCTCAAAAAGTTGCAAGCTCGAGCCATTGGCCCATACTCCATTATTGAAAAACTTGGACCTAATGCATATTTACTTGATTTACCAGTTGACTTGAATATTAGTCCTATTTTCAATGTGGAGGATTTGACATCTCACCGAGGCACTTTCGAGTCTCCTTCTCTGCCTTCTAGTCTCTCTGCAGGTATAGCTGTGCTAAAGGCGCATACTTTTGCTACACGTGCCAAGGATATTGAGACTATCTTGGATGATAAGTACGTTGTTTCTTCTCATAGAGGATTTCGACGTTTTTTTGTTCAGTGGAAAGGTCGTCCTGCCTCTGATGCTACTTAGGTTCCTGAGGATGATCTTCGATTGATGGATCCTGAGTTGCTTGATGCTTACTTGGCGTCTTCCTCGACGGAATCGAGTTATTTTCAACCGGAGGGAAATGATGTAGTTGCAGTTGTTGATAGAGATTTCTTCTCCCGGAAGAAATTCTGAAAGTTTCCGTCCACGTAAGATAGGATTTGTTATTCAGTTATTATATTCTATCTTATTTAGGACGTGTTAACTACGTGTTTATTTTTCAATTATTTTCATAATTATCTGTTAGCAATTATTTATTTCTATTTATGATTTATCTGTTGAACTCTATAAATAAAACTTGAACCTTTGTTGTTTTCCAGACTTTATGCAATTGAATATTGATTACAGACAATTTTTTCTTGAGTGGATTTTCGTTTCCTTTCGGGTGGATTCCCAAGTGATTAGTTATCGGGTGGATTCCTGACTTAAGTTGTTCTTTCTATTCGTCTTACATCAGAAAATTGATTGGGATGAAAGGTAGGTTTTCTGTTTTCTGACAGAATAAAAGTATAAATTGTTAGAATTCGTAGGAGTGTTGTTAGTAGTGTTCACATTCTACTGCTGGTGATTGCCCCAAATATTATGTGCGATGGCCGGCAGGTATAGAAGGAAAAAGGAGAAAGGAAAGCACAAAATATCAAGAGGAAAATACTTGTTAATTGGTACCGATTTCCTTCATTTTTTTTTTTCATCCCAGTTTCAATCTCAATTCTTGATTGAAATAGGAAGCGTAAGAGTGAGGACCAGTAGCAAACAAAATGAAGCCTTCAGTCATATGTGAGGGATGATCTCCATGTCCTATCCTCTTTCCCTATCGCTGCCACCAGGCCCACCACCATCACAACCACAATCAAGCTCTCTGTTCTCACCTTCTCCACCACTGCTACCAGGACTTGCATATCAGACCCTCAGTCGTGAAACTTTGCCACTTGTTCAGAATTGACAACATTGCCAATGTTGCATACGCGCAAATAATCACATGATTTTTGTTCAGTGATATCAAATTACATAAGTTCTTTTCGGATAGCAACTCAAACTCAGGTGTCCTTTATTGCGTAGGACGACATTGTACGAAAGCAGAAATTACCACCTCTCTTGCCATATTTCTGGCGAAAAGTTGAGAAGCTTGGAGCTGCTGAAAACTTATTTGCGTAGATTCCATGACAAGTCTACTAGTTCATATTATAGTTGTAATCCCCAGAAATCCAATCACCTTTTAAGCAAGTTACAAGAATCTCCAGTTATTCTTTCCATCTCCTAATCGCTTAAAGGATTTAAGTCTTCAAAGCAAGCTTGCTGAAGGCAGTATTGATTTTCTCTTCAGTTATTAATCTATGGCTTTCATAGAAATCTAATATTTCCATTAGAATATTCTTCACCTGCCAAAATATTAACCTAATGAAAGCTTTTTTTTTTTTTTTGCAGTTCATTGAACTCAATCATCAGATTTTAAGCAAAAGGAGATAGGATTATGATGCTCAAAATTCCCATTATTTCATCTTAATATGGGGCGAAAAAGAAAAGAAAAAATATATGGCCTAAAGAACTCTCCACATTCATGTCAACACGAAGCTCTTCAAACCAAGCAGTAATATCTCTCTCTCTTTGTACGCTAGGAATGTATATGCAAGCTAAACCAATCAAATGAAGAGGGTGTATCAGAATGAGGTCCATCTTGTACGTATCATTCACAAGTCCCCTGTATGCCAGCACATTCGTATTAATTCTGACCATTCCTAGACGGGGTATTTTAAAACTTACAAAACCAACATTGCATTTGCCAATAAAATAAAGGGAATGCAAAGTTTGACTAACTCCATCGGGAGAATTAAGCCATCAAAGTGAATAGGAACACTGGAACAACACCAATTGAAATTCTAGGGCCACGCAATTGTGAATTGCCAGAGCAGACACAAAAACACATCATGCAGCTTGTGTAAAGCAGTAAGCTGATCAAATAGACTCAGGATAAATAATGAAACGAAATAAAGTAAATTTAGACAAAATGAAATAAACCTTGAAAAAAAAAAAAAAAGGATGCAACTCCTACCAGGACCCAAATGAAATTGTATAAAAATTAGAAAATTTGAGGCTGAATTCTTACCAGGATAACTGAATCATATTAATATCGTTCGTGCCAGCATCTTGCAACAATCTACCACAACACAAGAAACCATAAGATGTTCTTGTTAAAAAAAGGTACTTGAAGATATAACTGTTGTAGATGACAAATAAACCTACTTTAATGATAGGCAGCACAGACAACTTATATGAGGCCCATCAACCTAAATGTAGCCTAGAACTATTGATACTTGTACCAAGATATCTAGATGGCCTGAACAGGTTTCAACTGTAAAGCATGTATTAGAAAACCTTTCGCATAGATTTCAGGACTGACAAATATTCACAACGGCCTTTGAGATATAGGACTTAAACATTCACTGTAGCACTACATCAAAGTCGTCACAATAATTATTAGGGATATCAATATTTTTAGTCCTAAATTTTTAAATTTTTTTTACTTTTGAATTTTAAATTTTTTTGACATTTTATTTGTGTCCTAAATTTTTTAATTTTTTTACTAAATTAGTCCCTCTATTTACCAAAAGTGATCAATCTATCAAAAAATAATTTTAACTTTATAAAAAATTATTTTAAAAAAATATTAAATATATAAATTGAATATCTTTTCTATCAAAAATATGCATGTTATCTATTTAATTCGTATATTTGTTGATTAAAAAAATATTTAATATGCATATTTTATTGATGAAAAAAATATTTAATTCATATATTTAATCTTTTTTAAATGATTTTTATTAAGTTAAACTCATTTATTAATCAATTGACCACTTTTTGTAATTTAAAGGACTGATATAGTATGAAATTAAAAGGTGTATAACTCAAATGAAATATCAAAAAGATTTAAAATTCAAACGTAAAAACATTTAAAGGTTATTAATGAGGAGACTCATTCATGTAATAAATGAAAATAAAGAGAATCAACGCATGCTCTTTCAACGCTAGTGAAATTGAATTATGACAAAATATCTTGTCATCAGTATGAGCATCTCATCAACTGTGAGATTCAGAATTTGCTGAACTGGAAGAATAGAGAGAGATTAACACAAAGGGGGAAACTCAGCTTGATGATCACCGAAAAAATGAAGATAACATGGCTAAATAACACTTGGATATCCTAGTTGCTTGCATATTTTAACTTTAAGTTACAAATGTGGTAGGAAAAACCTTGTTAAAGCAAGTATCCTATTGATTCAGTTCAATATATGTGAATATTTTTTTCTCATTCAACCCCTCCACTACCAAAAAAGAAATCCCAAAAAAGGAAAGGGGAAAAAAATGACCAGGAGGAAAGCCAAAAAAAATGACATGGACGTTCAGGAGAATAACAGATGTGGATAACAAGTTTACTTACTGGGATAATGAACGATAAGGGTGAAATACAACTAGATAGTAGTCAAGAGCTTCCAAAATCTTCATTTCCATCTCAAGTATGTCTTTGATTTCATACCTATATTTTTCGTCAGAGTCTGTGAGGCAGAAGTGGCAGATTACAAAACCTTTTTGCACTCAACGGAACATCAATGGCATAAGATTGATAAATTTTAAGTGTTGATTGGTTTAATCCATTAACAAGTACGTACATAATTATTTTATGTAGAACACAAGAAGTCTGGCCTGCACTGTGCTTTCTTCTGCTTTTGCGGCTAAATGCAAGCATGCCGGAGCTACAAGACGTGGATCATATTGTGACAAACTCCTTTTGAAAGCAAAAAGAGAAATCCAGACTGGTGAATGATAAGAAATTTAGCTGTAGAGTGTTCTCGTATTCACAGTTAAGCATAGGGCTTGACCCAAAGAAATGATTAGCGATGTTGTCATTGTGGAAAATGGAAAGTAGATGCAAGAGAATATGCAACAAATGCATGTGACACTGTCAGCCAGGAAACTCCCATGGTGCCCGAAGCTCCAACCTGAACATTTAAAAATCCCAAAATCAAAGAGTGAAAGAGTAAGCATGAATCATGAGTAATAATGACAAAAAAAAAAAAAAAAACTGAGCCACTGAACAACCTGCTTCCAAAATTTTAAGTTGAACTAAAATTGGCAAGTGATTCAATATACCTGGTATAAACACGTCTCATGTATGCAACCGCAGTGGCCGCAGCCCTGAAATGCAGACCAGTAGACTAGAGAGGCACTCATAAATGATATTTTATCCATTCAGGAGACCTTAAAAAAAAAGGGATAAGAACAACAAATATCCTAAATCATTTGTTGTAATTTTCTACAGCTCCAATGAACTTTCCATCATTCAACTTAATCTAAACGTAATGCAGACTAGTGGACCAGAAGTGGTCTATTGTCATTTGTATTTTTCCAATGCAGCCCCACATTAAACAAAAAAAAAAGAAAAAAAGACACGGTGAATGATGACGGCTTATCACGTCTTAGTTATAGGCGATAAACTCAACTAGGCATTCTTAAAACTTGATAATGGCCTAGGCAATAGGAAAACGCAAAAACTATCACAAGACAAGAGCATGGCCAAACCTTTGTCTGACTTTGATGTGTTGAGCCAATTTCCATAGGTCTGAACAAATTCAAAAAAGGAGAAGAAGACATAATAATACCAAAAAAAATGCCAAGATGATGAATCATACACAACCTTCTTGCAGAGAAGCAAGTGTGCATATTTGCAACAGGCACAAATCAATAACATTAAAAAAAAAAAAAAAAAAACACAGAGAGCGAGGAAAAATAAAAAAAATATATCACGCTAATAAATACACAAATGGCCAGCAAAATGAAACAAATCATTAGCAAAATCACGTAGGAAACAAAAAAGGTTATTAGAACAGATTTTCGTATTACAAGGTCAAATTTCCATCGGAATTTGATCGCAAAAGGTCATGCTTTCTACCAAGAGACACCTAAAAAGATTACTCGCGATGAGACAAATAAAGCCCAAGCGAAAAAAAAGAGGAAAAAAAATTGAAAAAAAAAAAAAAGAGAAAAAGAAAGAAAAAGTGGTTGCAAAAGAAGCAGACAATTAGTAAAATGCAGAAAGAGCAACAAAGAAAACAAAAAAAATTGGTTGGTATGGAACTTACTAGCGAGAGGATGTCCAGAAATTGGCAGCCATTCCTTCTCGCTTCTAGCAGATGCCAATGACTGTTATATTGCTCCTCTTTTTTTCCCCTGAGTTTTTCGTTGATTTCCTTTGTTTTTTTCCCTGTTGATATATATATTTTTTTTTATCTGAATTTTTTCCCTGTCGACCGTTGGACATCTATCTCCGTTGTCGAATAAATTTAGACTTCGATAGATGATCGTTCTATCGCATAGGGAGACTCAGCCTGGTCCCAGTGGGCTCGATTTTGGGGCGTAATTTCCTGACAAGGACATAAGCTGGGCCTATTTGGGCTCTTGTTCCTGGGCCTCCTGTCCTAACCAACTAGTTCGAGGCCCAACCACAAGATTCACAGTTTTCCAATTGTTGCGCGCGCTTCTCTTTTCATTCAATTTCTGTTCCAGCAAATGTTTCTCTCAGTTTCGTTAATATACATGATCAACTTTTTCTAGTCTTTTTATAGTCTGTTTTGTCTTTTCTATTTCTTATTCTTTTAATTTAATTATTTACTATTTTACATTTGTCACTTGTCGATTTTTTATTTTTTTTAATTCAAATAGATGTGATTAGCCATCAATAGTTATCCTAATTTTTGAATCATTATCCTAATTTATTACACATAATTTATCGTTTCCGTGGGATGCATTGCGTTTGACAAAATCCACCAAAGAGGCGTAAAAAAGAGATCATGATTGAGATAGTCAGGTTTATCTTTTGGCTCCGGGTACGGAAGAGTTATGTAGGACATTGCGACAATACATCTTCTCCATTGACACAGTCAATTACTGTCAATAACTCAACATTTACTATCAGAATACATTAATAATATTATTGGATAAATATTACTTTGTGAAGGAGTAAAATTATTATAATCGGGATGAAAAAAAATTGCTTGCTTGGGTCTTTATTGTAACAAAAAAGTGCCGCTCCACCCTTAACACAATCAATGAAATTGCCTTTAATGCAGTTGACTTTATGTGATTGAAACTTGCAACACACATCTGGGTAAGAGAACCTCATGATCATTATCCTGTTGAGATTGAAGGAAAATGTTGATCATAATTGCGGAGGCGATAAACTGTGATGATGTGTGGAAAATTAAAGTCAACATTATCCTCCTTCTAGAAACGCACTCTATAAATATCTAAATTTTTGCCCACGTAACCCGAACCCACTCCTAGGATAACTTTTAAGTTATATTTATTATGTAATAAAAAAAAAGAAAAATATAATTATTATTATATATTTTTTAATTTTTTTCTCACTTTCTACACTATTCTAAATAATTTTATTTTCTCTCCATTTTTTCTTTCATAAATTATTATTTATTTTTTCTTTCACTGTACTTTTTTTCTCTTCATTTTTCTATCACTATAAATAATTTTATTTGCTCTTCATTTTTTCTCTCACAAATTACTATTCTTTTTTTCTTTCATCATACTTTTATTCTCTTTACTTTTTCTACCACTCTAAACAACTTTATTTTCTCTTTATTTTCTTTTCGTTTTTTCTGCTTTCCCCACTCTTTCACTCACTCCAAACACACCATTAGTACGTTCAAGTTTTTATTTTTAAACTCGCATAACTAAAATAAAAAGGTAAAAAAAAAAACATACCAACCCCCCTCCTAAAAAAAAAAGTATTTTATTATTGCTTGAAATAAAAAAAAAAAAAAAGATTTATAACCTCAGAAATCAATATTAGCCATACCCAAATAACTTATAATGCTAAAAAAGTAAAATCATAAAAAAAATCACAAATAAATGAAATTTAAAGAAAGACAAATTCAATTCGTCCAACATCCTGCACAACTAATGAAAAATTTAACAAACCTGACACAAAAATAATACGACTTAACTTATTTACAACTCTTGATACTTTTCATCAATATGAGTTCAAGTAATTAACAATTGAAATTTTGGACAAGGCATATTCAGTATTGTAGTTTCATTTCAGAAATAATGGTGTCTCTTTATCCCACAACGGCCAGTCTATGTAATTAAGACTCGTGGAGTTCCCAGGCATCACGTCATGCGCATAGAAGAAAAAAGTTCATTGATAGGAAGAAAACACTTCCTTTATTCGTCCGTCGGCTACCAACCACCGACAAAGAAAAGTTGAGGGCTTCTCGAAGTCGAAGGCAATTTTGTTTAAACTAGCCAAGCTTGCTGTTTTGGTCATTTCAAGTTTCATTGGGTTAGAAGAGATTTCTTGCCCATCGATCGCTCGCGCGCGTTATGCAATTAACTTGCTAATATACAACAGTTTCAATTTCAGCAGAATTTCAATGTGTCAGATTGTAAATCCGTGACCAAATTTCTCAATACGACTAGAAGGCCCCAGCTTCGGGGCCAGAAACTATTGCCTTAGAATGCAGCGGTTGTTGCCTAAAAGAAACAAACCTATAAGCCATGAAATATTGATAGTACTGCAAGAGGGTAACTCATGTACAGATTTCTTTTCGAAATTTGGTGCAGCGTTCTGTTGGAGAGACTTTGTTGAGCAAGCCTCCCACAGGCTTACGCTTGTTATTGGCCGGTGACAGCCACAGGGCTGTTTTTATTCGCCCTTGGTTTCTTTCGTGCAATTTGTTTCTCAGTTGCACCAAAAAAAAAAAAAAAAAACATATATTGATAGTTGCTAAAGGTCAATATCATTGCTCTTTAAGCCCTTTAAAAACTTCATTGGTGACGTTTACTGGAATTATTGTACGGAAATTCAAGAATCCCTGATGATAAAAGCTTTTTTTTTTTTTGAAAATTTGATTTTGGACAATTAACAGATGAACTTTCTACTAAGAAATAAAGTTTGATTTCAGTTCATCGAACTAACCTCCTTTTCACGATAGAAGACCATCTTTATTGAGACAAAAACAAAATCATAAATCTAATACAGTAATTAAAGCACACTAATTTCCCTAATTATATATCTCCTAAATGAAGCCCTAATACAGATGTTGCAAGGTGCAAACGTAAATCTAACATCCATATATACTTGGACGATCCGACCCACCCGATTTGTGCCCACACCCAGAAAGGCGGGCCAAGACCAATGGCCTTCGTCGGTCATTAAGTTTGAGTCCATCATCGTTCAACGCCGGAACCTCCACAGCTCGAGGCAGTCGACGATTTGTTTGGCTTCGATCTGACTGTTGATAGCACTGGAAAGAAGTCCATGGTCGTTTGCTGTGGCCGATTTGGCTCGACGATGGAGGCGATTGGGAGTTTCAGAGCAGCCAGCGAACTGCACGAGACTCTTGAATTTTTTGGGAATGGGATGAACTGCTGCTGCTGCTGCTGGGTGATAGTTTCTGGTTTTGTTGACTGAAAGATTCTTAGATTGGTACGAGTCTTGACTTGATGCATTCATTACTCAGCCTTATGCAGACGTAACGTAAGTTTGAATTTCCACAAATTTTAGCTTACGCAAATGATATCATAAATCATGATTTTAAACCCTTAAAAAAATTTTTTTTTTTTCTAAAATAATAATAATTTTGTAAGAGGCAAGGCCATATCCCACGACGACGTGGGCTTTCCTATCTGTCCGTGTAAGGTAACGAGACTCGGAAGAATAAGAAGGGAAATGAAACTTCCAAAATTTTGAGACTAAAAACCTAGTTTTCCTGGATCGAGAATACAAAGAAAATTAGTTGTATATACAGAAGACACACGGTTGGGACGGGGACCACATCGAGCCACATCATCATGTACATCTAGCACTACATCTACGCTATGTACAACTTCCTGTTGACCCTTCCGTTTTGCCAGCTCTTCTACTATGGCCACTGTGCAGTGTCCAATGACCAAAGGACAGGAAGAAAACAGACTAGGGTGGGTCCCTTATTTATTAACCATAACCAACCAATCAGTATGTTTATAGGAGCGGGTCCGCCGGAGGCTCTACCTCCGCCGCCACCTCCAACTCCAAGCAATCAAATTCAATTCAATTTAAGTGGATGACATGACATGCTCATGTCATACTCATATAATCATTGGGCGGTCCATTTGCTTGCTGCCTCCCTGGCCCTGCACTGCTCTCTCATTCTTGCTCCCCATGTCGTCTTTTTCCTCAATTCTTGATTCGTGCTCCTCATCTGCAACTCTGTCATCTGAGACTGCCACCGGCTTCTCCACTCCCTTCGCTCATTTGATCCCTGCTTCTATTTTGACGAGACAGAACAATAAGACAGTGGGAAATGACATGAGTAATTAATCATGGTATAAAGCACAAAATTATCAAGCGAACCACAGTACAGTCCTCCTTTAATTAGGATTGCCAAATTTTGCTCTGCATTTCTTTAATTAGGCAAATTCGATTGCCCCTGGCTTGTTTCGCTTTCTCATTGCACAAATGCGACATTGGCTAATTGGGGAAGGGGTTTGTCAGAGAATTGTCGATTTGAAAGCCAGTTACTCACACAAACCATATCGAATTCAATCGTGTAATTAACTATCAAACTAAAGTTTATTGCAAGGCTAATCAAAGACAAACCCAATTATCAAGGGAAAGTAGCTACGGAAGGCAGTAAGATATTACCTCCCTAGACCGGAATGGCTTTCTAGCAGAGAAAGCAAGGTGCAAGCTTCTAGCCATATCTCTGTCATACAGAGCTCTACTGTAGGGATCAGACAAGGTCTCGTAAGCTTCCTGCACCTGAATGAACTTCTTTGTGTACTCTTCCTTGCGGTCCGGCGGTGACACATCCGGATGGTATTTTCTTGCTAGCTGCCTGTAAGCTTGCTTGATTTCCGAAACTGTTCCATTTTCTGAAATTCCCAACAAATCGTAGAGAGTATTCTCTGCGTTCGCGTGCAAGCTATCCGTTGTGACCGCCTTAACTGGACCAAATCTACGGGGCCTCGACTGAGTTTTGAGGGAAAAGCCCTGTTTTGAGATATGGGTATTAAAGCTAAAGTGAGAAAAAGGCTGAAGTATGGACTTTGGGGATAGGGAATTGTTTGGATTAGTATTGCAGCCGTGAAAATAAGCTTGGCTAACAGCTGATGCAGCCATTCCATGACTCATTTTCTCTGTTTTCTTTATAGTTGTTTAAACTCTATATACATTTTCAGAGGAGATGCGTGATTCTGTATAAAGAGTGGGGGACGCA
The DNA here is from genome assembly GCA_037832335.1 of Carallia pectinifolia. Classification (NCBI taxonomy): domain Eukaryota; kingdom Viridiplantae; phylum Streptophyta; class Magnoliopsida; order Malpighiales; family Rhizophoraceae; genus Carallia; species Carallia pectinifolia. The sequence continues at coordinate 2,788,528 of CM075451.1, forward strand.
GTTAATACGCGTTGGTTGTTGAAAGATACGAGAAATCCGAAGGGGTTTCATGTTTGAAGATTAACGTTACCCGCCACTTGGAATCGGAAAGGAATCGATGTGTCTAAAAGTTCCCGTTTGGAAACAGAGGCAGAACCGCTGAATATAGAGGCAGACAATGTCGGCCCGACTGCCAGTTGCGGTGGGAGAGTGAAGGCGTTTTGACAAAAATAATAATAATAATTTGAATATTTTTTATAATATAACTTATTTATAATTTTGTAGGGTATAACAAGTGTAATTTATTTAATATAAAAATTAAGTCAGTAAATTTATATATTATAAAATTATAAAATAAATTATAAAAAAAGTGAATAATAATAATAAATACTTTTAAAATAATGTAAAAAGTTCTGACATAATAAGAGAAATAGTAAAATTACATGTCTTGGGTGTTTTTGTTCCGGGCATTATTTCGATTAAAACTGCGACTGATATTTTTTAAATAAAAATTGATACTTTTGAAATATAAAAATAATAAATATTTTAAAAATAACAATTTTTATTTTAAAAATATCAATCGTACTTTCAACTGAAATAAAATTTATGACAAATTTATCTAAATACCAACTTTTTTTCTAAAGGAAAAATGGACGTGGCTCACCATGTACAAAACTGTGATGTATCTTATCTTACCTTCGTTACATTGCAATACAAGAAGCGACATGCAGAAGGTATGCTTTGAAGTACATAATTTATTTAATAATTTTTATTAATTTATTTTTTTTAATTTAATTTATTTTTTATAATTTAATAATACATATTATTACGTGTTTATTACATATATATTCTTGTGTTACCAAACAATAAAAATGTGTCCTCGTGTTGCAATAGAAATGGAAATTTTCAATTGGGGAATCTTTATCATCCCCCGTCGTGGGTCAAAACCACACATGCAATATAATAACTCAGTCCAATCGAAACATATTGTAGGAAAAAGAAAGGGGTAATAGGATTTGGTTAATTTATGCGAATTTAGAAAGTCGATAAAGAATGTTAAAAGATCTAATATTTATGATGGCGTTCTTGTTTTTACGTGTTAATTGTCTCTTTTTAATTTTATGCTCTGATACGCCCACTTTTAAATTTTTGAAAGTACACTATAACTCTCTATTTGTTTGATCTATTAATTAGCGACAAAAGTGGCGGCAACTAGAAATTTTTTTTGCAACCAAAACGTTTTATTCCAACACACTTAATTAATTATCTGTTGCAAAAGAAGATATGTTAAACAAATAAAAAGAAGATATATATATTGATATGCCAAGAAGATTTCATCCAGATGTCAGCATTTTGAGCATTCGTTGCAACAAATAAAATAAGACATTAGATGAAGTCTTTTCATCGTCACTCGCAACAAAAAGTCTTCGATAAACAGATAAGGGGATTGATTTTTAAAAGGATTAGTACAACATACGTGACATCGATCCAGCCTAGCAGCCATATTGGCGCAATGCCTTGTTCCCCATGACAATGATGCATCATGCATACTAGTTTTAAGCATGAAACTGATGCATCATGCATCACGCCGACGCCCACTCCCTTTAAATGAGAGATTTTAAGTGGAGTGTGGTATTATGGATTTAAAATTTATTAATATTATAATTATATATAAAAAAAGTTTATTTAAATTTAGTAGTGATTAAGTAGAGGTTATTTCATATAAGTTATAATTAAGCAGAATAATTAAAGTAGAGACTTATCTTAATTTTAATCTAAAAATTTAATAATCAATATGTGGAAGATGGATTGTTTTCCTGTTAAAATAAAATTTCGCCGTGAAAAAATGTAAAAAGGCAAAAAAAAGGAAAAGGAAAAGAGAGAAAAGCCCACCGAAGTGAGGTGGAAAGGGCAGTCTCGACCAATATGCACGGGGTCAGAGTCGTACTCCTTCTAGATTATGCTAAGCTAAATTAATATATATACTATTAGAAACTTCCAAAAACCGCCCTCGGCCAAGTAGACGGATTTTAATCCTCCCTCGGCCCCCCGGAGATCTAGAAAGTAGAAGAGTTGCAGAGGCCCACGGCTCTACAATTGAAGAATTCTTTTCGAGTGGACAATTTTCCACGTGCTTATCTTCCCCACTAACTACAATGGACGTCATTACGTTTTCAAATAAAATTTATTTGAATTTTTATCTAAATTGTAGTAAATAATGATTCTTCCATAACAATATTTATAAAATATGAAATAAAAAAATCTTTATTTTTTTATTTTAAAAATATTAATACAATTATAAAAAAATTAAAACTTTATTACAATCTGACATAAAAATCAAACATTTTTATTTGAAAATATAATTTTTTTCTAACTACAATTAATCAGCCTTGTCAGTCGTCGGCTACAGTTTTTTTTTTTATTATGAAGTACCGGAGACACTGGAAGGTCGCGCATTACCGCAAATTAAGATAAATAAAATTAATTGCTACATTTTACTGCTCTATGCCAATTCAAAATTAAATTGAAACGATAAATAATAGATAGATCCATTAAATGTTGCGTTAAATATTAATTAAGTTAGTCTGTTGATCTAATTTTTGTAATAATTACTTCCAACGGGAGGGTTATAAAACCGAACAAAATAAAAGATTTCAATCCTAGTTTAGACACTATTATATTTTTGCAGATTTAATGCCTAGTATTAGTCACATACCACGTTAGATTATATTTTTCAATTTGACTTTCCTTAAAAAAGTCAAATTAATTCAATTTTAAATATAAGAGAAAAAATAATCAATTACAAGAAAAATTAAGTAAGACTTAATTTTATAAGATATAAAAACTCAACTGTACTTAACTAGAGGTGTCGAGTTCGAGTTACTGAAAATACAGTCACGTTAAATACTTACTGGGAGACTTTTGCCGCCCTTTGAGATCCTACTCGGGTCGATCCAGATTAGTCAGTTCATTGGGCTGGATACTGGGTGATTTTAAAAAAAAAAAAAAAAAAAAGAAAACCCAACTGTTGCACTAAAAAGAAAACGCAGCAACCATGAAATATAACCACTCGTGGATAGAGTTTAATTCACGATTTAGGACAACTTCCCGTGTGCTATTCGATTTAAGACAACTTAGAATCGATTCCAAAACTTTTAGGACAACTTTCCCTTTCGTGGATAAAAATTATTCCAGTCTATACTTACGCACATCAAGCACATGAGAGACAGAACATCTATCATGACCGCAGAACGGAAGTTTCTATTACTCATCGATTCAGTTGAGATAGCTTGGTTTCATCATGTCTTCCCAAAATAGAATGTTCGTCCCTGTGCTGACATATGGCGTTGCAGGCCACGGTGAGTGCAATTCCTGGCAAGCAATTGCGATCGAGGCCAGCAGTGAATAATCTGCGAGGCATGTACATGAGAAATTATTGGGGGGCCTGGCCACTTTCGGCTATGAACCAACTATGTCTATGCATGATTGCTAATTGCTTTTTTGGCTTCTTTGCCTTCGGATCCTAGCTGCCCAAGAAATATTATCTGCGGGGCCCTTATTCGTTCTCCTTCTCTCTAACTCTGCCAGCTGCGCTTGCCATTGGTTTCTCCACTCATTTCTTTCATCGCATACCTGCTTCATAAAGAGAAATCCCACATCAATTATACATGATTAAGGAATAAATTACACAATCAATGTAAGTTAAAGATGCTTATAATACTTTTCGGCTTCCCTTCACATTAGCTTAAATTTTTAAATAGATTTGAGGTCTAAAAATTTTATTTGGCATGATATTAAAATTTAAAAATATTCTTGTTTATTTTCAAATTTAAACTTTTACATATGAATTTGGTTTGTTTCGTCTATTTTAATTCAATTTCCTCATATCACGTACTAAACGAGTTTAATATGTGTTAAAAAAACATAATAATATTAATAAAATATAAAATTTTAATATAACTTATAATATTCTTTAACTTCCACCTCAAAACTCTTAAAGTTATATTTAAAATTTAAGAACTTTATTTCACATAATTAACTGTCTGTTTGGTGGAAAAGGGAAAGTAGCCATACCTCGTGCTTTCTAGCAGAGAAAACCATTCGCAAGCCAGTGGCTATGTATCTATCATAGGAAGCTCTCCTATCAGGGTCTGACAACGTCTCATAGGCCTCTTGCACCTCAATAAACCTCTTTGTGTAATCCTCTCTAAGATCTGGAGGCGACACGTCCGGGTGGTACTTTCTTGCAAGTTGCTTGTAAGCGTGCTTTATATCTGAGATTGTTCCATTCTCAGCAATGCCCAGCAAACCATAGAAGGTATCTGTGGTGGACATGCACATGTTGCTAACGGCGGAGACCTTGATTGGCCTCGTTCTACATGATCGGGATCGCTTATTGAGGAAAACTATTGGTTTCAGAACATGGGTACTGGAAGTGAGGCGGGGACATGGCTCAGGGATGGACTTTGTCTGTGGGAGCGAGGAGCTTGGTCTGCTGATGTTATGGAAGCTAGCTTGGCTCCCAGTTGAAACAATTCCGTGATTCATAGTTGGCTTGCCTTCTTGCATGTGTTATTCTTTGATGGTTTGTCACTACATATAGAACTTTTCTAACTTGACTCGCATGTTGTACATATTGTGGGAATGGGATGGGATCACTTGATTGATTTCTGATGTATGTATACAACTTTTTATATTTTGCCTTTCCGTAATGGGAACAAAATTTTGGAGTTTTCCACGGTGGTAAACAAATTAAAGGTATTTTTTATTTAATTCATATTTTTTAATAAATAAAATTTATTTATAATTTTACATTATATAATAAATAAAATTTATTAAAAAATTAAAAAATAATAAGAATAAATTTATATAATATAAAATTATAAATAAATTTTATTTATTAAAAAATAAATCAAATTAATATACATTAAATTATAAAATTATTTTTCTGAACAATAATTGTTTAACGGATCCGCAGGCACTCGTGCCTAAATTTAAATATTAGAAACACCATCATTATTGGAATGGACTTTTTCGTTTGAGGTTTAGGCAGCCAACCATATTCAGCCAGATGTTATGGTTCCAGAGTCCAAATTGGGTTTTACCCCTTTGGAGTTGCCAATCGACGTGAATTGTATACTCTAGTCACTAGCAGGGGGCATATGACAAATTGGACCCTGCTGTAAAATGCGTCATTGGTGAAAATGGAAAGCATGTCACTCACAAAGAAAATGAAAAAAATGAGTTGCTCATAGATCTTACAATCTAGGTGTTAAGTCATGTTTCATCGATTAGCAATAATAAGACTACCATATAAGATTAAACCTTAAAAAATGATATTTTAAAGAGAAAAAAGTAAAGTATATTATTTTGAATTTTCAACTAAAAATATGTATCCTAAAATTCTCTTAAAAATGCTTGGGAAACTTAGTTTTTTTAAATTTTTCTTTAGACGTATGCTGATACACATTTGGTGGATGAACTCTTGGGCTTTCCAATCTGTATCAGGTCATGGCAAGACATATATGTTGATATCTAATTTTCTACTACCTTTTGTATCAAATTTGTATTAATCAAACAATGGATTCACATAAAATTGATCTCTCTTTCGTGGTGCAACTGCTTCTAAGGGAATACTTGTAAATATTGTTGCCAATTGATATTGGCCCAAGTTCAATTTTTAGATGTTTATCTTAATTACAATTTATACCACAAAACAAAAACAAAAAAAAAAAGTCTTAATTACAACTTACAACTTCAATAACATTAAACCGAAGCTCATTAGAGGCAATTTTAGACATTTTCCGGATGGAGTTGTGCATAAGTAGTTAATATACGCATGTGATGTAAGAGACAACTTTGCTTTAGAGGATTAACAGATACACTTGTTTATGTAGAAAGAAAAATAAATAAAAATAGAGCGAGCTGTATGTATGTATATATATATATATATACCTGTTGTAGAGATATATATTTCTAAATTCACTCGTCTAGGATCTGTGAGGTTCCTACTATCTGTGAAGTGTAGCAATGAAACAAAAGCAAATTTTGCTTTTGCTTTAAGCGGATTAAGGATGTGGAATTTGTTAATTTGTGAAACAAAGGCGAGCAATTTAATATTAAAAAAGGAAAACTTTTTGAAAAGAATTAAAAAAGGAAACTAAATTGCAAGGAAGTTATAGTTTTTTTTTTTTTGAACTTTTCTAAATTTAGACTAACTGATTAGGAGGAAAAAGAAAAGTTAGAGAGGTGGAGAGTTTAAATTCTTAACTTCATACTTACTAATATACTGTTAATATTGTTTGAATTAGAAACTCTCAGTAAAAAATTATAATTTTTTTTGACATCAAAAAACTTTCATATCTTAACCATATAAATCCAATGTCACAGTCAGTCAGTCAATGCTACGTACTCTAGCATTATTGTTTTCCTGTCTTTCCCCGTTCTTTTGTTTTACCAGCTGCTCTATCTGCACCGTCATTGATGATTGATCGCGCAAAACAGTGATTTAGACATTATACCAAAGTTCAAGTTGATTTCAAATTCGTCGCATCTTCGCAGTCGGGTAATTTGCTTAGAATTTACTACTGGCTTATGTACGCAACAGTATCAATATGTAAGATTACTGCGTTTCAGATTCAATGGGTGAGGTCAGTGGCAAATCGTTGATCAACATTTTAATGAAGGCCAACTTTGATCTGCCTTTGCGACTTTGCCACCGCTTCAGAGTAACAATGGGAGACGTCGTAGAAACCAAATCTTAAAAAAATATAATAAGAGAAAAAAAACACGAGAAAGGACAAAGGAGGCGGTCAAAAGTTAATAAGACGTGAAAAATAAGAGCTACTTTGGATTTTTCCGATTTAAAAACGAAACCGGAAACCAAATCGGCGTAAATGGGATGGGGAAGGACAGAGAATGACGAGGCCAGCTTTGACAACTAACTTGGGCTAGCCCTTCCTGAGCCTTATCACCGGCACCGTTCTTTATTTTTTCTTCTTTTACCTCAACTTATCTCAATGGCCCTTTCTTCAAGTAGGCGCATGGCAGTGACCCATAACAAAACTTGGGCTCAAGTCTACTAACTAGGCCCCAAGCACGTTTGGGCCAAATGTAATCTACCAATTGCGATGGAGAGGGTATGAGCTTTAAGCCTTCAAGGCCATTTAAGTCCGAACCACTCAACGCATTGAACGAGGTCGTTCCTTGAGCCACACTTCACATTCGATTCTTTCATTGAGAATGACCCAATAAACAAATGCGGCCTGGTTTTCTTTTTTAACTTTTTTTTTTTTTAGGCACAAAAGCGGCCGGGTTGTTGCAAGTATAAAGAATGTGAGTATGTATACTAATTGCAATATTGTATGTTTGACAGTTATAGATGCAGTTCATGTGATGTGCCGAGTCACGTAATTAGCAACCAAACATCCCTTTTTAAGGTGCGTGCTATTTGTACTTACTTAAAATGTAAGCATAACAAATTCATTCTCAAACAAATCGGATACTGGCTTTACGGATTAACGGAATAAGTTAAACGATAAACAGAAAAATTGTGGTCAAAAAATATTTGAAATTGGTAAAAAAAAATTCAGCCTTCAAAATTGCGTAGTCCACAAATTCTGGCAATCATCAAACCCTAGCCTCTCCAAATTGCGATCTTCTCAAAAAGCGACGGTCATACTCTTGATTGCAACTCCACAAATTCCAGTGGCTGCTATTATCGTTCCAAAACAACCCGACTCACAAGCTCCCAAAGAAAGAGAATTCCAATCACGATTGTGTCTATCAATGCTGGACATTGCTCCTTTGCCGTCCTTGCTCACTCGTCGTGGCTCCACCAACGCGACTGTCGATATGGAAGAGAAGGGGGCAATCTTACTTTTCTGCAGGGCCTCTTAAGTGTTTGCTTTTCTTTTTTCATTTTTATTATTATAATTTTTTGGTTTTTTTTCTTTGTTCTGCGATTCAATTTCTAGGTTTTTTGTTTCATCCCTGGCACAAAAAAAAAAAAAAAAAAAAAAAACAGTGTTCCTCCTCAACTGTTCAACGTTGTCTTGGCTTCACTGGGTCTCTGGCAAAAAGAGGCCAAGATCTTGTTTTTGGCCGCGGTAATGTCGGAAAAAACACCTTGCTTCACATGTTGAAAGACGAGGTTCCATTTTTTTGCCCTTTTTCTTGGATTCCTTTCACTCCTCCAAAATTTAATTATGGAAATCATTTGGATTTTACGTTTCGAGTCGGTAAATGAAGATAAATTGCCCATATCTGATTAGTTTTATCCTGATTGATTCTTGTAAAATTGGAACCGCATTCGCAGTTCGACTGAAATTTGATTAATTGGATTAGTCGAGACCAGACGTTTTCAATTATCAGCAATTAACTAGTAGCAATTGGCAACGAAGCATGGGGTTGAGCTTCGAAAAGGAGCGCGAAAGATCTGTATAAAGGAATTTAATTTTGTGTTATTTTATCTTGAAATTTTAAGTCTGCTGTATCAAGATTGTTCAAATGTGTGTGCTAATTAACCCCCTCTCTCAATTTCTATTTTTTCTTGAAAATTATTGTATTATTTATAAATGGATTAAACAAGTTCAATTCTTGATTAAATAAGGTAGTTCTACTTAAATTTAAAGTATTTATACATAATTTTAAAATTTTGAGTGATTAGTTACTCAAAATTAAAAATCAGAGTTTATTTCTATTTTAAATTTTTAATATTTGTATATAATTTTAAAAATTTGAATAATTGATGCTTAAAGCCTTTATAAAGGAAATTAATTTTATTTTTAAATACATTCACAACAATGATTAATTTTAGACTTTTTTTGTCTAAATTTTTATTTTTTAAAAATTCATATTTCATCATATAATTTGAATTTTTTTATTTTATATCTAAAAAAATTATATATATATTTCTATGTTATGTAATAAAAATATTAATATAACAGAATATTTTAAATATAACATACAATTAATTCGGGTGAGGGGGACAAAAACAAAAAAGAGCAAAGCTTTTTTTTTTTGACATGGAGAGCAAAGCTTGGTGTCACACCATAAATGAGGCGAAAAAAATAATAATAAAATGAAAAAAAAATAAAATAAAAGGTACGTGAACAACCGGTTGTTTAATTAAACAATCCATTGCCCAAAATTTATATTGTATTGAGTGTTTTTGTCTCAAGCAAGTGATTGAGTTTAAATAGAATTCCCCAATTTTTCAATAGAAAAAGCATTCATTGCACAAACTTTCAATTATGCTTAAAAATGAGAGCAGAACTACGAAGATAGTCATGCAATTAGCAATTACAAGATACTCGAACTCGATCGAGACAAATTAGGCCATGGCCTTCAACTGTTGGACTAGCTCAGCTATGCACTTGCTCTGAATGTCTTCATTCAACAGAAATTCCCTCCATTTCTTGTGACTGGCCCTAATGGACTTGCCAGGCTCTTTGTCAACCTCCACCATGATTGTTTTAATAGCCTCGTGAATGTCATCCCGGCCGAAGTACCCGTCTTCATCCCTCCTACTTATCTCTACGGCGGCCTTCATGTCACCAGCTACAAGCTTGGCGTTCAGGAACTGATCACCTTTGAACGGCAAGAGGGCCAACTGACATTCATTCACCAATGCTTCAATCAGAGAGCTGAAGCCTGAGTGGCACACAAAACACCCAACGCTGGCATGCGCTAGAATGAGCTGCTGCTGCACCCACCCAGTGTGCACAATCCCTCTGTCCTGAACCCTCTCAAGAAAACCCGACGGCAAAGCCTTGTTTAACTCGGTTCTACCGTCAAGCGTAGCAGGAAAGTTCAAGACTAAGAAAAATGGCAGGCCAGTGAGTTCCAACCCAAGGGCAAGCTCTTCAATTTGATCACGACTCAAGAAAGTTTCACTGCCAAAAGAACAAAATATGACGGACTTGGCGGGAAACTGACCCAACCAACTGGCCCACTTCTCCTCCAGCACTCCGGAAGGTGGCTCAGGGACAAGTGGACCGATTAGAAACATCGGCTTTTGATATTCTGCCTGCAGAAAATGTACATAAGGCCCTTCCATTTCTTTGCACGTCTTAACGACAACGGCAGTACAATCAATAAGGGATTCGCGAGCTCTTTCGTACCCAGTAGGCCCCGTACCGAACTTGGTAAACAGGCACATAAAGTTCTCCGCCTCGAATTTTTTAATGGAAGTAATTGAAGAGTTTGAAGGAAACCCTCTTGGTGGTCTCATCAGATCACTGGTGGTAGGAGTCTGGTCTTCGCTAGGCCTCCTAGCGGGGACAATGTTGTACGCACCAGCAACGGCAGAGTAAACAGAGAAGTGTAATGTTTTGATGCCTAATTCTGCAGCCAGTTTTGGAAGCCAATGGGGACCGAAATCAAAGAGAACGAAGTGGGGTTTGAGTTGTGAGAGAAGGGTCTTGACTTGTGGCTGAGTGAGATCTAGGGCTTTCATGAGTAGCTCAGCCATGGGTGGTGTCATCTGTGAGGTGCTGTCCAGGCCTGGAGGGAGACCCTCCACCTGTGGGATTGGAAGAGGGATGATTTGGGCTTTTGGGTTGAGATGAAGAGTGGATTTGATGCGTTCAATGTTGCCTGGAGCAGAGATGAACGAGACTCGAACTCCATGAATGGAAAGCTTGTTTGAAAGCTGCACAAATGGGCTTATGTGTCCGAATGCAAACCATGGAAACATCACCACGTGGAGTGATTCATGCTCACCGGCCATTATAATGTCTCTCTCTCTCTCTCTCTCTCTCTCTCTGCCTCGTCTCTGTCTTCGCTATATATTCAGAGCAGTAGCTGTTGTGTTTATATTGACCTTCGTCGGGGTAGTTGGCATCCGAGCCGCTTGCAACACCAAAGAAGGTTTGGACTTGGATTTTTCTTTTTTTCTTTTTTTTGTGGTTTCTAATTTTCGATAATTTATTAATTTTAATTTTTTTTATATAATTTACTCATATTTACATCACACAAGTTTATTTTTATATTTTTTATTTTAAAGTCTATAAGATAATAATTAATAAGTAAATTTATTTTTTTATTTTAAATAAATTTTATTTATTATATTATATAAAATAATAAATAAATTATATTTACAAACAAAATGAGTCAAAATAAAAATTTTTAATTTATTTTTGAGCATCTACGTATTCCTTTTCTTTTTTTTTTTTTTTTTTTGGTTTTGTTTTGTTGTCTTTACGGTATCAGTGCTATTTGGTAACACTGTACGACTGAATTGCTCTTTAAATATTAAGGATAGACTTTTTTTTTATTTTTTTTAGTGAGATCTTAATATTCAAAAGTCATATCAACTCTTATTAATCTAATTTGAGTATCAGTCAAATTTTTTGTGGAGAGCAACTCTTTTAATGTTATTTTTTTATATACAAAATTTAAATTTAAAACCTTATTTGAAACAAATCGAACTCTTTATCACTCAGACTAACAATCATTAGTGAGGACAGACATTTATATATATTCTAAATAAAAGTTTGGTGGCTTCATAATAAAAATAATTTTCTTATTTCTATAAAATTAAGAGAGATAAAAATAATAATTATAAAATAATCATAAATATAAAAAATTAATATCTATTTTTTATAAAATTAAATTTTAAACATATTTAACGTTATTTCAAATATACCTAATTTAATCTTAAATTTCTTTCTATCAACAAGCCTTAAATAATATTCTTTTTCCACTTAAAATTTTTATTAGTATTAACACTTATAAAAATTATGTCAAACATTATTATTATTATTATTATTATTATTATTATTATTATTATTTAACTATCTATTGAACATTAATAATTTGTTTAAGGAAGGTCATAAGTGCTCGATAAAATGCCGAGTCCAGCAAATTTAACTCGACTGAAAACGGCGAGGAATCAAAGCACGTGGTCGAGAATGAATGATTAGAGACAAGGTCGTTTGGGGGGATGGTGGATGGAGAGGAATTTGAGAAATTTGGTTCCAGTAGGAGAATAAAAAAGCTTGGGCAAAAATGGTTGGTGAGGAATTAAAGCAGGTGGTTGGTAATGAATGACACTGGGACAGCCTCGGAAGGTGAGCAGTTGGGGACAAGGTAGTTTGTGGCGATGGGGGATGCAGGGGTACTAATGAGAGGTTTTCAGTACACGGATAGAAAATCTTGGGACAATAAATGCTCTTACTGAAATCACGAAACGCTCCATAAGTCATGGAAGAATTAAGTTGGCTGAGATACTACTCCTACTCCATCAGATCAGAGGCTCCGTAGGAACCCCTCACTATGATCTCAGAAAAAAAAAATTTAAGAGAGTTTGAGAGAGATGAGAGATCAGAAATCCCCGTCGATCGATAGAGAGAGAGAGAGTTTTTTTTTTTTTTTTTGTCTTCGCTCTTTTTTTTATAAATACTTTTTAAATATGCAACCGTATAATACCGTAAGACATATAATCATCTAAATTATTATATTATAAAATGAGTATTAAATTTAAAAATAAAAATTATTAAGTTATTTTTTATTAGACATAAGCACATAATTTTAATTTTTCTTTTTTTCTTTATATTTGACTCTTCACCTGCCAAAGTCTACTCCATGTCTGTTAATGTCCACGGATAAGATTTTTTTTTCCCGAGGGTAAATGAAGAATTTATTTCAACTCTATTATATGGTAACATAGAAGAGAGACATAAAAAACATTTAATGGATATTTTTGTATATCTTTTTTGTTTTTTTTGTACGCAGTCCATTCACCAATCCATTGACCGCATATCTTTTCTTACATTGTTAAGAAATTTTATTTTAATTTAAAAAAATATAAAAACACAAAATTTTGACATAAAATAATAATACAAGTTTATTATTTGAGTTTTAATTATTAATTAAATCATGAGTCTAATATAATTAATAATTTAAATTTTAATAATAAATTCTCTTAATTTTTATGTCTATATGTCTTGAGACTCTAAATTTTATTAATAGATAATGTGAGTGTCCTTGAAAAAAAAAAATGCGAGTACTTGTGTACTCTAATGTCTTGATATATTTCGGTCAAATAAAAAGGTCTTGATATAAAGTTTTTCTAGACGTAAAAATTTAGAAAAATTACCGAGGTAAATGATTTATTAAATAACTTGGACCACCTCTCAAATCTAAGGTTATGAGAATCAGATCAGTCATCGAATCAAAAATATTAGTGAGTCAAGATTTAACCGGTATTTAATAATATATATATATATATATATATATATATGTATAAAAGTAGTTAAAATAATAATAATTATAAATAGTAATTAAATATTAATTTTTCTAATTTTTAAGGATAAAATTAAAATTTTTAATCAAATTTAAACCTAAATTAAATTTTTTAATTAAATATATCATTTAAATTATAATTTAAATAATATTTGAAGTCAAATTATAATTTTTTAATTTTTTAATTTCAATAAATCGGTCCAATCGATCCGATTTTCACCAATTTTTACTGATTTTAACTGATCTGAATCATCATTCCAAATTTCCCTAAACCAGCCATGACCCCAGGCCGGTTGTTAGTCTGACCGACCGGTCTGATCCGATTTTAAAAACAGTGCTCAAACCTACTGCGGACTACTTTTTTTTTTTTTTTTTCCTGACCCGACTCTCAAACCGGCCACTTCATACCTAAACCTTTTTCTGTTGTCAATTCAACTATAAAAATTGCATACCTCAAGAGGCTACAACATTTACCCTGTATTTGGGAACGCAGACAGTAGGTGGTATTCCCTACAAAAGGAATGGAATGTGAGTGAATTAGACATGAAGTACTAGTTTGAAAACAGAGAAAAATAGGACTTATTTGTGGGACTGGCGTTCTTATTGGGTGGAAAACCAATTCCCCCCAAATGATGGGAAATGGCCTTTCCTTGTTTTTTTTTTTTTTTATGCTAAAATTACATTTTTATCTTTATGTTTAATTTTTTTTATTTTTTAGGGATAAAATGGATAATACAATATTTACTATTTTCTTTTTTTTTTTGTCTCTTATTGGTTCCCAAACAAAATATTTGCTACTTTTTTTCTCATACTAGCCTCTCCCAAACATAAGAAAGATAAAATACGTTCTTTCATTTCAACATTCATTTTTTTACATATTTATTCATCTCACATTCTTTTTCCCTTATTTTTTTTACCAAACAAGGGTTTATACTACTCAAGTTGATAATCTGAAGATAATTTAGTATATTTCATTTCATATTAGTATAAATTCAAGTCTCCACAGTGCTACTTTTTTACCAACAAAGTTGTGCTTGCACGCTGTATGAGGTAATAACTCGTTAATACCAAATTCAGATATGAGAGAGACTCATTTAGACCTAATAATATTTGAGTAATAGGTTTGTCCTTATAAAAGTAATTGAACAGAATATTTACAAATAAAAATTACTCTGATTTTAGTCCACAAATACACTAACCGATATACTTACAAATATCTTTTTTTCTATTTAAGAAAAAAAAAAAGAGAGCCTATAACATTTATGATATCCATTGAGCAGCCTCAATTTCTGGACCATCCCCTTGAGAAATTATGGGCGTCCATCAGTGTATAATGTTTTAGTAGTGCAGACAAAGTATAGCTTGAACGAACAAATTCACAAAACTTACGTTCACTTTTCGACCAACAAGTTGAGTGCTTGACGTGATAATTGAGGCCATCAAAACATTATAATCAATTTCAGTACATTGGCAAAATTAACATTGTAATAAATATTACTGTAAATTTCTAATTTAAACGGTGTTGATAATATGTTAACAAATGTAAGGTTAAAAATTCAAATTCTCAATTTTTCTAAATATCTTTTCCCCCAACTGGTTGGTTTATATTTAAGAAAATTCAAAAAAAATATATTGTAACAAATATTAGTTTGTTTCCTCACGTTTCATTTTTTTAAAATATTTTTTTCTCAACACCATATTTTTTTTTCCAAACATTATATGCGAAATTTTATTTCCTTTAAACTTTATTAATCTCTTTCTTCCTATTTTTCTCTCTTGCTGTTTATTATATCTAAATTAACGTTAAGATGATTGAATAAAAAAGGGTATTTTCAGTTCATGAGGCGTCTATTCCGCCACGTTTCGCAAATGAGACTCATAAATAAGGGCTCGGTTTCCTTTTGTTTTTTCAACTGAAACAAAATCATTGTATTCTTACGTAGAATCGTCGGAAAGACGTCAGAAAAACTTGTTTGAAGCATAAAATGAAATGACACAAAATATCTACATAACATATAATTAAACTGACTATTAATCATATGAGCAAAAATTTTCAAAAAACCTATCAAATCAAATCTGGTTGGAAAAGGCTTCTTATAGCACCAGACATTTCACTTCAACGGATTTATGATACAAATCATCAGAATATACCCTACAATAATTTTTGAGACAGTTAATATACTAACGTAAACATAAGCATAGACATTACGAGTCACTAAACTCAAACAAAAGCAACAGAAGATCATCCTGTCCGGTCTAGAGCTAGATACGGCGGCCAGTGGAGGTGGCGCCGCCGCCGGAGTGGCTGAGGAGGTGGTTAGCATCGGAGTATGTGTGGACAGCGAAAAAGCGCCTGGTACATAGGCAGAAGATCATAAGGGCTCGGTTTCATGTATAGAGAAAGCGCTTGGTGCATGGACTGAGCCAATGCTTTGTAGTTTTCTTTTTTTTTTTTGCTTTTTCAAATTAAAATTTAGATACAAATGATTGTTATTTTAAAATTTAAAAAATACACTCATAGGATGCACTTTGTTACTCTTAAAATTAAAATTAATATATAAATGAGTGTTACTCTCAAATTTACAAAGTCAGAAAGAAGATAGAAGAATAAAAATGATTATTTACTTAAAGATGATAATAGTGATTCTCATAAAAAAGGAGAATCTCATTTCAAAAAAAAATAGAGAATGAAAATGAAAAATTTTTCTGCCAAACATTAGGAATATGAAGCACTCATTCACATTTTCATTTCTAAGTAAAAAATGGCCAACCAAACACTTCCTAATTTGTTTATATTGTAACAAATATTTAACTTTAAGTAACAATATTTATTATTTTTACAATAAGAATTGAAGTGATACATTTTTATTACAAAACATATGAATATTATTATTTAAAATTAAAAATTTATTATAATATAAATGAATTATATGTTAAATTTGGTATGTGCACAAACTTTTTTCCTAAATAAAGTTGTTATTAATCGATAACAGTTGCCCTGTACCCTATAAATAATCCATGGTGGTAGGTAGTCGGTGCTTTACTATTGTATATAAATAACATTTGGCTGTAGTTTCATTCATGCTAGATTACTTTGTAGGCCAAAGATTTAAATTAAGTTCACGTTAAAAAGAAAAAAAAGAAAGAAAGATTTAAGTTAAGAAAAGCAAAATAATAATAATAATAATAATAATAAGGATGCAGGCGCCAAGCAAAGCACCACAAATCCACAATGCATGTGGCAATGTTTCCATGGTTTGCCTTTGGCCACGTCACACCATTCCTTCGCCTATCCAACGAGCTTGCCGAGAAAGACCACAACCGCAAGGTCTCGATTTTAGCCCCCGAGGAAGCACTGCCTAGGTAGGGCTGCAAATGAGCCGAGTTGAGTCGAGCTTGGTCAGGCTCGAGCTCGGCTCGTTAAGGAGTTCTTCAGGCTCGAACTCGACTCGAACTCGGTTCGAGTTTTGGAGGTGGAGGCTCGAGCTCGGCTCGTCAGAATATTACTGAAGTTCGGGCTCGGCTCGATTTGTATTTTTTTTTTTTAATTTAAGCTTTATATATATATATATATATATATGCTTTTTCCATTTGATTTATTTTATTTATTTGTTATATATGTTATTTCTACTTTATATAAAAATAGAAAATTTATATAAAAATATATAAAAATAAAAAATCAAAAAATCAAAAAATCAAAATTACTTTTTTTTATATAATTTTATATAAAAAAGGGAAATATATATATGTAAAAAATGGATATGTGGATAAAAGCCAATTATTCATTCAATTGCTATTTGATTGATTGAATTCCTAATTGTATAACTAGCCACATTATGATCATCAATCAATTTACTTAATTGTATTTAAATTTTCTCTAATTTAAAAAATTTATATTCTTTTGCAAAGAAAAAATAAATATGCAAGTTTATTTTAATTAAGAAAAAATTCAAATAAAAAAAAGAGACAGGAGGAAATAATGGAGGTTGAGAGCATTTGAAAATAAATAAAAAATTAATCTTAATTTTATTAGTATTTATATTAAAAGTTAAATGATACAATTAAGTATTATTAATATATTAAATGAGCCAACAATGATACATATTAAACGAGCTCTTAATAATACATTTATCGAACTGTTCACGAGCCTGTACCGAGCCGAGCCTGCTATTGTTCAGGCTCGGCTCGTTTATTAAACGAGCTTTGATTTTAGGCTCGTGTATCGCTCATTTAGTAAATAAACGAGCCCGAGCCGAGCCTTTACCGAGCCGAGCCACCGAACTTTTAACGAACGTATCGGCTCGTTTGTAGCCCTATGCCTAGGTTACAGCAACTCAGCAATTGCCCAAACCTCATTCATTTCTTTCCGGAAAAAAAAAAAGGCAATTTATGATATTATCCCTTGGAGGTCCTTGATAAAATTGTCAATATATTGAACTTGCCTGTCCGTGCCGGAAACGGTGTTCCTCCACTTAGCATGATTAGCCTTTACCTTGGTGGCAAATTCACTGTCTTTGTCCATCACCAATTTTAGGTATTACAAAGCCCGATATATTTTTTTTTTGATCTGAACGAAGCCCGATATTGTGTTCTACGATGTCGCACCTCGGCTTACCTGCGTTGGGCCGGGAATTAGGCTTCAAGCCCATTTCCTACTCGGATGGTATGCGCAGCTTCAAGGCCTCTTTGGAATAAGGTGCCCTCCAAGAAGATTACCAGGAGCATGACCTTAGAAGAAATTATAGAGACGCCTCCTGGTTATCCTTCTACCAAACTTGTATTGAGGCCAGATGCGGCTGCACAAGTGACATCAGTGGCACTGGGGCCATTGTGGGTATGGTTCTACGTGGGAGTCTTTGCTGAATGACTGCTAAATAGTGCTACTACCACATCTGTTGGACCAAACTATAGGCACCATGCTAATGTTGGAGGAGCTTGGTGTCGATGTGGAGGCAAAAAGGGAAGAACATGGTCTAGTTACAAGGGAGAGCTTGAGCAACGCCATCAAATTGAAAATTGGTGATGTACGAAGAGAGTGAATTTGCTGCCAAGGTGAGGGCAAATTATGCTAAGTGTCGGAACATTGTTTACCGCAAGGACATGCGCGCAAGATCAATATCTTGATAATTTTATCAACGACTTCCAAGGGATAATATCATAGATTGCCTTTTTTTTTTTTTGGTGCGAATTGCGATAATAAAGTTCATGAGTGGGCATATATGGTCTAGCAACATGGACATTGGATTTATAGGGAGTCATGTAAGGGAAGCTCGTTGATTACCATCTATATATGTAATTGATTTTCAGGTTTGCAAGATAAGTCTTTTATGCGCATCTCTACGTCTGCCACGGAGGCTCATTCTCACCAGCCGAGTTTCTGCAGCATGCTGGGGGCAAAGATTTATCACAGCCCTTGAGAAACATTACGATGATTTTATTTGGACATGCAGAGAATGGAATGGCGGAAATTGAACTTAATTTTATTTAAATTTAAAAAGTTATTCCCTTATTTTTGTTTTAAACATTTAAAATAGTTAGTAGTTAATTAGTTAACGGGTTCACGAACACCGTAAAAATACAGTGCACCTGAGACAAAACCCCACCCTCACAAAAAAAAGTGGGCTGATTTGCCGGTACCCCTGGGGCTACCCCGCGGGACTAATAATCCCTTAGTCCGAGTCCATTATATGTATGGCTGCTGGATTAAAAGTAGCAATGGGTCCGGGATGGTGCGGGTAAATGAGTCCCGTAGCACTCCGTATAAAGTAAACGAAGGACGATTGTCCTTGCAAAATTGAGAGGTGCGTGCTCGAAGTTGGGACTTGGGAGTATTGTTTTTCGGATCCAACGGCGGGCCAAACCCATAAGTACCAAACTAACTCAAGACTAGGGAATATAGACGGCCTGACTGACACATTTATGGCCAAGTTTGGGCATTGCTTCAGAAGCAATTGGGCCCGGAATATTTTATTTGGGATCGGGAGGGACGGAGGGTTAAAAACAAAAATGGTAGCGTTTCTTTCTTCTCTTCGAGGTAAAGGGGCAAATTAGTCTTTGGGAAATGACGTTGTTTTTATTAAAGCATTTTGACACCATTTTAAGACAATGGTTTCAAAAAAGAAAAACTTAGGACACGAGTGAGTTAGATTGTGTGAAAATTGATTTGGCAGACACAATCTCACTCACTAAATTGACAATGAAAATTAAACCAACAGTAAATTAACACATTAATAAAATAAATTATGTCGATTGCGTGTCAAAGGCCTACTGGACAGTGTTAAAAGATTTGACTCTGTAAAAGAAAAGACAACACATGAATAAACGAAAAAAACAAATAATAATAAGAAAAGACAACACATGAAAAAGGATACAATATCTTTTAAATAAATAAACGAACCAACTTGACACAAAAAAAAAACAAGTAAATAAAATAATAAATGAACAAACAGTTATTACCAGATATAACGACGTTAACTTTTCAGTTTTTTTTTTTTTAGGATAAATACTTATTTTAATCTTAAACATTTATAATTTTTTTAATTTAATTTTTAATTTTTAATTTTTTTAATTGAGTCTTAATTTTTTTTTTTTTTTTACAAACAAGTCCTTGTATGAATAGAAGTCAATTAAATTATTAAAACCGACTGTCAATCAAACGGAAATAAATAACAAATCATATATACGATTTTTTTCATTATTTTTTAGTTGCAATATAAAAAAAAATTAAATGGAAAAAATATTAAAAAATGATTAGTTTTTTAAAAAATGGCAAAAATAATTAAAAATAAAAACCCAAAATACCTTATTATCACCATTTTTAAAATTAGAGAATTCAATTAAAAAAATTTTAGAAAGTTTAAGATTTAATTGAAAATGTTTAGAATATTGAAGATTTGATTGAAACGAAAAAATATAAAAGAAACTACACTTAAAATGTTTCTATTTATCTCTATTTGGTCAACTGTCGTTTTTAATTATTTGACTGACTTTAGTTAAAATAACTGAAAATTTTAAAATTTAATTAAAAAAATTAAAAAGAGTAAAATTTAATTAAAAAAATTATAAACATTTAGAATTAAAATAAATATAATTCCGTTTTTTGCAAAATGCATAAGGAGGCAGCACGGAAATAACCTCGTGCGTGCCGGTAGCTCCAAATCACTCTCTCCAAGCAAGGAGCCAATATATAAAATTAACAAAAAACAAAAAACAAAAACAAAAACAAAAACAAAAACAAAAGCAGCGTGCCTTTTCTCTCTCCAGTACTCTCCACTCTGATTCCATTCTGTCCATAAACGTGAGAAAGACATCACCGCCAAGCCACCGCCGGTTCCACCACCGCTCTCTCTCTCACCTCGTTCGCCGTCTTTCTACGATCCGCAATCTCAGCTCTCGCGCACGTCCTCAATTCCTGTTTCTTTTATCCAATGATCTCTTCTTGTACTAATCTTTTTAGTTCTTTTCTTTTCTTTTTTTTTTTTTAATTTTGAAATGTAGAGGCAGAGGTAGAAGCAGAGGCAGGCAGCTTTTCTTAGAATCTCTGAAAGCATCTCTACTACAAATTTGCAAAGTGTTAAGAGTACGTGTGGCGACTTCACTCATTTTCTTAGGGATTTCAATTGATCTCTTAATATTCTTGTAGTAACTACACACACAGATTATATATATATATATATATATAGAGTTTCTTAGTGCGCCATTTGTTTCGCTGGAAAGATTTTTCTCGGTAAAATTTTCGTTCATTTCTGAAGGCCGATTTCCGTCGGTTGTTCACTGCTATTATGCTAAGGGCGTTACTATAATACCGAAAGATTCTATCCAATAATTTTACTCGAAGACAATAACGCTCTAAAGTTTTGTAACTGTGCATTTAATTTTTATACCTCAAAATCTCTTTTACATATTTTTATTTTTTATTATAAAAATATAACGACCGTTACAAAAATTTAAGAAATAATTATATTTAAACAAAAATATCCGGACACATTTTTTTCGTTTGGTAATATTTCTGTTTTGCTAATGGCTAATGATTTTTCTTTTAGTAGTTTTCATTTTTATTTTCTTTTTTGTTAAAAGTACAATTTCTGTTGGTTTGACGAGGTTTCAAAGAATTACTGTTGCTTTTTATTTTAAATTTTATTTTCAGACATCCGATCCGTCATCGGTGAAAATAGAAAAAACGTAATGGTGTCAAAATCTGACTGATCTTATGGTTTAACCTGAACTTACCAAAAAAATATGATTCGAATCCGACCTGAAAAATGACCTAATCTAAAATGACCTAAATTCAAAATGACTCGAAAATTTTGGATCAAACCCGAACTTAATCTTAACTTGATTCGTCTGACCCAAACTTTTTTTTTCTTAAGAGGAAAAAATAAAATAAAAGAATTTAACTTATTTTATATTATAAAAGTATACATTTTACTATTTTCAATATAAATCTTAATTATAAATTTTTTTAGAATATTTTAAAATTTTTTATACAGTTTTAAATTTTATTTTTATTTTTTAGAATATTTTAAAAGAAATTTTTTCAATCATTTTTTGATCATATAATTTTTTTTTAATTTTAAAGAATTTTTATCAAAATTTTTGAAATTTTTGAAATTTTTAAAATTTTTAATAAAAAATATCACGTCATCATTTTTTATAACGTAACTAACTTGTGAGTTGATCCGAACCCAAACCGAACTCGAAGTGACTCAACCAAATATAATCCGAAAATAACTTGACTCATAAATAACTCGATCCGAAATAACCCGAACCCGAAACGACCCTACCCAAATCCGACTCAATGACCCATTTTAACACCTATAAAAACACATTACTCACAAAAAAAATGAAAAACATGAGTTGCTTATGGATCATAAATCTTACCATCTAGGCCTTAAGCCAAGTTCCAATAATGTTTTGAACCACAAAAAAATATGTATTGCTGGCATGTTCTAACGATTTACGGTAATAAGACTACTATGTAAGATTAAACTTTAAAAAAATGATATTTCAAATAAAAAAAAATTCTACTGCACATTTTTAGTTAGTAAAAGAAATACTTATCGATCAACAAAAGATATACATATATGTCATCTGGGCAAGAGGCGGGTGGTAGTAAAAGAAATACTCATTGATCAACAAAAAATATGTATCTTAAAATTGTCTTAAAAATACTTGGGAAACCAAGTCTTTTAATATTTTTGTTTAAACTTATGATGATATACTTTTGGTGGATGAACTCTTGGACTTTCCAATCTGCATCAGGTCATGGCAAGACATATTTGTTCATATCCAATTTTCTACTGCTTTGGTTGTTTCAAATTTGTATAAGTCAATTAATGGATTCACATTAAATTGATCTCTCTTTCGTGGTGCAACTGCTTCTAAGGGAATACTTGAAAATGGTTGCCGATTGATTTTGACTCAAGTTCAATTTTTAGATGTTTACCTTAATTACAATTTACAACGTCAATAACATTAAACCGAAGCTCATTAGAGGCAATTTTAGATTTTTTGCGTATGGAATTTGTGCATTAAGTAGTTAATATACGCATGTAATGTAAGAGACAACTTGTCATAGATGGTTAACGGATACACTTGTGTATGTAGAAAGAAAAATAAATAAAAATAGAGCGAGCTGTTCCTGGATCTGTATTGCCTCTGGAATCGCGGAAAAAAAAGTCTTCGGCGGCCTTGTGGGCCAATTTTACAACTCAATATAATTGTTTTAGATAATTTTATTTTATCATAGCCACTCGGATTATATATATGTTTGTGTGTGTGTGTGTGTGTGTGTAGAGTTACAAACGGATTGTGATCGAGTTAAATATATTGTTATCGAACCGATCTTTTGAAATTTTAACGAATTATATTATTTAATTTTATAATATTAATAAAATAATTAAAATTAAAAAAATTTTATTATTATACATAAAATAAAAGAATAAAAACTATTTATTTAAACAAAATTAAATAATTAAAATAAATATTTAATTTTAATGTATAAATATAAATATATGTAATATATAATTTTAAAAATAAGTTTAATGAAATTATTTTTATAACATAATAAATAAATTTTTTTTAAAATTATTATGTATACAAGTTCTTAAATAATTTGTTCATAAGTTTAATCAAATCCATCTTTGCTCAGATTTGGGTTATTTGTTAAATAAGTTTTGAATTTAATCTCATATATCACTTATTCAGTTAAACGAATGAGTTCAAATCCAATTCTTACCAAACCAAACTACTAAGGGTTTAACAAATGTATTAATATCGAATCAAATCACGAAATTTTTAATAAATATATTGGCTCATTTGCAACCCTATACGTGTGTGTGTCTGTGTGTGTGTGTGTGTGTGTGTGTGTGTGTGAAATAAAAGCAAGCTATTTAATTAAAAAAAAAAAAGAAATCTATACCCTTTTATTCTTAATATGGTCTACTTATTGTTTGCCTGTCTTTCCTCGTTCTTTTATTTTACCGGCTGCTCTACGCTGCCATTGATCATGCAATAAAGTGATTTAGACACACCAAATTCAAGTTGATTTCAAATTCGTCGCATCTTAGCAGTCGGGTAATTTGCTTAGAATTTACTACTGGCTTATGTATGTAACAGTATCAATATGTAAGATTACTACGTTTGAGATTCAATGGCTGGGTCAGTGCTATCAGTGGCAAATCGTTCCTTGAGCCACACCTTCACATTCGATTCTTTCATTGAGAATGACCCAATAAACAAATGCGGCCTGGCTTTCTGTTTTTATTTTATTTTATTTTATTTTATTTTGTTTGAGGCACAAAAGCGGCCGGGTTGTTGCAAGAATAAAGAATGTATGTCTACTAATTGCAATATCGTATGTTTGACAGTAATAGATGCAGTTCATGTGATGTGCCAAGTCATGTAATTAGCAACCAAACTTCGCATAAATTTCCCTAAATTCATTGTGCAAACCTTCATTTAAGTTTAAAAATAAGAGTAGAACTACGAAGCTAGTGATGCAATTAGCAATTATAAGATACTCGAACTCGATCGAGACAAATTAGGCCATGGCCTTCAACTGTTGGACTAGCTCAGCAATGCACTTGTTCTGAATGTCTTCATTCAACAGAAATTCCCTCCATTTCTTGTGACTAGTCCTGATCGACTTGCCAGGCTCTTTGTCAACATCCACCATGATTGTTTTAATAGCCTCATGGATGTCATCCCGGCCGAAGTATCCATCTTCATCCCTCCTATTTATCTCTAAGGCGGCCTTCATGTCACCAGCTACAAGCTTGGCGTTCAGGAACTGATCACCTTTGAATGGCAAGAGGGCCAACTGACATTCATTCACCAATGCTTCAATCAGAGAGCTGAGGCCTGAGTGGCACACAAAACACCCAACGCTGGCATGCGCTAGAATGAGCTGCTGCTGCACCCACCCAGCAAACACAATCCCTCTGTCCTGAACCCTCTCAAGAAAACCCGACGGCAAAACCTTGTTTAACTCGGTTTTACCGTCAAGGGTAGCAGGAAAGTTTAAGACTAAGAAAAATGGCAGGCCAGTGAGTTCCAGCCCTAGTGCAAGCTCTTCAATTTGATAACGACTCAAGAAAGTTTCGCTGCCAAAAGAACAAAATATGACAGACTTGGCGGGAAACTGACCCAACCAAGCAGCCCACTTCTCCTCCAGCACTCCAGAAGGTGGCTCAGGGACAAGTGGACCCGTTAGAAACACCGGCCTTTGAAATTGAGCCCGCAGAAAATCTACATAAGGCCCTTCCATTTCTTTGCACGTCTTCATGACTACGGCGGTACAATCACTACGGGATTCCCGAGCTCTTTCGTACCCAGTAGGCCCCGGACCGAACTTGGTAAACAGGTACATAAAGTCCTGGGCCTGGAATTTTTTAACGGAAGTAATTGAAGAGTTTGAAGGAAACCCTCTTGGTGGTCTCATCAGATCGCTGGAGGTAGGAGTCTGGTCTTCGCGAGGCATCCTAGCGGGGACAATGAGGTATGAATCAGCAACGGCAGAGAAAACAGAGAAGAGTAATGTTTTAATGCCCAAGTCTGCAGCCACTTTTGGCAGCCAATGGGGACCGAAATCAAAGAGAACGAAGTGGGGTTTGAGTTGTGAGAGAAGGGTCTTGACTTGTGGCTGAGTGAGATCTAAGGCTTTCTTGAGTAGCTCAGCCATGGGTGGTGTCATCTGTGAGGTGCTGTCCAGGCCTGGAGGGAGACCCTCCACCTGTGGGATTGGAAGAGGGATGATTTGGGCTTTTGGGTTGAGATGAAGAGTGGATTTGATGCGTTCAATGTTGCCTGGAGCAGAGATGAACGAGACTCGAACTCCATGAATGGAAAGCTTGTTTGAAAGCTGCACAAATGGGCTTATGTGTCCGAATGCAAACCATGGAAACATCACTACGTGGAGTGATTCATGCTCACCGGCCATTATCTTCTCTCTCTCGCTTTCTCTTTCTCTCGGCCTCCTCTGTGTCTTCGCTGTATATTCAGAGCAATAGCTAATAGCTATTGGGTGTTTATATCAACTTCCGTGGGGGTAATGGGCATCCGAGGTGCTGGAGCACCGAAAGAGGTAGTTGGACTCGAAGTTGATTTTATTTATTTATTTTTTTTTTATGGTTCCTAATTTTTGAATAATTGTATATATATAATTTATTCATAATTTATAATATATAAATTTATTTTTATTTTTTATTTAAATTTAATTTAATTATTATATTTTATAAAATTATGAATAAATTATATTTTAAAAAAATATGATTTTGGTCTTTTTTTTTTTTTTTTTTTTTTTTCAATGTGGTAACAGGCTATCAGCTTGTTGGTACCACTGTACCCGTGAATTTCTATTTAAATATACGCATGTGGGTCCTTTACCCGTGACAGGGAGTCCCTTTAAATTAAATATTTAAATCTCTTCATCGAACAAATAATTCAATTGAGTTATCTATTTTATAATAAATTATCAAGTTATCGGTAGGCAAGATAGATTGGGCGGACGTTATTTTTCTCTTTTTTTTTTTTGCACAAAAAATAGTTTGTCATTAATTTCTTAATTGTTAAAGAGAAGAAAGCAATGGGTATAAAAATACTGTGGAAACTACCCTCCACAGATCCATTTTAAAAAAAAAAAAAAAGAAAAAAAAAAAAGAAAAACTCTAAGTTTTAAATTCGCATAAATTGTGAGAATTTTGAAAGCGATCCAACAGTCATAGCGCTGGCGCCAGCCGAATGGGTGGGCAGAGACATTGCTTCGCTCGCGAAAGTCTACTCTATGATCATCATATATCCTGAGTAAGAGATTAGTAAATTTTTTGGTACTTCTATTATATTATATTTATTTTTTTATATACATTTTTAGTAGTGCAGACAAGTATGGCTTGAACGAACAAATTATGTCAAACATTATTATTATTTTCTTTTAACACTTATAAAAATTGTGTCAAACATTATTATTATTCTTTTAACTATCTATTTGAACATTAATAATTTGTTTAAGGAAGGTCTTAAGTGCTTGATAAAATGCCGAGTCAGCAAATTTAACTCGACTGAATACGGTGAGGAATTAAAGCAAGTTGTTGAGAATGAATGATTAGAGACAAGGTGGTTTGGGGTGATGGTGAATGGAGAGGAGTTTGAGAAAGTTGGTTTCAGGAGAATAGAGAAGGTTGGGCTAACATGTTTGGTGAGGAATTAAAGAAGGTGGCTGGTAATAAATGAATGGCTCTGGGACAGCCTCGGAAAGTCAGCAGGTCCCAAGGTAGTTTGTGGTGATCGTGGATGTAGAGAATGAAGGGTTTTCGATGCACGGATAGAAAATCTTGGGACAACGTATGCTCTTACCAGGATCACGAATCGTTCCATAAGCGCTGTGGAAGAATTGAGAAGGCTGAGAGACTCCCACTACTCCCTCAGATCAGGGGCTCTGTAAGAACTCCTAACTAGCTGATACCTCTTTGGAAGGTCAGAGAAATCCCCATCCCTTTGAGAGTGAGAGAGATCTTTTATAAATATTTTTTGAGTATGCAACTGTGTAATACATTAAGTATGTACCTATTTAAATTGTTATATCATGAAATGTAAATTAAATTTAAAATAAAAATTAAATTATTTATTATAAATAAATTAATAGTGTATTTTTTATATTTTCTTATTATAGTGTGTACATATAGCCTTAATTCCTCTTTTTCTCTGCATTTGACTCTTCAGTTGCCAAAGTCTACTCCATGGTCATCATAAATGCAATGTTGTTAAAACCGGGTCGAATCGGTCGGTCTGACTGGTTCAACCAGTGACGGGCCAAAGGTCCGGGTCGATTTACAGCTACAGTTACCTTTTAACTCGGACCGGTCAAAACTGGTTTGAACCGGTCAAAAACCGGTGAAAACCGGTCAAAAACCGGATCTGGTTCAACCGGTATAAAATTTTATAAAATATAATTTGATCCCAATGTTTATTTAAATTATAATTTGAGTTTTAAATTTAATTAAAATTTTCAATTTAGTCATAAATTTATCAAAACTTTCAATTTAATCCTTAAAAATTAAAAAAAATAATATTTAATAATCATGTATAAGTATTATTTTTTTAAATTATTTTTATAAATATATATATTAATAAATATCGGTTCAAATACCGGTTCGACCGGTTGAACTTTGACCCACTAATATTTTCGGTTTGATAACCGGTCCGGTTCTGACAACCCTGCATAAATGTGGGATCTGTTTTGGAAGAACATAATGTCCACGGATAAGTTTTTTTTTTTTTTTTTCGAAGGTAAACTCAAGATTTTATTTCAACTCTATTACATGGCAGCATAGCATAGACGCATAAAAGACATTCTATCTATATATCTGTTTTTTTTTTTTTTTACCTAATCCATTCCCTGCATATTTTTTCTTACATTTTAAAGAAATTTTATTGGTAAAGAGTACTGGCGTACTTTAGTGTCGTGATATAAAATTTTTCTGTACGTAAAAATTTAGAAAAATTACGGAGGTAGATAGTTTATTAAATAACTTGGACCACATCTCAAACCTACCACAGACAACCTGTTTTTTTTTTTTTTTTTTTCTGACAAGACTCTCAAACCGACCAATTCAAACCTATACCTTTTTTTTTTTTTTTTTTCCGTCAATTCAACCGTAAAAATTGCATACGTCAAGAGGCTAAAACATTTCTGATATCCATTGAGCAGCCACAATTTCTTGACGATACATTCCTTCTAGATTAACATTAGATCTTAATCAATTATTTTTCCTTTTTTTTGGTGCTCAAAAAAAGTGAAAATAATCTATCTTAAGTGGATATCCATCTTTTCTCATCTCAAAAAAGTTATCTATCTTTTAAGTGCTTAAAAATCTAGTTCAATTGCACAAATTTTTTTGTGCCAAAATTGACAAGTTTTAATTAGTCTTTCCTGTTAATAATGAGAATAGTGAAAATTGATATACACGCCAAAATTTTTAAATTTTTTGTCAATCCAACTTTAATTTTCATTTTTTTTTGAGCACCAAAAAAAAGGGAAAAATAATTGATTAAGATCTAATGTTAATATAGAGGGAACGTATCGTCTAGAAATTGAGGCTGCTCAATGGATATCATAAAAAAAAAAAAAAAACAATTTTTTTTGGGTGCTCAATAATTAATTTTTTTTTGCCAGTTTCGTAACAAACATCAGTTAATATAATTATTTTCACTTACTACCAAAAAAAAAAAGGACAAAATACACCAAAACTATTAAACTTTAGAGTTTTTTTCTTGATCAATTCCCAAATTTTCAAGTAATTCAAATTAAGTTTAGAATCTGATGAAATTGTCTCCATTTGTTACTTCTTGCTAACCATTGTGAACATTCTTTAGGTTTTCTATACGTAGTTTTGTTATTTTTCAAATTTACTATAATTAATTAAATGATTATTTTTGTAAAGACTTTTTCATTAAATTCTCGCCCTTACTCAAAACATTGGCCCATTTAGGTGAATATGAGGTTTCGTATCAATGTTTGACGTGGTAGAAGATATGATTATCAGAAATAATAGTTTAGTAGTGATTTGATATGTTATTTATAATATTAATTTAGATTTGAATTTTCACATTTACGTTTTCTCCATTTATTTGGTCAGTTTTAGATTCAGTAGTATTTCAATTATGAATCCTCCATATCAGGATATTGAATGAGTATATCAACGTATGACCCCTAGTATTGACCTAAGGATTCAATAACCACCGTACCTACGAAGTAATTTTTTTGTTTAAAGAAAAAAAGACATGATAAAAGATATTTTTTAGAATTTTTTTTTAAAGACTTTTCAAATTCTTGTCCTGTATGCTCCCGTACGATGTCTCTTGATATTCAGTATTTTACTCAAAAATCGACTTTAAAAAAAAAAAAAAAAAAATTTTGTGGGATTTGTACCTTACAATTCTTAAACCAAGCAACGAAAATCAAATTTGCATTTATGTCCCAAGGCATTCGCTGGGAAAACTGGCCAGGTAATGTGTTTTATCATTTATGCTGTATGCCGAACAAATTTAAAAGACCTCTAAAGGCTCAAATTGCTATTCCAATAAGTTGAGTTCATGGGAATTCATCGTGTCGTTATCCCATCCGGCAATCTCGATTAGCCAGGAGATGGGCAATGTGGGCGCGTTTCTATGATAGAAGTCTCTTTTCAGGGAATCCTGTCATGAATCTGATTCGCAATTTCAAGGATCTTTTGGGAAAAGGTTGGACTGTTAAGATTGTTCATGTACTAAGGGAAGGAAATAGGTTGGCTCAGTGGCTGGCTAATTGGGCTTTTTCTATGTCGTTGGGTTTTCATTTGCTTTCATCTCCGCCCCCTGTTCTGGTGGCTTTGTCACAGCTAGGATTTTTCGGATAGGGATGGACCCAACAAAGCTGGCCCCGGGGTGTATCAGTGTAGTTAACAACGGTTGGTGCCTCCGTAATGACACCCCCCCCCCCCCCCCCCCCCCCCCCCCCCCCCGCGGAACACGGGAAAAAAAAGAAAGGCTTCAACTGTTGGATATTTTGCTGCGCAGTTGGTCTGTTCGGGTTCGACACATACACAGGGAAGGGAACATGGTTGTGGATAGGCATGGCAAATACGGCTTTTCGGCTGGAGTGAGGCTTTCATCTCTTCCGCGAGCCTCCTTCGTTGGTTCAGCGCATAGTATGGCAGGATGTTATCGGGGTGCATTGGCCCGACATGGATTGTTTTGGAGTAGTAGTTTGAGTTTGTATTTGGGTTTACAGCCCTCCATTTTTTTTTTTCTAAAAAAGAAGGCACTTCACATTGATTAAAAAAAAAAAAAACAGCAAGCAGCAGGCGTTAACACGGATAATAGAGATTTAATGTCTTTTAATTAAATGTTTTAAGTTCGAGCACCTGAAAATGCAGCTGCATTAAATAGTTATTGAGAAATTTTTATCTCTTTTCAGGATCCTACAAATATTAATTCAAATTAATCAGTCCAATTGATTAGATACTGTTTGGTTTCAAACTAAAAAAAAAAAGTTGTTTCACATTGGTTCCCTCATATCTCTGAAGTACTAACAAAAATTTATTCCCATTCCTCCTCAGTGAATCGAGATTTTAGTTCTTTTTCAGCCTCTTAAAACTTAAACCTCAGATTTGAGAGTTGGGACCTGAGGACAATATTTGGACATGAAGAGAATGGAACGGGGGCAAATTGAGGTTAATTTAGTTTAAATTTAAAAAATTAATCCCTTATTCCGAGTCCATTATATGTATGGCTGCTGGATTAAAAGTAGCAATGGGTCCGGGATGGTGTGGGTAAATAAGTCCCGTAGCAGGCCTCATAAAGTAAACGAAGGACGATTGTCCTTGCAAAATTGAGAGGTGCGTGCTTGAAGTTGAACTTGGGAGTTTTTTCCTTTTTGTTTTTCGGATCCAACGGTGGGCCAAACCCATAAGTACAAAACTAAATCAAGACTCGGGAGTATAGACTGCCCGACTGGCTCTCAATTATGACCAAGTTTGGGCTTTGCTTCAGAAGAAATTGGGCCAAAATCTTCCTTGGGATTGGGAGGGACGGAGGGTTAAAAACCAAAAAGCGTTTGACCAAAAAAAAACAACAAAAAAGGGTAATGTTGCTTTCTTCTCGGCGAGGTAGAGAGGCAAATTAGTCTTTGGGAAATGACGTGTTTTATTAAAGCATTTTGATACCATTTTAAGACAATGGTTCCAAAAACAGAGAAACTGAGGACACGAGTGAGTTAGATCGTGTGACAATTGATTTTGCAGACACAATCTCACGCACTAAATAGACAATGAAAATTAAATCAACGGTAAATTAACGCATTAATAAAATAAATTATGTCGATTACGTGTCAAAAGCCTACTGGACACTGTTAAAAAATTTGACTCAACAAAACAAAAGAAAAGACAACACATGAATAAAGTAACAAACCAAAAAAAGAAAAAAAAGAAAGACAACAAATGAAAAGGGACACGATATTTTTAAATAAATAAACGAACCAACTTGAGTAAAATTTTTTTATAAAAAAAGTAAATAAAATAATAATAAATGAACGAACAACTACTACCAGAAATAACGACGTCACCTTTTTAGTGTTTTTTACAGGAGGCAGAAGAAGGTAGCACAGAAATAACCTCGTGCATGCCGGTAACTCCAAAACACTCTCTCCAAGCGAAGAGCCAACGTATAAAATTAACAAAAAACAAAAAACAAAAACAAAAACAAAACGGGCTTCTTTTTCTCTCTCTCCATTAGCTTCCACTCTGATTCCATTTTGTCCAAGGTCCACGGCAACCCTAGAAATAGAGGAGGTGAGAGAAAGAAAGACATCACCGCTGGTTCCTCCACCGCCGCCCTTTCTCTCACCCCGCTCGCCACCTTACTCCGATCCGAAATCTCCCAGCTTTCGCGTACGTCCCTCAATTTCTGTTTCTTTTATCCGATGATCTCTTCTTGTACTAATCTTTTTAGCTTTATTTTTTAAAAAAAAAAATTAAATGTAGAGGCAGAAGTAGAGGCAGGGAGCTTTTCTTGGAATTTCTGAAAGCATTTCTACTGCAAATTTGCAAAGTGTTGAAAGTTCGCACGGCGACTTCACCACTTTCTTTCTCGTTCCTTTCTTTTCCACACCTTTCCTCTCAATCCAAACACACTATTAGGGATTTCAATTGATCTCT
This sequence comes from Carallia pectinifolia, assembly GCA_037832335.1. Taxonomy (NCBI): domain Eukaryota; kingdom Viridiplantae; phylum Streptophyta; class Magnoliopsida; order Malpighiales; family Rhizophoraceae; genus Carallia; species Carallia pectinifolia. The sequence continues at coordinate 2,820,945 of CM075451.1, forward strand.
TGAACACACACACGCACGCACACATCATGTATATATATATATGTATATATATATATATTCTTCTTAGTGCTCCGTTTGTTTCGTGAGAAAGATTTTTCTCTGTAAAAGTTTCGTTCATTTCTGAAGGCCGATTTCTGTCGGTTGTTGACTGCTATTTAATTTGCTAATGCCTAATGATTTTTCTTTTAGTAGCTTTAAGAAAGCTGCTTTTTCATTTTTATTTTCTTTTTTATTTAAAAATGTAATTTCTGCTGTTTTGACGAGGTTTCCAAGAATTACTTTTGATTTTTTTTCTGTAAATTTTATTTTCAGACATCCGATCAGTCATGGCAGCACTGGTGCAGCAACCTGCAATTCCTCCCGCCGATGTTGTAAGTTTTATAGTTTCTTCTTCCCATGGACTTGGACCTCTATGCTATTTTCTTTTTTTTTTGGAGCAAGGTTCTATCTGGTATTTAAAGTGGAGTTGTTTTGAATGATGGTTTGTCTTATTGATTTAGGTTGGTAATGCATTCGTTCACCAGTACTACCTGATTTTGCATCAATCTCCCGAGCTCGTTTATCGATTTTACCAAGACGTTAGCAAGCTCGGCCGTCCGGAGGATGGTGGGCACATGAGTATTACTACCACCATGCAAGTTAGTTTTCTTTTGCCTTACACATCTAAGTCATCCGTGCATATTTCCGTTCTTTCTTTCTTTTTTTTTTTTTTTTTTGGTTTCAATTTTCCCTAGTAAGCGAGCAAAAATTAACAGGAATTGGGAATTCTTGAATAAAACTTTGTTTCCTGTGGTACTTCCACTGAGTATAAACAATATGTATGCAATATGAATTTAGGTTTACTGTATTCATAGACTTGGGATTGGTAAGTTCCTGCAGTCGAGCATCGCTTATGGAAATAGTGTCGGGACATTTAACATGTAGGAAATGATTTTTTTTTTTTTAATACCTTTACTCCCTATCACGTCCAGGACTAAAATCCTGAACCTTTAGTCCAAGCACATGTACATAGCCTCTGCATGTTAATATCATTGAATGTGTTTCAGTTTTCGAATATGATAGTTCTATATGTGTTTGATTATTGTTTGTAAAACAGGCCATCAATGAAAAAATACTTTCACTTGGTTACGGAAAATTCACTGCAGAAATTGCCTCAGTTGACTCGCAAGAATCTTATCAGGGAGGCGTTATTGTGCTTGTGACCGGCTATCTGACTGGAAGTAACAACCAGCGGCAAAAATTTAGCCAGAGCTTTTTCCTTGCACCACAAGACAAGGGCTATTTTGTTTTAAATGACATGTTTCGGTATGTTGATGACACCAACCAGCTAAGTGGAGACCAGGATCCTGTTAGTAATGCTGAAGCTCCATGCTTTCCCAATCAGGGTAATGGAAAATCAGATCACATGTGGAGCATATATAAGCTCTCTAATATCTAACTGATGTTTGATGACACTTCTGTCTGCAGAATCTTCTACGGTGCAGGATAATCATATTTCTGAGCAAACAATTACCTCATCTGAGAATGTTGGTGGAGAGGAAGCGTACTATCCATCGGAAAATGAAGATGGTTCAATTGTTGAAGAAGAAGCACCAGTTCCTGAAGTTGTTGATGAAATTCCTGATGAATCTCAGATGGTGGCTGAATCTAATTTTAAGATTGAAGAAGTACAAAAGAAGTCCTATGCCTCCATCGTAAGTCATCTTATGCAATGTGATTTCTGAACTTGTTTAAGATTCATTAGTGATTGTGTGGTGTTGCGTCCTGTCGGTGGCAATTCAATTCATTTACCATATCCATGTTCCTAGTTATGATTGCTATCCTTCTTCCTATATTACCTAAGTTTTTTTTTCCAGGTGAAAGTCATGAGGGAAAATGCCGCACCCTTTTCGACTCCTATGCCAGCTTCTCTAAGGGCTGCACCAAAGATCCAAGAACAAGTAACTTCCACTGAACCACCAGCCTCAGCAGTTGACACACATGGTTCCAGCACAAATGCTACTGAAAATGGGAATGCCCAAGAGGGTGAAGGTTGTTATCTTCGCATTTTCTTACACTGCAAGTATTGTTCTGCCCGTGTTACTATGCTGTTCCTCATATACTGGCATTTGTTCATGTATTTGTTGCTTCTGCTTTTTAATAAGTTTGTTCATTTGCAGCTGAGGGTCCCTCTATATATGTAAAAGGCCTTCCTTTGGATGCCACACCTGCTTTACTTGAGAATGAGTTCAAGAAATTTGGAACTATTAGGTCTGGGGGTATCCAAGTGAGGAGCCAGAAGGCAGGTTTCACTGACTGTGAATTTTTGTGAGCATTTACTTCCATCACTGCATATACAACTAATACACCTGTATTGACAGGGATTCTGCTTTGGATTTGTGGAATTTGATGAGGCAAGTGCTGTGCAAAGTGCAATAGAGGTATAATTTTAGTGCCTGTTCTTCCTAAAATTTTGTGATCAGCTTCTCCATTTAGATGCTGCAATTATGAGAAAAGCTTTTTATATGAACTATATTTTGGTTGATTTTCCAGGCTTCACCTATTATGGTCAGTGGATGCCGAATTGTTGTTGAGGAAAAGAGATCCACTTCTAGAGGCAAGTTGTGCGTGATGATCTATATAATGTGCACCTATGATGTTTGCAAGTAATGCTATTCAACCTAAACGGTCTCATCACCGTGTATCTTAAAAATTTTCAAAGTGGTTTGTGGTTGAGCTTAAATTGATGACCATGAACTGATCATGAAGTCTGAATCGTTCCTGATTTTTTTTCTTTTTTGTTTTCCCTGAAAAATGAATATTCTGCGTGTCCAGGTAACAATAGGGGACGGTTCTCCGGAGGCGGGGCTGGATATAGAAGTGAGGGAGCAAGAGGGCGTGGAAATTTTGGAGGGGGAAAAGCCTACGGTAGGGTTGATTTCAGTACCAGGACAGAGTTTGGAAACAGAGGAAGTGGTCGGAATGGATTTCCAAACCGTGGAGGTAATGGATATCGGAGGGACAGAGCGGGGAACAATGGCGGCCGCACAAATCGGGCCAATGAGTCGACTCTTAATGCTGCAGCAAAAAATATGGCACCACGGGTGTCTGCTACTGCTTGAGAATCTATAAGCATGGAAGCCGTTTAGGAGTTGAAAGAGATTTTTTGTTTTTCAGTGCAGGAAGAATGGTTTTGATAGAAATAGTGAAATACGAAGACATCACATAGGCTCTGAATGAGCTACCTTGGATTTTCTTATGTGGATGTCCTCCTGGGGCCTTTGTCCAATTTTTCGTGTTCCCGAGTGATATTGGGCGGGTACTGAAGCCCCTTCTAGTCTAATACTAATGTTACATTCAAAGAACCGGTGATAGTTCAAAGTCCATTTCGTTAGGGTTTCCAGCTTCTTTCGGGCATGTCCCTTGCGAGTTATTATTGGGTGGTTTTGTTGACCCTATATGTCTGACAATTTTATTGTTCAGTAGCCATGTGACAACTTAATTGTAATTTTTTGGTCTTGTATGGATGGAATTCAGAGATCGAAACAACTCTTGCATTGCTCTTTTCCTGTTATTGAATCTTTGCATTGTTATGCCTAAGCAGGCATTTTCGACCTTGAACGAAAATAAACAAATTAATTAACTACCGTTTCGTCCCACCTATGGATCTTGATTCTACTTTAGAGTAATTATAGGGTTAAAAAGTTGAACCACTATTCAATAGTTTATATGGCACGACTCGGTGTCCATTCCTTTCAGGCTACCTGAATAAGCATATCGATTGGCAATCACGTAACTCTCTAATTCACTTTCTACCGATAAAAATATTCAAAAAAAAATAGAAAGTCAACTTGCTTAGGATTTGGTAATCATATTGCCCCACTCTGTCGTGCATTTCCTCTCCGTTAACTGCAAAACGTAGCATATTGCTTTCGACGGTAAAAATTATATGTAAACCTTCCTAATCACATTTGAGGGTTAGGGAGATTACCCTTGACGCATGCATATGCAAAGATAACCTCCAAAAATAAAATTTCTTAGACAGAGATGACACGACAAAAAGGCTAAGCGATTGGGGTTTAAGTAACAAACAGCTGCAGATTTAAATAGTTCCACAGTAAGAATCCAACCATATTCTTAAAAGCTACATGGGCCATATGCAACAACTTTTTGTTGCACGACTAGTATAAGAAACGCAAGAAATCTAAGAATTAATAAAATCTATATGTTACAGTTGACAGAGATGCTGATTTTTCTTCTATAAATATAGGAGTTACCAGCCAAACGTGTAAGACATGCCAAAAGAGCCTTTGCAATATGGAATTTTGCAGCAGTACTAGCATTAGCAGATTCACTGGACTGTAGCCACATGATTAGAGAGCAAAATTGCAGGCCTGGACGAACTCCAACTCATAGTCAACATACCTTGTCCAGAGTGGTTTGAACTGGGTCATGGCAATGTCAAGCCATGGCTTCATGTTCCCATTGAAGTGCACCACGGCAGCATTGCGAATCTCCTCCATGCTAATGCTTGGATTATATCCAAGTCCCAAAACATGCCACGACTTGTCTAGTGGTTTAGTTGTTGAGTAATATGTGATCAGACCAGGAGGCAGTGTTCCCAATTTCCACAAGGTTCGGTTCTCATTCTGCAAAATCATCAGTTTCTCTAGTTAAAGTTCAAAAGTGCAATAAATATTGTAACTCAGCAGACAAATTTCAACACAGAACAAGTTCAACAAAAATTTTGGCTCGTAGGAGAGCGTAACCTCTTTGTGCTGTTCAGTGTCAGCGTAGGTGATAGGCAATTGTCAGTAAGAAGTAAAAAATTGGTAAACAGATGGCAAAATGTTCAACAAAAACAATCCAAATTATCCTACCAGATTCTGCCAATAATGATACTGCTCTGTGCACTTCTCCCTCCTCCAAGCATCCAAGTCGAAGAAATTCATACCATAAGCCCAAGCACATGCCTTTGGATTGAATTTCTCCTTAATCAAGGGGTGTGAGAAATTCATATATTGTGCATACCTATGAAATGACCCAAAACAAGTCTCGACCGCTCCATTCACTTTCCCATCCATATCGATCTTCCACAAGCCCGTTAAATCCTTCTGCACCACTATATCGTCATCCAGGAACAGTATTCTATGCAACTTTGGGTACATTTCAGGCAAATAAAATCTCAAATGATTCAAAATTGACAAGTACTTAGGATTTCTAAACTTCATGTTCGTAGTATCCTTGGTGGCATTCTCAAGCTTGTTCTCAAAGTAGAACCTCTGAAGATTTGCCGACTCCAATTGCCTAAGAACAGGCACATAAGAAGAATTCAAGAATTTATAATCCTCAACAGCTTTGACTTCTATATGTGCACCATTATAATCCTTCAGTTTGAACATAACCTGCATAGCCCCGAGATTCATCTTATCAGTCACAACATGAAAAACATGTTTCCACGGCTCCTTCGCATTTTTGACGGCTGAATTCACGACCACCGATGCCGCAACCACATTATCAGAGAAAATGGCATAATGGTAAAGCTTGGGATCCTCCAATTCCGGTGCAGGGGGCTTCCCTTCATCAGAATATATCTCGGGATGCGCAATTCTCTCCTCCATCAGCCTCATTGAAAGGCAGTGCAGGCTTTTTGGTATTGATTTGGCAGCAATCAAGCTCGAAAACGCCCCTTGCTTCTTGGCCTTAGTCAATTGTTCGTTAACCGTGAATATGGTATCCTTCAGCTTCTGAATTTTCAACTGATTATCAAAACTCTCCTTTGCTTCAGCGATTACTTGGCGGGTAACTTTGATCCGCTCTTTCACTTCCTTCTCAAACTGACGTAGTGTGGACTCCTCAATGGAGGAGGAGGAGGAATCAGAAGACTCAAAGAGAACCCGATACGCGGGTTTGTTGAGTAGGTCAGTGTAGTTTCGGGAAAGATCAGCAAAAACCCTGAGGAGCTTGGAGTTTTCGAGCTTGAGCTTCCGAGCGTAGGATGCATAGGCAAGTGCCAGCGAGCGGTGATCATCAGCCTGCTTCCGGATCTGGTCTAGTCGAGGCTTCAGTGGATCCGATTTAAGCGCCAACACGGACCTCCTCCCTGATCCCAATCTGTACTGTACCGCATCCAAATCCTAATCCCCCGCTCCCATATGAAGATTATAATAAAAAAAAAAGAAAAGAAAATAAATCAACCCCAATAATCATTATCGTCTGTTATCTTCGAGAAAAAATAATCGTCAAAATTTGAACTAAACGAAATTACAGAAAATGCCTAAAAGGAAAAGAAAAGCTCTTTTTTTTTTTAATTTAATTTTTGGGCATTCCATTCCAATGAAAGGAAAAGAAAAGGAAATAAGGTCAAAAAAAGAAAGAGAGAGAAATTCATGGAAATGAAAAAAGAGAGAGAGAGAGAGAAAGGGGTGGGTGTGAATGTGCATAAAATATGGCAATAAATAAGAATGAGCTAACAAACAGATCATCAACATTATTTAAATCAGTTCAGCATCAGTTATTGTTTCTTAATACTTTTGATAAATGGAACGGAGTGGGAGTGATGACGGCTTACCGAGTGGGGGAGCAGGTGGTCGGCGGCGGCAGAGTGAGAGTGGGAAGTGAAGAGGAAGGAGACTGTGAAGAAGAGAGAGACGGCAACCGCAATGGCGGAGGCCAACAATCTCAAGGATGACGATGATGATGATCTCCCATGATGATGATGATGATGATGATGGTCAGTCGCCATTTCCGAGTTTCGAGATGTTTGATAAATTTGGTTAAACCACCGATGATGAATTGAACACTATTAAACTAGCAATAAAACGCAGTAGAGAGGGATAGAGCCAATTGACTTGAATTAGAAAGATTACTTTCTTTGTTTTTAGCATTAGCATTTTATCTTTCTTTTCACACTGTTCGTTACTCTCTTCCCGTTAAATCCAGATCGAGAAGCAATTAATGAATCGGTCAATCTGTCAAAAACAAGAGATCTGAACCGTCAGATCTAGCGATGTCCCCACTGGACCTACGGCTGAAGATTCCAGTACGAAAGAATTGGAAGACAGTTGTCTCGCGGGGCCTGCCACTTGGTTGGACTTGGAGATAAACGTGGAAGACTAAAATTTAGCAGTAAAAAGTTTACGATACATACAAAAGATCTAAACGTTCCGAAAAACACAAAAAACACTGTTTGAACCTTTTTTTTTTTTTTTTGTTAAAAAATTAATGTTTATGATGATATTACTTTTATTTAAAATATAAATTATATTTAAAATTTAATTTTTTTCTAAAAAAAAAGAAAAAGTTGGATAGTATATATCTATACAATACATCAAGTCTAATCTAACAATATTTAAAGATTATATAAATATATTTAATAAAATATATAAAAAATATATAATTAATTAAATAATACGTAAATATTTATTTATTTTTATTTTTTAAATTTAATACATTTCTTATATTCACAGGATCACCTTCTTCTTACAAATACGTGCAGAAAAACTTTCCCTTTTTTTTTTGCCTCGAGAACTGGTATAGTTGGCCTGTTACTAGCGAACGACGACGTATTGCACACCCGCGCACGGTCCGAGAGTCGGATAAATGGGCGAAACGGTGCGCTGCTTGTTTAAGAATTAAGATATCCAATCCGCCAATAATAGTGCCCGACTGCCCATTGCTCCCATTTAATAGTCGTGCTAACGCTAGTAGTAGTGAAAGGCACCGTAATGCCAAAATGCTTCAAATGTGACTAAACTTTTACCAGTCGATTATTATTTTGTCCTAGCCGTGCTACAAGCCCACATATATGCTCTCATTTTGATGGTTTGCTAGGTTTATTAAACAAGTGTCATTTTACTTGTAAAAATATTTTATATCTAAAAATTTGTTTGATTATAATGAATTTCTTATTTTTTACAATGACACTGTAACTTTTTTGCAACAAAAAAAAGATATTTTTTTTAATTATAAAAAATATTATTATGGTTATAAAAAATTAAAATTCAGTTATAATCCGACAAAAATTTAGACAAAAAAAATTCTAAAATTCTAATTTTTTTCGTATTAAACTGAATTTGGGAGTGCACCGAGCTGAGTAGGAATCCAACTCTCCGTGACCCCATTCACTCCCATGGTGTTGAACAACTATTTGATTTTGTGGTAGAGACCCCAGAAAACAGAGAAAAACTCAAAGAAGAAGAAGAAAAAGAAAAAGAAAATATATGCACAGAAGAGAGATGAAAAGAAGTAAGGAAGTTATGAGGTCTTGAGACTCAAGCAAAAGCTCAGATGAAAGTTAAAAAGAGTTTTAGGAAAAAAAAAAAAAAACTACATTATCAATTTGGCGGATAAGGAAAGAACATATTTACTTTACAACAGAAATACACGATGCTTGTTAAGAGATTAATTATTATCATTAAGAAAGCGAGATATATATAATGGTAATGGTAATTCAGTGGGAACCCTTCTTGCCATGCCTTCTCACCTGATGCAACCATCCAATACCTTTGAGGGCCTTAGAGATCTTGACGAGATTAGGCCTTCCCATCCCCAAATTCATCTTCCCAGCTGAGAACTTCAAGGCCTGCAAGCAGCACAGTTGACCTTCATTCTCTTCCTCTTCCTCCTCCTCCTCCTCATGATCATCAAAGTAGCCAATGCCACCTAGTTTCTTCCCCTTCTTTTTTTTGCTTTTAGCGTGCAGTTTAAGAGAATCTGTCTCGTATGTCTCCCAAAGCAAGTCCATGCCTTCACCCCCTACATCTACATTGTGTCTCTCCTCAAAAAGCTTGCATGCCAATGTCCTCCTCCATTCTTTCTCTTTCCTCATTGACCCAAAACTCCCGAGATTCGTTCCCATCAATGTTTGAGAATTATCTGCAGCTTTTGAGCCGTCTACTCCATCATCAGCAGGTTCAGAACTCCCAAGATTTGCTTCCAATGTTTTCAAGTTGATCCCATTTGGTGGATGCTGAACACCATCATCATCAGTACTTACTTTGGCTTCACTTATACCAAGAGCCATTGCCTTGGATCCACTTCTCGTGGAGGGTTCTTTTTGTTTTTCAGCTTTATTGGATTTTACGCTCGGTGGCTTGACTTCTTGTTCTCCCTTTTCACACGAACAGTCTTCAAACTCTTCCTTGTTTTGAGTCAAAAAGTCCTCTAATCTCTTTTCTTCCGCAGTCAGATCACCATTTCCTGGACTTGCAACAACTAAATTTTCTGCTAAATCATCATCTAGCAGTCCAAAGGTGCCTTCTTCATGACCCAGACTCCTTTGGCATTGTGGCCGATCACTATTTTGCAGTGCCAAAACTTCATCTGCTCGAACATCGAGACTTGATATTGTCTCAATCCCAAACACGATCTTATAGACTTCTAGTTCCTCAAAGTGATCACGAGACACTTCATTGCTGTATTCTACATTAGAAGACCGTAGTCTCTCAACCACAGTTCTATACGAACTAAAAACAGAACTTGCTTTGGATTCAAACGACTCAGAGTCAAAATTGTCACGGACAACACCCGGGGAGACCGTGAGGAAAGCCAAGAGCAAAAGAGAGGTGGTAATGAAGACGGGGGAGAGGTAAGCTAAGAGCTTGAAAAGGTAAGGAAAGAAGAAGATGAAGTAAGAGAAGTAAAGAGGGTGGGAGAGAACGAAGGAGCAAAAGAGCAAAAAGTCAGAGAGGAGAAGACCTGAGAAGTGAGTTTTCTTGGAAGTAGTTGTTGATGACAAGGAAAATTCAGTCATTTTTGGTTCTTCTCTATTCTACTCTACTCGGGTCAGCAAGAGAACATGGAATCACAGGCAACTAGTTTGTCTTGATCGCGATAGAAATTGGAGATGTTGAAAGAGAATTGGTTGCTGCTCTTGTTTTAGTTAAACAAATGTGGAAAGCGTCAATATTTGAGGCAAAAGCGGCGTGAATACAGGGGATAGATGAAGGCGGGAGAGAGAGTAAGTGAGAGAGAGAGAGAGAGAGTGTGTGTAACTACTAACATTGACAAAGAAAAAGCAGCTTTAAAAACTTTGCTCTTGTCTGTCCTTGCCTTAACCACCAGCTTCGTGAAAGCTTTTTGTTTCCAATTACTCACGGTAATACCATAGCAATGACCGTGGAATCTCGAGCATCGAGGATAATCAAAAACGTAAAGAACTACGTTCAGGCCCCATATTTTTTTCCCTTCTTGATACAACTTTAGTACGTTTTGGGTGAATAATCCTGGGCTCAGCATGAGCAATAAGGAAAGGTGAGCTCCGAACTTGAGTGCATATTTGTACTAATCGATATTTGTTTGACCAAGATCCAACTTGTTCTTCCAAATTATAAAATAGCATGTGCATGCCATCACCTTCGCATATTAGCAATTCTACTTAATAATGTAGTGTTTCGGATCCAGAGATTAAATAATGAAACTCCAACGTGCAGAATTTTCCACGCCTAGGGAAAAGCCCCCAACATCGCACTCGATTGTATTTCGCATCCGCACCCGATAGACATTCATTATTGATTACAGGACCTTGTGCATGATGTACAACCGACTAATTCAATCAACCCCACTTTCTAGTAATTAATTTCACTCATATACCGCAATGATCAAACGGTCAATAACCAGGAATTTTTTTTTCAATTAGCAACTACTCCATTGATTGCCACAGTAATCAGTGGATAGGAAACGAGGGAATTCGCAGTTAGGTACCATAATGGTCATCGAGCATGCTACAATTAGTCTTGCAGTTAGGAATGTTGCATATGGGTGGGCTAGGAAGGGTGATCATCGGAGACAGAACATGATTTGAAGAGGGTCTGAAGAAGTGAAGATTGGGTTGGCTGCACATGGGAAACCACTCAAAGGCCACTCAAGTGCATGCCCTGCATGCACCCCTTGGTCCCACGCTTTTCACCTCAAAGCGGACCCATGTGTCTCATTACCCCTCGATTCCTGCTTTAAAGGTGTTCGTGGACATTTTGTACACATCTTTTCCATGTTTGACTAGTAAACCGTTCCATACTACCATGGACGCATTCTCAGCTTGGATTGGACTCGATTTATATCTGGAAGTAGATTACACATTGCGTACCACAGTAGTACCAAAGACCCAAAGACTACGTAACCTTTTCTCATTGTTCACAAAGGTAAGCTTATCGGTTAAAAGTTTAATTCTTGATGCACTACATCTGTAGTTCAAATCTCATTAGTTGTTGTTGGAGTCGCTTGTGGATAAATGATATATAAGTCCTACTATAAACTTTTGATAGTCTGTAAACACTTTTTGACCTTGAGATGGGCACATTCCTCCTACCTGCAACATTTTTTGACCGAAAAAAAAAAGATTATTTTGCATTAAGGGAATTAAAGAAAGAAGAGGAAAATGTCGATGAATCAGCACTGTGAGAGAATTGTTCTCAAAAGTTCATCAGTGCTGATAGGCATGCATATCAACCGCTTCTATTACTGCTAAGAATCGATCTTATTACACCCTAAAAATGAAAAATGAACTCAATATTGATCCCAGAAAAAGACTAACCTATTTTAACTACAAAACACAAAATCCTGGCAAGGTAATGGATGTATTGTTACCCAAGACAGATCAGATGAAGGTTCTTCCACAGACATCATTCCCAAAAGGAAAGCAAGCTAGAAACACAATCAAGGAGGATATTGCGCTCAATCCCTGATGAGATCAGAGGTCATCCATCCATCAATGCATAGTCAAAGAAGCTTTTTAACCATCTACCCAAAAAAAAAAAAGCTTTTTAACCAGGGAAATTAGCCTAAAGTATCTACATGTTACACATTCGGAACAGACCAAGTGCCCCAGATTTTCCACCATAGAACCAGGAAAAGGGTTCCTTTCGTCTATTAATCTTGTACTCAGATCAGTCTTATGCCTGTGTTAATCATGATAATTCAAGGGCCCAGCTATTTGACAATTTGGTTGTGCGCCCCACTGACTAAGCTCCTTTAGTTTAGCTCTCTAGAAAGCTCATCTTCACGGTCAACTGGCAGACAAAATGATTTGACTCCTGTTACTCCTCCCCACCTCCCACCACTTTTCAATCTTCTAGACACTTATAAAATCATAGCTCAAAGACAATAGTCATGTTTTTGTGAAGTAATCCGAAGGAAACAAAGAAGAAAGATAGAAAGATATGACAATCTAATAACAAATTATCATCACTCCGACAAATGGCATGCTAAATTCCTGTTGAGAATTAAGGGACAACATTGGCTTACCTCAAGTTGTACAACAGATCAGAGCCAAAGACTTCAAAGAATTTAGAATGACACACTATGGAAAACAGGCAAACTTGGGAAGAAGACAATCGCTTATCACACCAGCCGCAGACACTAGAAGTCATTTCACCTCCCATGGTCTCAAATAACGTAGCACTCTTAAAAAATAGACATCCTATCACTTTATTATTTGCTTAACATCTCATCAATGCAATGGAAAATCACTCTAGACATGGCACTCAAACCAGGTTCCAGCCCATTGTAACATCTCACAACGCATTCATCCTCATGCGAGTTTTCAAGAAAGATATGCCAATTGAAAAGTCAAAAAGTATCCATGTCAAAACAGATGGTAATTTCAAAATTCAAAAGCACATAATAGCAATAGATTCATTGGTACTTGAAACAACAAAAATCCCTTACAGTTTATAATGGTGCCCTGTAAAATATTTCATTGAAATCCATGACACCCAAAAGCTTGGAAAACCAATTTCTCACTCTGTCATAACTGGTTTATTTTCGCTTGCTTTAGGTCTCTGTTCTTTTGGCTTTTGCTCCTCCATTTTCCTGAAACAACCCAACATACAATACAGAAGCACTTCAGAATTTCCAAGAACAGGTCCCAAACCATGAACACCAAAAAAGAAAGCTTGAGATTTGAAGAAATCTAAAGAAACAAATCAATTGATACCAAAGCAACCAACATATGGTGGTGGCCATCCAGACAAATACGAAGGGCCAAAATAATTTTATTTGAAACAGTATAGGTGAAGATTCAAAACTGGAATCACAAGCACTCAACGAAGAAAGCTCAAATAATAAGTGAAGCATGCCACAACCAAAAAAAGCCAAAAAAGAAAGCAGAGGGGCACAAGAAATATAATTATTGTATTGTATCTAATGATACAATAACAAGAAGAATTACTTGCGTGTGTGTGTGGCATGGCATTATGAACCCAATATGTTTAAAGCTCAGATGCCCCAACAGATGTCTTGGGGGCCAGGCTATTACCACCATTACCAGAATGAAACTCTAAGCCAATCCAAATAACTGTGCCATGCGACAAACTACAAACCATTACATTGCAAGCCATGGTAGAGAAAATAAAGCTTATATGACTGTGTGACCCAGCCCAAGCAAAAAAATGCGGTATTCTGAACAAAATTATTAGCAGATAAATAAAGGGAAAATAAAAAAAGTATCATGCTTAGTTCCATTTGCAACTATGCCTAAATTTCCAATAAAATCCAGCGTAAATTAATCAATATCATTGTCAAGTAAGACCAAGGTCTATCGTATCAATAAAGTTGGAACTCGGAGTTCAGACAGGCATGACAATCTAAATGTTTTGCCTTGAAGTTCTTGGGTCCAAAATTCCGGAATGTATAAAAGAGCCTATCTATAGGTTTTCACTCCGTTTCATTAACGCACAAAGTGAGACTAGACAGATTAGGATATACACATTTAGGAAGAGCAATTTTCCAAGCCAAATTCCACCCAAAAGTGAATCAAAACAATCACTAAAAAGTTTTAAAAAAATAATAATAATAAATAACTGGTACAAAATAAAAGAAATCCCCATGCATTTAGTTCACATTAGAGCCTTCTGTTCTGACACCAGAAACCAAACTAACAGAGTAGACATAGTAGACATAACAAATATACCTCTTGTCGGAGGAGCCGCCCTTCTGGCTGAGGAAAGAACGGAAGAGAGGGGAGTTCGCGTCGTAGATCATTCCGTTGTCCCGCTGCCGCCCGCCACTCGTAAAGCCCGTCTGTCTGCCACTCGTCGCCGTCGGAATATCTACTGTCTCCCGCTCGAGATAATTTGGGTTTTTATGCAGTGCTTTCCTTTTTTTTTTTTTTTTTTTTTTGATTTTAAGGGAACTGGAGACCAACTGATTGAGGATGGGGATATAGAAATAAGTGATCTGGGGTTCGAACCCAGACCTTACAGTTGGAGGGTAAGTCTTCCAACCAATGCAGTTAAGGCTTTCCTTTTCATTTCATAAAATGATTCGGGTAGGCTTGGTGATCAAGCTATTGGGCTCAAATCAGCACCGACCTAAAAGCCCTTTTGCGTTCACTTTTTGGGCTTGTTAATATTGCCCACCCCTTAACCAAGATGTGTCTCTCTGGCCTTTTTTTTTTAAAAAAAAAGTTTATGTTTTTTTAAAAACACGAAAGTCTCATTGACATTTTCTATCATACGAATGACAGCAGTAGAAAAACTAATTTCTACCGTTGGTAGAGACGCTGGGCTTTCTGTTTTGTGGTCGAAAGTAATATGTCAATCAAAATTGATTGGGGAAACTAATTTTTGTGAGTTATATCATAATTATTTGAATAATTTGTACCTTTTTTAAATATAATCACAATGCTCCTTAATAAAATTATGGAATATTTTTCCTTATTCTCTCTCTCTCTTTTTTTTTTTTTTTCAAGAGTTATGCTATGCGCGTGGAAAGAAAAAAGTGTCGTGTAGAAAGTCTCAGTTTTAATCCCAAGTTTGACGCCATATAAAGTCATTTTGTGATTAATATTCTTGTTATAATCTAGAATCAATCGTACGATAGGCTCCTTCTATTCTAGGTCGAGAGGGATGAGAGCGAACTAGCAAGTTTTGTTTTGTCCATACTCCATAGCAACCAATTAATGGATTTTTTTTTTTTTCTTTTTGCAATTTAGATGGGAATGCCATGGCAACCAACGTATTCAAGGATTCTGAATTCACTCAAAAGTGGCAAAACCTGCCGTAAAACATTGGCAAGAATGCGGTTAAGCATTTCATTAATTTTATTAACAGTTGTCTCCTAAAACCATGAGTGCTGATAATTTGACGTCTTGTTCTTCTTGCTGTTGTTGTTAATGCCGCCATCCACAGTATTTAATTAGAAAAAGATTGGGAGATGAAAAATTAATAACGGAACTTAATCATCCAACGGCTAAAGCTTAGAATTTCAAGTCTGATAATATCATTTTACACCTACTTTAAAATTGTCTATGTACAGTTATCTTGTATTACCATAATTAATTAATGAGAGATAAGAATTGGGGTTGGTTGGGGCTGACCGGCTGATGGTTGGCGGGGGGCATTTATCTGCTGGCTTGATCTTTGTATGGCAGGCCAGGGCCGTCCATCCAATCACAGCTCGTCGGTGCCCCCTCCCTTGCTAGTTGCCACCAACCAACCTTTCTTATTATTTTTTCTCATCTTTTTAATAAAATTTACTCATAATTTTATATTAAATAAATTTATTTTATTAATTTTTATTTTGTATGACCTAATTTTATATATAATATAAAATTGTGAGTAATTTATACTGATTAAAAAAGATGAGTAAAATTAAAAATCATCCTATATGATATAGTTTATAACTTTTAATCCATCTAAAAATTTAAATTAGTAAATTGTTTAAAGACATTATAAGTTATGTCAATTTTTTATACTTTAACTGTCACGCTCATGTCAGATTAGTACATGGTAAAAAAAAAAATTGAACTAAACAGACTAAACCATATAAAAAAGACAAAATCGGCTTAGTAGTGAATACAAACAATAGAGTTAACAAAATTCTGATATGATATAAAAAACAAATGCATCAAAAAATTTAAACTAGTTTGTAGAAAAATCCATAAATGTTATAAGTAATTTCAAATTTTCATATTTTAACTGACGTGAGAATTTATGTTTTTTAATAAATATAATAAATAAGTTGCATTTGTCCTCATTTTATCTACTCTAATCTCCGCGGGGCCAAAAGCCAACTCTCCCGTAGTGCCCAAACTGTAATTGTTAATTGTTATTGTCAATTGTCCCCCATTTGACCATAATACAAAACAAAATTGATTAAGAGCAAACTGAGGACTTCCGAATCCGAATACCAACGCATGGCGATGGCCGATGGGGACTTTCTTATATTTGAATTATTATTATTTTTCCGATCGTTAATATTATGAACGTTAACTTTTTGTATATGTCAAAAACAAAGAAGAGTTGTTTACCTACAAAAGATCAATAATAAAAATTTGACAGTCGATCATTACTTAATCATCTCTTTCTCTTGTTGTATTTAAACTATGCCTTAATCTTAATACCTTATTAATTATAAACTATGAACAGTAAACATATAGTTCTTCAAGGTAAAATGAAAATTCTATTTTAATACATGTTCTCCGCTTTTCAGTCTAGGTGCTTTAACATTTAAATTGCATATGTTGTTTTTTTAGAAAAATCAACCAAATTATCTATGAGTTTACGGTCATAGGCAACAAATATGGTGATGTTCTATTGATATAAGTAATTCATATTTTCATTATTTATGATGATGACACCAATTATGCTATTTTATACATTCTCAAATTGAATTACATACTCATATCCTCAAAAGTGTAATAAATAATGAAAAAGTTTGTTGACCACCGCCTATTCCAATATAGCTGTATGAAAATTATTGACAATATTTTTAGGTGGGAATAAAATAAAATTAAAATGATATAAATTATTAGATAATTAAATTTAAAAATAAATGGATAAATAAATAAATTTTTTTAGATATAATTAGATAAATAACATAATCATTTTAATATTATTTAAAATATAAATATACATTGAAGCACATATTTACAACAGCTACAATGGAATGTGGCTGGAGAGCGGAATAAGCCTGAAAAAGATCACCGTCAAGGTTCTATAACTCACACATATTCTGAGATTTCAGAAGGTTGAGAAACCAACCCGCAACTTCTCCCGCCACATAAGCCGAGTAGCCAGCTGGTCTGATCTTATTAAATTATATATTCCCTACATTGTATTGTCCATGAAAAAGTCTAATTTGACTAAATTGGAAGAATAAAAAATAGGCAGGGCCATTATTGCAAGTTAAATACTCTGTGACGAGGCATTATATTTATACATTATAATTTATAAGGCAGAAGGAATTTGTCAAGAATTGAACGGGCAACGCCAGTATCAAATCTCAACACCTTTTTTTTTTTTCTTTATTATTTTCTTCATTATTGATAATAACCAAAAGGCCAAAACTAAAAGGCAAAAAAAAAAAAACTCCTTTTGATTCATTTCTTCTTGTTTTCTTAGGTTTAATTTATTTTTAATAAAAGAATCATCTTGTGAACATAACAATCATTGGATCTTTATGTTGACATCAGTCTTTTGGTTATTAACATTCTTATTTAACCTCCTCAGAAGAAGGGCTTACCATTGAAATACTACTGAACTTAAAACGAGTCTCCCCAAATCTAACTACAGTAATAATGAGTTTGTATTTTATCGTCCTATTATAATTTTTAGTCATCTCATCTGTCACCCTGCCATTTATTAGGAGAGAATACAAGAGTAAGAATATAAACTCGAGTTAATATTAAAAAAAACACATGAAAATAGCGGTAGACTATTACCTCTTATGATTTTTTTAGGTTAGTTTAGATTTTAGAAACATAATGTATTGTAAATATTTATAATATTATTCGGCCACTCTTTGAAGTCTGGATATAAACAAAACTGCCATGCTCTCTCTCTCTCGGTGACATAGCAGCAGTTTGTAACCGTATTGGGCGTTGGGTACCTGGCAGTTAATGATTAATTATTGAAACAATAATACAATAATAGTTAGTTAATGATGCAAATTGTGGTTAAATAATCGAATGGATACCGGAATAGATTAGTCGCCCGCACCAAATAAAAGATATTTGTACGAAAATGTAGAGTTAAATTTTAAATTTATTAATATTATAGTTGAGTGTAAAGAGTGTCGATTCGAGTCAAATGATATTTTGATAATGAATTTTTTTTATAAGAGATTAGATAAAAACGTCACTAGTGATTTATAAACTTGACTCATAAAGGCGATGAACATGTCTACGATTGATCTTTGGGAAAATAAAAAGAAAATGATATCCCAATGGACTTAATTAATTTCAGCAATTATATTACAAGTACTGTAGGTATATACCACCCAAATCAAAGTGGAATACAATACGAGTATGTTATATGTATACGTACTTTTTTCTTGGTGTTTTTATTTTTGTTTTTTGTCCTTTTGGGTGTTGATCTTACCCCGCCATCAGCCAAAAGAATAAGAGTCTCCGCCATCACCATCACAAGCAACAGGCCCCCCTTAGTGACATTAAGCTGCTTTTGAGTTCACTTACCATGTGTAATGTTGTTTGTATCGCACGATATATCAACAAATTTGTTAATTGGGATGTAAAATAGTCTTAACAAAACTTTTGTACCTTAGATTAGGTTTACAACCCTTTTGTTACTCTTAGGCGTCTCCTCAGTTTGGACATACCATAATTAATGACATCGCTTTCTCCTTCAGTAAAAAAAAAGAAGAAACAACAGCCCCTCTTAACAAAAAAAAAAAAAAAAGAAATAAAATTTGTTGATAGTACACACAGGCAAAAATGAGAGCAAAACTGATCTAAAAGAAGAAAAAACAGAGAGGAAAACAAAAACAAAAGGTGGTAGATGCATGAGACGAGTGAGCCACGGTCTCTCTCTCTCTCTCCCTCTCTACATACTTACCACCTTACCTTCCTAAATTCCTTCCTACAGGTACAAACCCCCCCCCCCCCCTCGTGTCTCAGCCTCTCCTGTCATTGTACCAATTTCTCTCTGTCTCTCTCTCCGTCATTCACTCTCCCTTGGTTTCTTCGCTTCTTCTTCATCAACCACCACAACCACCACCACTACCACCACCACCACAAATTTGACTTCTGTTCTGCCTCTTATTTATTATTATTATTATTATTATGAGGTAAAACACGACCCATCTCTTTCTCTGAAAGTTGGTAGTTTGCTAGGTGGGTTGACTGACTTAGTCGTCGTCTACCGACTGTTTTTTTGTTGGTTTCCTATAATCTCCATGATTCTAGCCCCGTTTAGAACGATCATTTGTCTGGATTCCCTTTTTTTAGCCATATGTTAATTTGATCGCATTATTTTTTTTCCATTTTTCTTTTTTTTTTTTTTGCTTTAATTTTTCTGGCCTTGGCTGGGTTTTATGTCAACCTGCCTCTTTTCTTTACATCGTTTTTTTTCCTAGCAGATAGCTCGCAATTCTGTAATCGTCCGTGGGGATGGATGGATGAATTATGTGCTAAAGGTGCACAATTGACGTTGTTTCTACTGTCTGATTGTCTCTTGTTGACTCATACATAATACATGGGTTTTAGCTAATCCCTGTAGGGGGGAAATCATTCTTTTTCCATTAATGTTCTTCTTCTGTAGATGTTATAATCCAGGCCAATTGGGAAGTAAGCTTGCAAGTATACTTTTTTTCTTTTTTCTTTTTTTTTTTTCTGGTTGAATGGACTGATAACGGTGGTTGTAGTGAATTTAGTTGACTGGTCATCTTTCTTCTGGACCGCAATACATTTGAGAATTAGGGGCTGTTTTATTTTCCCTACCTTTTGTGAATTTGGGAAGAGCAGAGTTGAATTCCCATATTCTTTTGGGATATGAAAATCCGTAAGAGGAGCTACTTGAGATTCAGAATCTGTCCTTTCTCCTTTTCATTCATAATCTAAAGCGCACATCATATTTCTTCATTGAGGTTAACTGTGTGGTACTGTTCAATGTTTTCAGCTGTCAAGGTGAGAAACTTGCTTTCATATGTATATCTCTCATATCTCATATGCTTCTTTGTGTTACCAGATAGAAGGTGACAAGTGCTTGGGGCCATTACCTTATCCACTGTGAAGTGATTTAAATTTTGGAATTCACTATGGTCAGCTTACGAAGACGTAAACTCTTGGGCCTCTGCGCTGGTGAGTACTATTTGGATGTGCTTTATACAGATGATTGATTGAATATGTTAAATACCAAATTAGAGAAAGACACGTTCTTTGTGGTTACCATGTCCACTAGGTAGAATTTTATGCAAAATGGTGCCATCATTTTCATTTTTAGGGTAACTACCTTAAAGTTTTAGAGTTAGTTTAAAAGGTGCTTACATATGCAAGTCAATTAGTTCCTTAAAAATAATTCTATGTGGTACCGAATAACGATATCTACTAAATCCGGCCTTTTGCAGGGAGAAATTCTTTCCTGAGTCCATTACCTCGATTTTTTGACAATGGAACTGCCACTGTAAGTTCTAGCCAGAACGCCAAATCTGTTAGTGTGCATCCCTTGCCATCTGATAATGATAACCAACTAGAGGAGGTAAAAGAGCTTCCTGTGTCTATTTTCTGTCGCATACGCACGATGAAAAACTAATCCCCGTTACTCTCTGCATGGAATCTGTTAAAGAGCTTCCTGTATCTTTTTGTTGTCATGTGTGCCCGATGAAAAGCTAATCCCTGGAACTCCCTGCACGGAATCTGTTAATTGCGTATTTAAATTTCCATTTATGTTGTTCAATGTTCAATGCTGTCTGCTAGGAAACCCCTGCCAAAGTAGGAGCTGGTTCATCAAATGTGTCTGCTTCCACCTCATCAAAAGATCATGAATCTCAACCATATCCAGGTTTGTCGATGTAGAGTTAAGTGTCCTATGTTGGAGAGAAATTCTGACAAAGTAGAAAAAAAATTAAGTATGTTATCAACATATCCAGGTTCTTTTTTGCTTTAGACGAACATGGTCTGGGGCAATATTTATTGGACATTTTTGGCTGATAACTAACACTCGGACATAGCAATCTTCCTATAGTGATACCAGAAATAGATAATGACATTATCTTGCACAGGAATGGTGGAGGAGAATGGAAGCAGTAACGAGACAATGTAATATGAAATTTAAACAAAATGATAAAAACTCAGGCCAACAGCTTCCATCATATTCTTTTGGATTAGGGCTGCTTCTTGTTTATGCCATACGCTCTTCATGAACCTTCCATTGGGTTGGAAAACCTGAATTTTAGGTTCAAGCTTATACTTTATTTCCAATATATAGCATCCTATCTGCAATGAAGAGATCAAAACATGATCATCAAGTACTTTGTATTATATCTGAATATTCTACTTGTTCTTCTTTTGATGCACCCAAATGTGGTAACAAAAGGTTGAGGCAATCAATTGCCTGTGTTTATGCACGCTAGGTTGGACTTGAGATAACATTTATCATGTTGTAAGATCAGTCTGTATCGGAATATGTTATGTAAGGGAATCAAGCTGAACGCACTAGAAAATTACGTTCATATGCTTGAAAATATCAACCTCTCTTGTACCCTTCACGTGGAAACTTGAAATTTGTTTTGATGTCAATGCTGGGAAACTATTGGCTGCTTGTTGCCTTGGAAAGGTTTTAGGGATCTAAATTGTTTATTGTTCGTGGATTGGCAAACTGGCTCTGATGTTACTTAGGGACCAGTATGGAAAATCTAAGCTATGTTTATGTAAGCCAGTGTGCTGTTCTCTATTTGTAGGCCAACCAATTAAACGCAGAAAGCGACATAGGAGGAAGCATGTTCAGAATCAGGAACAATGCTTAATGAGAGGTGTCTATTTTAAGAATATGAAATGGCAGGCAGCAATCAAAGTGGACAAGAAGCAGATTCACCTAGGGACTGTTGGTTCACAAGAAGAGGCTGCTCATTTGTATGACAGGTAGCCGGCCAAAATAAGTTGTTTATAACGATAGCGCCTCTAATACAGAGTACTCTAAAACTGCAAAGATGAAATTAATGGTGTTAGAGATACAGCTTCAATCCTTTTACTATTTTCTGCAGAAGCTCCAATACTTTTGTTAGAAATTGATTATTGTCGCTTCTTTGGTCATGATGTGCAGCATGTGCAGAATACTCATGGATTAAACATTCGACATTTTGTTATCTTGATGTGCTAAAACTTTTCCTTTTCTTTTAAAAAATCAGAATGATGGTCATTTGTCTCTACAAGTAAACTGTGTCACTTTCTTTACAGATTTATGCTCCAATTTTCTCTCTCTCTCTCTCTCTATCTATCTCTCTCTCTCTCTCTCTCTCTCGTGGAAATCGCTGGTAGGGAAACCTTCACTATTGGCTTGATAAGGAAGTAGATACTCGGGAAAAACTAAATTTCATTCTCATTAGTTGTAATTGCAATAAATTTCCTGTGATCGTTGATGTAAAAAATGTAGGTTTCCTAATCGGGAGACTTCCTTTTTATTATAATAAAATGATTATTTTCAATCTGAACACTTTCCTGTCCTGACTCGAAAGCTTCCTTTTTGAAACTGTTGCATTTGTGATGAGGTGTTTGAAAATTTCAGTTTTTTTTTTTTTCTTTTTTTGATATTGTGCCTTTCTGGACCCCAATTTTCTTAGATGTTTAAAGTTATCGCTGAGATCTCTTTTAGATCTTTTTCTCATCCTTGACGTGAAGTTACAGTCAGTATTGACATCACGAAATAACGCACGACTAAGATGCTTGCAATAGATGGTCATAAGCATCTCCTCTGTGAGGTTCAAGTATGAATATTAGAGACTCATGCTGAGGTTTTTGCATGTGCAGGGCTGCCTTTATGTGTGGCAGGGAACCCAACTTTGAGCTTCCCGAGGAGGAGAAGCAAGAACTTGTGAAATTCAAGTGGGACGAGTTTTTGGCAATTACTCGCAGTGCAATTAATAATAAAAGTAAGCTTTCCCACGTGATCTTTCTCTGCTGGTCTGCATTTTATTCATTGAGATTAAACGTTAACAAAATCTTGTGTCATGGACTAATTATCAGAGCACAAGAGAAGGATTGGATCAGGGGGACCAAAGAGATCTGACTCGACATTGGTCAACGAGGACTGGAGTGTCAAACACGAAGCTCATGGCTCAGCTTCGGAAGACATGGACCCAGATTCATCAGACTCTTGAGTAGGCTGGTTCCAGAATTAGGCCGAAGTAACCAGTTGTAACAGTTCAGCTCTAGCTAAAGATCCTCCATTTTTTGGTGCTCAAAACGGTAATGCCCTCCCTGTTTGGAAAGATGGCAATAGGCTCACATACCTTTCCCAGGTATCTCTATAGTTTTTAAGTTGGTAAAAGACTAAAGAGATAAGATGGTGCAATATTAGGTGGCACCTTCACCACCATTCCATTCACCATATGATTGCCTTTCATTTTCCCTGCTTCCCAGCAGATGTGGAAGTTGGAAAACGAAGAATGCTGGACGATCTTTCTGTAAGAATAATTGCTCCCCATTGATTATTACGAACTCTCCTGACTCTCTTATCACCAAAAAGCAGTATCTGGAAATGAAATACGATC
This sequence comes from Carallia pectinifolia, assembly GCA_037832335.1. NCBI lineage: Eukaryota > Viridiplantae > Streptophyta > Magnoliopsida > Malpighiales > Rhizophoraceae > Carallia > Carallia pectinifolia. The sequence goes on from CM075451.1 coordinate 2,844,369, forward strand.
TCTGTGCCGACCATGTTGCTACCATTTTAACAGCTACGTATGATTTCTCATTTTATGAAACAAACACACCCTTGGTCCAGATAATGTAACCGAACTGCATAAGCCCTTCCGCAGAATCTGTCATGCGGATCCTATGACTTTTTACCACGGATAATTGAATCTGCAATTGGTGATTGACTTAGTAGCTTGACCTTGAACTTGAACTTGGGTTGGGCTCTAAATATTCCACTTTCAATCGGGCTAGAGCTACAACTCTCATTAAGTGAAGTCAAGCAAGCTCTTGAGCCACTTGCCCATTTCCCCATCAACAAAGGTGGGTGTGGACGTTCCTTTGCTTTCAAATGAATTGCAAGGTCAATTTCAAATTTCAATGATTTTTTTTTTTGGTTTTTTTTTTGGGGGAGGGGGGGAGGGAGGGGGTGGGGGGGTGTATAAGGTTGTTATGGCCCTCTATGCATGTGACATGCTTGGCATTGCCATTCATAACGCAACACAACACAGTGCATCCATTCCATTCCTGACGGATAGATAGATAGTGATGGCGAGAGCCAGTTCTTGTGACCGTCCATAAAAGCACTTAAACAAGACAAAACCATTTATTCTATGCGTGAATTGATCACTGATGATGATGAGGCAGGCACACGCAATCCATTCTGTTTCTCCCGCAAATAACTTCAATTAATGGTCCATGAATAGCACATTTGATTGCCATTTCCTAGCCCCAATTGCCATTACTTCTTCGCCTGCTTTCCTCACTTCATTTTATTGATTTATTATTCCACTGAGATCTCTTTGAGAAGCACCAGCTTGATAATTTTTTACCTGCGTTATTGTCCTGCCATAATGAACGAATATGATTGACATGTCCATCATGTGTGTCCACTTATTGCTCAAACCCGACCCAAAGAAAAATTAATTTAGCTTCCTAAGATTTTCAGACCTCAATGGCAACGACTAGCATAAAATTCAACAATGAATATTTTGCACCTTCAACCCTATGGATATATTCATGGAATTCAAAGCTAAGAGATGCTGTACATACTTAGTAACAAACTTTACACATAATTGTAATAGACAAGAAAAACCACATAAAATCTACCGGCATAAGCGTCCTCATGAAGAGATGAATTAGGCAGGCTAAGGCAGACGATTTTTTTTTTTCTGATCGAAAAAAAAAAATTTATTGTAGGCATGCCATTAGGGCAGATGATTTCATAAAGGCAAGGTAGGTGACATTATAAATTACGGTGAGTGACTTAACTAATAATAAATTAATGGATCCGGCTAGGTGGCTTTTGAGTTGTTTTACGTGATAAAAGAAATTATATGACAAAATAGATGAATAAAAAGAAAAATTATATAAGATATTATAAGAAATTATACGATATATAATTAATTATTAAAAATTAAAATTTTTTAAAATAAATTTTTAAGACATGTCACAAAAATATACGACATCTAATTAATTATTAAAAATTAAAAATTTATTTACACGTCGTATAATATTTTTATAATGTTGAGATATATAAATACGTAAAAAAATAACTACCAAAAATTTTTTTTTAAAAATAATAAATAAATAAAAAGATTAATTAATAATTATGCATACATCTTCCATTAGCGTATGATGCAATCATGGCGGGGACCCACGGAGATTGCATCTCACATCAATCAAAAACCTCAGAGGGGCAGACAGCCATTAGATTATATGAGATTAATGCCAAAGCCAGTGTCGTCCGTCAGTCGCAGTCTACTTCGGTCCTCTCTCTCTCTCTCTCTCTCTCTCTCTCTTCCATCCATTCCTTCCAGCTCAAAAACGCGGACACGCACACAGAAGACAAGGGACACTTTACTCATTTCACGGCCATCTCCTGTCCCTCCGTCCCTCCCTCCTTTGCTTTGCGCTCTATTTTTTTATTTTTTTATTTTTTTTTGGTTTTTTTTTTCTCTTTCTTTGGGGACCCTCAGAATTCTTTCTCATCTCATCATAGTACAGCACACACATCACAAACACAGGAACTAACAACTACATTAACATTGAGAATGAAACCAAACACATTAGTCTTATTGGTATTATTATTACAATTGAGTATTGTGGGCATTTTTTAACATACAAAGACACAGAGACACACGCTAGAAGAAGGGAGGCTACTGATGGTGGCTGCTAATGCCCCAACTGTCTCCCTCTAGTATTAGAGATCCAACTGCCTAATAAATCTCACAATTCGTAGCCAGCCAAAGCCATTAGTGTTTGTCTTGGCAGCAAACACCCACTTACTCCTCGGCAGTCCCAAAACGTCCCATTTGCTTCTTCTTCTTCTTCTTGTTTTTTTTTTTTATTTTGCTTTTTTTGGGTGTTTCGGGAAATGGGTGTGCTTGGGGAGTCATGGTGCTTCTGTAAAGGAGTGGGCAAGTCTGAGAGAATGAAGGCCGCCATTTTCTCCGGCAAGTCTCCCGCGGTTGCCAGAATCTCCGGCAACGGAATCTCTGGCACCGGATTCCTGATCCACCGTAATCTCCTCCTCACCGCTCACGTTAATCTTCCCTCTGTGGTCGCCGCCGAGGCCTCCGAGATCCGCCTCCAAAACGGTGTCCCTGCCACCCTAGTCCCCCACAGGTATTTCGTAGCTCTTCCTCCCTTTTGCTATGTTCGTACGATATGTTATTTACTGGGTCAATCTTTGGTTGCTTGGGAGTTAAAAGGGAGGGAGGTGTGAGGCTTTACCAAATTAATTTGGTGCTAATTGACGTTAATTTTCATATTTTGTTGGACCCACATTGACAATGAAGGGTCTTATTTCTCACACGGGAAAGCAAAGTAGTTGCTTTCATTGTTGGATTGCTGTGATTGAAACTTCTTCTTACTACTGTGACTGCTGGATCTGGTAGAAACCTATGCTTCTCTTTTAGTGGGTAGGATTTGGATTCATAAGCGCGTAATTTCCCTCTTATCTGATGTATGCCTTTAGTGTTGAATCATCATAGTGACTCACATAATTCCCAAATAATTGCGCACTAAACTTTCTGTTTTATTATTATTATTTTTATTTTTATTTTTTAATAAAGGATTCAATGCCCAACTTTCAGCTGGGCTTGTTGGCCCATGTTGTGGCCGCTTTGTGAATCCTGTATTCTTGCCTGATCAGTTTTGTGTCTGAATAAATATTGTTGGCTTCATGATCATGCACCTTTTTGTTTAGCAGCCTCACATTTTCATTTAGGTTTGGAGTAGTTAGTTGCCCCTGTCCTGGATGGATCATTGAGATAGATAGCCCATTATGGTGGCCGTTATGTGGTGGCAATGTAAAGAGACGTTGACTTCAGTTTATTGCTGTGGCTCAAGCTAAAGTCTCTGATGAATTTTGCTCTGTGTCTAATTTCAGGTTTTTCATCACTAGCTCAGTTTTAGACCTCACAATAGTGGGTTTAGATGCTGCAGATGGGGACTCAAATTGCCAAGGGCAACAAATCCATTACCTGAAGACCTGTTCTAAAACGAATCTGGATCTGGGCAGTTCTGTTTACTTTTTAGGCTACACTGAGAATAAAGAACTAACTGTTGGTGAAGGAAAGGTGGTGATAGCCACTGACAATCTTGTGAAACTCTCAACTGATGAAATATTATGGAGCCCTGGATCTGCTGGATTTGATGCACAAGGGAATCTTGCATTCATGATCTGTGATCCTATGAAACTGGCAACATCTCCATATACTAAATCTTCATCAACTTCGTCATCATCAACAACATCATGGAAAAAGGATTCTCCCATGCAATTTGGCATTCCCGTGCCCAAAATCTGTGACTGGTTAAACCAGCATTGGGAAGGCAGCCTTGATGAACTTACTAAACCAAAACTGCCAATTATTAGGTTAATGTCCACAGGCCAGAAGAGCGAACATTCTTGTGCTTCCTTCACACTCAGACAGGTTTTTAAGTCAACTGAAGTTGACAAGAATGGAACCCCATCATCCTCAAATACAGCTTCAAAACTTGTGGATCAACTCACAGCTGGTTGCTCTGGTTCATCAAACACTTTGAAAGAAGAAACTCAAGCCACTGATCTCCATAATACCCATGTGCAGGGAATCCCGACTCCAGAAATATATGAATCCCCAAAGCTGACTGCAGTTCCCATTCGGAAAAAAGAAAATGCCCAGATTCAGCTTTTGGATATTAATTTCCCCCCAAAAATCACCAAAACTGCAGTGCAAGCCTGTCCCGACAAACAACTGCTTCCAAACACTGATGAGAATTGTATTGAGGAAATCCCCATGTCAAGGCCTTTGAGTGAAGATCAAATTAAGGATAGGGAACATAACAGTCCAGAAGAAGATGCAGAGATTGCCTCAACAGGGTCTGTAAAAGGGCCCCAAAGCGAGATAGAATCTAGTTCCTCTCCTGTGGGGATTTCTGAGGTCCATAATGGATATAGCAGTGAGGAAGAGACTATGTACTCAGCAGAAACGGCGGAGAGCCGGAACTACCCAAGTCCTAGAGAGGGAAAGTTTCAGCAAGTAGGAAGGAGCCAGAGTTGCATGAATTACAGTAGATGGGGAACTGTCCAAAGAAACCCAGTGGCCGCCCGCAGGGCAATGCTCGAGCAGCAGAGGAGCTTCATCCATGGAAGGAAAATGCATTCACAAGGTGCAACTTCTCAAAGGAGTAATGATTTCTTCAGCCCAACTGTGTCTTCGATAATGAAGAAGCGGAACAACTTGGAGCAGCCAACAAGACCAAAGCAAAGCGCTATTCACTCTTCTCCAAGATGGATGTTTTGATTTATTCTTTTGATTAGTCCGACATTGGAAAATAGAGAACAAAAATATATTGTTTTTTTTTTTTTTTTGAAGCCTGGATTCCTACCCATTCCATTACATATTTTGTAACTAATTCGTTCTGACCTTGTGCAGACAGTAGACCAATCTGGGCTAATAAGACAATCCTGCCAAGATGGGGCTGTCCAGCAACTCAACTGTATAATTGTGCACACAGTTGTAATTTACGTTCGATCTCGGTTGATGGTGCTTAGCATAACAACACTGCGGATAGCGTTCACGATAATTTGCAAATTGCAAATACCATGGTTCATTTCGCCCTTTATTGTTGTTGTATGGATAATTCAAAAGGAAAAAAAGTAGGCATCAAGATGTTTTTGTTCAAATTTTTGTCCAGTTGATACATCTAATGACGATAAATATTTTTTAATTATATTAATATTTTGTATAACAACAAAATAAAACGATAAATTATATATGTTATTTTATATTTTATTAATATAATTATAATAAAAATAAAAATTTGTTACACTTTGAGCAAAAAAATTTCGGTCATGTAGCCGCGGCCAATTCAGAAGGTCTTTTCCACGCAAAAGTCACATGGCATCGTTTTAACTTGTGTGGAATGCTTGACAGCCGACACTGAACGACTTAGACTGGCCAGTTGGGGTTTGTCTTTTGGCCCCCTTAATTATCTGCAATCCGGAGTGCTGCCTTGCTGACGACAGGGGCTCTTGATAGTACTGTACAATTTCAATTGATCGGATGACAGCATATGCTTGAAAGATAATTATCTATACGAATTCATAACTATCGTACAGATAAATTTAGGAGCTGATAGCATCATAACTATCTGTACGATAAATTTAGGAGCTGATAGCATCTTCTATTAAGATTGTGTAACTAAATTAACATGCACAAAAATACATTAATAGTATGTTATATCACCCATTAGTTCTTTATTCATTAAATCTTTGCTAAACTTACAAAAATTTTTAATTTGATTTATATTTTTTTATAAAAATAATTTATATATAATTTTATATCAAATAATAAGTGAAATTTAATTAAAATTTTAAAAAATAAATTTATATAATATAAAATTATAAATAAATTTTATTTATCAAAAAAATAGAGTACAATTAACAAATACCTAAACTTACACATACGTATTTTCACATAAGTTCATCCTTATTACTAATATATAGGTTAAATATTTGTAAATTACTTAAATGTTTGTAAACTACTTTTCTTTTGGGATCAATTCCTTCCATACTTTTTAATTGAAAAAAGGCTTATGAATTAAATTTCGTAAGATTTTATTTTAACGAACACTTTTGTGGGACATTTATATAAACAAACTATATAATCTAAATTCCTTAATTTTTTTATCGAAAAAAAAAACACCTGAAATATCATTCGACTATGTATTTCTAAACTAAAAATAACAATAAAAAGAACACAAACACTAATTAATACCGCAGAACAGCCAAGTACAAATTTAACACCCTGTTATTGGTCACAGATTATTCGTTTCATACGCCACTGAGCGATGGCAATTGTTGGCATCACTGAGCCAAGCAGTTCAAAGCAGACCCATGACATTAGTACGATGCCCATGTGGGTTTCCACAAACTGGCATCAGCAACCGCAAGAGACGGATCAACAACTACTTGGAATCCAGACTTGAGCCAACCAAACTTTTCAAGAGCATCCTTGATGAGGGTCCCTGCTGCATATGAAATACCTGAAGCCATGAACCCAATGAAGACATAGTTCATGACTGTTGTCATGTAACCCCAGCAGTCTGGTGGGGGGTTCCTGATGTGAGCCTTGCCGATGGCAAGCACTACAATGCATGCAAGAGAAGCCGCTGCAACAGCCAGGAGTTTGAAATCTTTCTTGTTGTCGTTAAAGGAGAAGCCATAGACAACAGGAGGTACTAAGCCAAAAGCAAGATACGACAACACAGCAATTGCAGCATGAAGTATGAAATTCTTTTTCTGCCCCAGCAGTTCCTGATATCGATCCACTTGTTCATTCCCTTGATCGGAGGTAGCTTTTCTAGGTCGTTCACTTTTCAAGTCCCAAATCTATAAATTTCACATATAAGGTCGAGATCAAGAACATTAGGCTCGTATGACAATACTAATATATTGCAGCCAAACTTTGAGTCTCCGAAGTCAGTTATCCTTCATGAAGTTAATGTGCATCTCATAACTATGCAACCCAAGCTTATGTTGAAGTAAAAGTTATTGGTATGGAACGTCACCATGAATCAAAACCAATTAGATAGGAAAAGTGACTCACATTGTGACCCAGGATGAAAAGTCCACCTATAAGGTTTGCAAATGCCAGAGCTACAATATTTACTGCCATCACAGAATAGTTACGAATCTGATCCAAATAATCAATGGAACAGTGTACAAACAAAACCAAGTAAATTAGTCTAAACGGCTTACAAGTTGTGGCACCAGCACTGGCTGCAGATGAGACAACACTTAAACTTGTAATTGATTCAGTTAAACCACCGAATACAATGCTCTTTAGGATTTCCACTTTGATATTCCCTCTCGATCCATCGGCTGTCATAGTCTCAGTTGATGCACCAGCGGTTAACCGTGCATTCAGGAAATAAGTAATTACCATACTAAATGGTGTAGTATTGTCACAGATTTCTTAGTCCATGGCAATGACGCATGTTGCATACCTGTATCTTGCTCTTGTGTTACATGAGCTGATGCTGTTCCGCCGTCAACTACAACTTCCACAAGTTGTTCAGGGTCTGGTTTTGGGGCATCTACACTAACTATGCCAGGCTCCTGAGTTCCAGGGGTTTCACTAGTCGGATAACCTCCAACTGATGCAAGGGGCGGTGAAGTTTCATCTGTCGCCGAAGCAAGATCAATTTGATCAAGTGGTTTCCCAGTTGGCAGCCCTGGATGCTGTTGAAGCAAGGTTTCACTCGATTGATCTTTGTTTCCCAATGGATCATGCAGCGGATCACTAATCTTAGTTTCTGCTACAATATCGGAAAATCAGATGAGACACAGGTGCAGAAAACAAGAGGTCTGAGGATAAAATGTCAGCAATGCTTATCTGAGATCATTATAAATTGTGAGAGCAAATGAATGAGGGAAAGGGCTGGGGGTGCACGGTTAATACATAAGAATTACTCTAAAAAGTTTCAATTAAGATTTTGTAAAAAGGAGAATAGCAGTGGAGTTGGTATGCGTGAACAGCAGCTGATTATTGTAGAATTATTCAAATTACACGAGCAACACTATTATTCAAATTATATACATTTAAGAGCAATACAGAGAACACTATTATTATTGCCATGAGTAAAGCTATTGCGAGAAGTATTATCATCACCTGGCTCGTCGATAATGCCAACCGCATTGCTGGGCTTGGGGACCCATATGGGGAAGGGCTAACTACCTGTTAAATAGAAATAGAACAACAGGGGGCAAATAGCGGAACATGTTATCTGTTAAGTAATTACATGACAACTTGGAAACACAATCGCTTGACAAAGCTTGGCTGTGAAATGGCAAGAATGAAACATGAAATACCAGCAGGAATGAGAAAGCTGAAGCAATATGTGCATCTGAGTTCCTCCGTTGGGTCAGGACCCGGTGTAGGAGGAATTTCTGGTTCAGCATCCCGAAGAATGACCTTTTTGATGCAAGCCTGGCATTTAGGACAGTAGAATTCACGTGTATCCGGCTTCTTAAATACCTCTTCCAGGTATATTTCTGTCGCGTCCGCCTTGATTTCTTGAATGTTGTGGCTAATTTTTCCAGTTTCAGCCAGGTCAAAAAAGGTTGGAGGCAGCAGCATGCGGCAGTGCAATCTTTTCCACGAGTTTAAGTGGCTCCGTTGAAGTTGGAACTGGAAGGCTTGATTCATTTGCTAAGTTTTCAGTTTCTAAAGTAAAAGTGTAACGTCATTGGTTTAGGTTAGGAATTAATAGCCTTTCTCGAGTTTCAGAAAGATAGGATGAAGAATAAAAAATTGTTAGAAGACAATTGCATTGTGCAGCAGCTACAATCTTCATTATAAATAGATTTAGGAAGAATGAAAGATGCACAGAATTCATCCCTATCGTCGGAAAACAACAACCAAAAAAAAAAAAAATGCAGGCGATTCAATGTCTAGGGATCGGTTATAAATAAATTGTTCCCATTGTAAACCTGCAAGATAAATACAGGGACGAAGAGGGAGGTTCAAATAATACTCGCATCATATGGGCTGCGATTTGAGATGGACCCACGGCTCTACAATGGATCCATAATCGGTTTAGTTCGAAACTCACGGCGTCATATGCAACGCCTGTTTGCAGTTAAAGAAGGGTTGTGTTGTGTTGTAGGACAATCCATCCTGGGCCCTGAGGGACAAGAACTGATCTTATGCGCCTGGGCCTGACGACAAACACCAAGGTTTTCTCAGCTGGGCAAAGGCTATGCTTGGAAGGATTTATTTTAACGGAAATGTTACATATACTGAAATTGTAAATCGAAATGTAAACGCAGGTGACGTGGAAGCATTCAATTATAGCAGCAACGTGGAAGGAAGGTGGAAACGTGAAAAGGACAGCTACGTGGTCCCAAAACCCTAATTTTAAAAAGGAATTTAGTAACCAACTTGTCTCTGCATAAGCTAACAAAGAGTACCGAAAAAAATATGTGGTTGATGGTTGGGTGTTGGCGGCAGAAGAAAAATTGTGAGAATTTGAAGTTACAAGAAGGAGGTCATGAAGGTGTAGTGAAGTAGATGATCGGCCCAAAAGAAGGATAATTCTGGCGGTAAGTTCTTGTGGTAATGTTCAAATTGGCGTCGTCATGTCAAAATCATTGAAAGAAGTCTGAAATTAGAAATCGAAAGCCAACATCCTCCAATATTATAATGGCTGACAGCCTCCATTAATCCTCCAACCACCATCTCCATCCCCATTTATTTATTTATTTCTCAAACCTCAGCGTCGAAAAGGCTTCTTCTTGAAGCTCGCTGCTGCAGTGTGATTGATTCGAAGAAAGAATTCAAAGTTGATTGCAGTCCCTTTTTTTGTTTTTGAGAAATGGAAATCCTTTTTTTTTTTTTCAAAGAAAAGAGATAAGTATATACATTTTTATATACGAATATAATAATTAATTTTTTATTTTATTAATAAATTTTTTTAATAAATTTCATATAATGTCTAACATATTATATTTTATAATAATACTTATTTAAATTAAAATTAAAATTTTTATTAAAAAATAAAGAAATTTTTTTTAACTAATATAATATAAAAAATTATCATTATATTTTTGTGCATACAAAGATATGTATACTTATTTGTTTTTTTTTTTTTTTTCTTGATGTAAACTAGTCCTCCCAGTTCCAATCTGCTGGGCGGCCTTAGTGCCTTAGATCGTCTACCAAGTCCAGCCCGCCGTCAAGTTGAGCCACGTATGCCAGACGATGCTGCTTAATTATATGTCTTTTTAAGGGACACGGTGGCATACACGACATACACGTGACTGAGTATCATATTCGGTGCGAAAAATTTCAGTATATGTAGTTGGGTCCTTATTTTAATTAGAGTAGTTAAAGGTACTGAAAGTACATCATTGTATATCTTTAACTGTTAAATTTAGAGTTTAAACTCTAATTCTGTGTCACCTGTCTCCTCCTATTTTTTCAAAAAAAAAAAAAAACAAAAAGGAGGCTTCCATGTTATTTCATTCTTTCAACCCCCACTCTCCCCCACCCAAAAAAAGAAAATTATCCTTTGAATTAAGCTTGTAGACCGATACACCCTACATATTAATCTCCAGCTAGCTTGCAAAATGAACAAACAAATAAATAAAAATGCCTGGCTTTAGTTACCTCTGTTGCTCTTGTGGAGCCAAATCTCACTTTCCAGCTTACCGTCATATTCTTTGTTGAAAGTCTCCGTGCCTTCATTTGAAGTATCCAGGGACTTTCCGTCAAAATTTGTGCAATTGAACTAGATTTTTAAGCACTTAAAAGATAGATAACTTTTTTGAGATGAGAAAAGACGGATATCCACTTAAGATAGATTATTTTCACCTTTTTTGAGCACCAAAAAAAAGGAAAAATAATTGATTAAGATCTAATGTTAATCTAGAAGGAATGTATCGTCTAGAAATTGTGGCTGCTCAATGGATATCAGAAATGTTTTAGCCTCTTGACGTATGCAATTTTTACAGTTGAATTGACGGAAAAAAAAAAGGTATAGGTCTGAATTGGTCGGTTTGAGAGTCTTGTCAGAAAAAGAAAAAAAAAAAAAAGAAAAGAAAAGAACAGGTTGTCCGTGGTAGGTTTGAGATGTGGTCCAAGTTATTTAATAAACTATCTACCTCCGTAATTTTTCTAAATTTTTACGTACAGAAAAATTTTATATCAAGACATTAAAGTACGCCAGTACTCTTTACCAATAAAATTTCTTTAAAATGTAAGAAAAAATATGCAGGGAATGGATTGGGTAAAAAAAAAAAATAGATAAATAGATAGAATGTCTTTTATGCGTCTATGCTATGCTGGCATGTAATAGAGTTGAAATAAAATCTTGAGTTTACCTTCGAAAAAAAAAAAAAAAACTTATCCGTGGACATTATGTTCTTCCAAAACAGATCCCACATTTATGATGACCATGGAGTAGACTTTGGCAAGTGAAGAGTCAAATGCAGAGAAAAAGAGGAATTAAGGCTATATGTACAGACTATAATAAAAAATATAAAAAATACACTGTTAATTTATTTATAATAAATAATTTAATTTTTATTTTTAAATTTAATTTGCATTTCATGATATAACGATTTAAATAGGTACATACTTAATGTATTACACAGTTACATACTCAAAAAATATTTATAAAAGATGTCTCACGCTCAAGGGATGGGGATTTCTCTGACCTTCCAAAGAGGTATCAGCTAGTTAGGAGTTCTTACAGAGCCCCTGATCTGAGGGAGTAGTGGGAGTCTCTCAGCCTTCTCAATTCTTCCACAGCGCTTATGGAACGATTCGTGATCCTGGTAAGAGCATACGTTGTCCCAAGATTTTCTATCCGTGCATCGAAAACCTTTCATTCTCTACATCCACGATCACCACAAACTACCTTGTCCCCACCTGCTGACTTTCCGAGGCTGTCCCAGAGCCATTCATTTATTACCAGCCACCTTCTTTAATTCCTCACCAAGCATTTTAGCCCAAGCTTCTCTATTCTCCTGAAGCCAACTTTCTCAAACTCCTCTCCATTCACCATCACCCCAAACTACCTTGTCTCTAATCATTCATTCTCAACTACTTGCTTTAATTCCTCACCGTATTCAGTCGAGTTAAGTTTGCTGACTCGGCATTTTATCAAGCACTTAAGACCTTCCTTAAACAAGTTATTAATGTTCAATAGATAGTGAAAAGAATAATAATAATGTTTGACACAATTTTTATAAGTGTTAAAGGAGAATAATAATGTTTGACATAATTTGTTCGTTCAAGCTATACTTGTCTGCACTACTCAAACATTATATACTGATGGACACCCATGAATTTCTCAAGGGAGTCGTCGAGAATGAGAAATTGAGGCTGCTCAATGGATATCATAAATGTTATAGCCTCTTTTTTTTTTTTAAACAGAAAAAAAATATTTGTGAGTATATCAATTAGAGCATCTGTGGACTAATGTCGGAATAATCTTCATTTGTAAATGTTTGTTTAACCACCATTATAAGGGGCAAGCCCACCGTTCGAACACTATTAAAATTTAAATGGGTCTCTCTTATATCTGATTTTGATGTTAACAAGTCATTAATTTATGCAGTGCATAAACACAATTTTATTAGTAAAGAAATAGTGCTGCGGAGACTCAAATTTAGACTAAATATAAAAAAAAAATATACTAAATTATTATCAGATTATTAATTTGAGTAATATAAATGTTATAGCCTCTTTGACGTGTGCAATTTTTATAGTTGAATTGACAACAGAAAAAAGTTTAGGTAGGAAGCGGCCGGTTTGAGAGTCTGGTCAGGAAAAAAAGAAAGGTAGTCCGTGGCAGGCTTGAGAGGTGGTCCAAGTTATTTAATAAATTATTTACGTCCGTAATTTTTCTAAATTTTTACGCCTAGGAAAACTTTATATCAAGACCTTTTTATTTGACCGAAATATATCAAGGCATTAGAGTACACAAGCACTCGCGTGATTTTTTTTTTTAAGGAAACTCATGTGATCTATTAATAAAATTTAGAGTCTCAAGATATAAACATAAAAATTAAGAAAATTTTGTTATTAAAATTTAAATTATTAATTATATTAGACTCACTATTTAGTCAATAATTAAAACTCAAATAATACATTTATATCATTATTTTATGTCAAAATTTTGTATCTTTATATTTTTTTAAATTAAAATAAAATTTCTTAACAATGTATGAAAAGATATGCGCTCAAAAAAAAATATTGATTAAATGTTTTTTTATGTGTCTCTTCTATGTTACCATATAATAGAGTTAAAATCTTACCCTTTCTTATCCGCGGACATTGTCATATTCCAAAACAGACATGGAGTAGACTTTGGCAAGTGAAGTGTCAAATACATAAAAAAAAAAGGGTAAGATGATCTGTATACAGTTTAGTAAAAAAAAGACTTAATAATCTTTGTTTTAAAATTTAATACACATTTTATACTCTAATAATTTAGATAATTACATATCTATCATATTATACAGTTGTGTATTTAAAAAATATTTATAAAAGAAAGAGCAAAGAAAAAAATTCTCTCTCTCTCAAGCGACGGGGATTTCTGATCTCTCCCAAACTCTCTTAATTTCTGTTTTTCTTTTTTTTTTTCGAGATCATAGTTAGGGGTTCTTACAGAGCCTCTGATCTGATGGAGTAGTAGGAGTGTCTCAGCCAACTTAATTCTTCCATGACTTATGGAGCGTTTCGTGATTTCAGTAAGAGCATTTATTGTCCCAAGATTTTCTATCCGTGTACTGAAAACCTCTCATTTTAACCCCTACATCCCCCATCACCACAAACTATCTTGTCCCCGAACTGCTTCCTTTCCGAGGCTGTCCAGTGTCATTCATTTCCAACAACCTGCTTTAATTCCCGCCAACCAAACTTTTTCTTTTTTTCTCAGATTTCTATTTTAATTTTTTTTTAAATAAACATAACTTATTCATTATTTTATATCACAAAATAAGTAAAATTTACATAAATAAAAAATTTAAAATAATATTTAAATAATATTAAATCATAAATTAATTTTTCTCGTCTAAAACAAATAAAATTAACAACCACCGTCTTATCCTCTTACTCAAAACCAACTTTCTCAAATTCCTCTCCATCTACCGTCACCCCAAAGACCAAACTACCTTGTCTCTAATCATTCATTATCAGCCACGCGCTTTAATTCCTCACGGTTTTCAGTCAAGAGTTAGATTTGCCGAGAACGGCATTTTATCAAGCACTGAAGACCTTCCTTAATTAAATTATAAATAAAATTAATTCATAATTTAATACTATATTAATATAGGAGCTGATAGCATCTTCTATTAAGATTGTGTAACTAAATTAACATGCACAAAAATACATTAATAGTATGTTATATCACCCATTAGTTCTTTATATATTAAATCTTTACTAAACTTATAAAAAATTTTAATTTGACTTATATTTTTTTATAAATATAATTTATATATAATTTTATATCAAATAATAAGTGAAATGTACTTAAAATTAAAAAAGATAAATTTATATAATATAAAATTATAAATAAATTTTATTTACCAAAAAAATAGAATACAATTAACAAATACCTAAACTTACACATACATATTTTCACATAAGTTCATCCTTATTACTAATATATAGGATAAATGTTTGTAAACTACTTTTCTTTTGGGATCAATTCCTTCCATACTTTTTAATTGAAAAAAGGCTTATGAATTAAATTTCGTAAGATTTTATTTTAACGAACACTTTTGTGGGACATTTATGTAAACAAACTATATAATCTAAATTCCTTAATTTTTTTTGTCGAAAAAAAAAAAACCTGAAAAATCATTCGACTATGTATTTCTAAACTAAAAATAACAATAAAAAGAACACAAGCACTAATTAATACCGCAGAACAGCCAAGTACAAATTTAACACCCTGTTATTGGTTACAGATTATTCTTTTCATACGCCACTGGGCGATGGCAATTGTTGGCATCACTGAGCCAAGCAGTTCAAAGCAGACCCATGACATTAGTACGATGCCCATGTGGGTTTCCACAAACTGGCATCAGCAACCGCAAGAGACGGATCAACAACTACTTGGAATCCAGACTTGAGCCAACCAAACTTTTCAAGAGCATCCTTGATGAGGGCCCCTGCTGCATATGAAATACCTGAAGCCATGAACCCAGTGAAGACATAGTTCATGACTGTTGTCATGTAACCACAGCAGTCTGGTGGGGGGTTCCTGATGTGAGCCTTGCCGATGGCAAGCACTACAATGCATGCAAGAGAAGCCGCTGCAACAGCCAGGAGTTTGAAATCCTTCTTGTTATCGTTAAAGGAGAAGCCATAGACAACAGGAGGTACTAAGCCAAAAGCAAGATACGACAACACAGCAATTGCAGCATGAAGTATGAAATTCTTTTTCTGCCCCAGCAGTTCCTGATATCGATCCACTTGTTCATTCCCTTGATCGGAGGTAGCTTTTCTAGGTCGTTCACTTTTCAAGTCCCAAATCTGTAAATTTCACATATAAGGTCGAGATCAAGAACACTAGGCTCGTATGAAAATACTAATATGTTGCAGCCAAACTTTGAGTCTCGGAAGTCAGTTATCCTTCATTAAGTTAATGTGCATCTCATAACTACGCAACCCAAGCTTATGTTGAAGTAAAAGTTATTGGTATGGAACGTCACCATGAATCAAAACCAATTAGATAGGAAAAGTGACTCACATTGTGACCCAGGATGAAAAGTCCACCTATAAGGTTTGCAAATGCCAGAGCTACAATATTTACTGCCATCACAGAATAGTTACGAATCTGATCCAAATAATCAATGGAACAGTGTACAAACAAAACCAAGTAAATTAGTCTAAACGGCTTACAAGTTGTGGCACCAGCACTGGCTGCAGATGAGACAACACTTAAACTTGTAATTGATTCAGTTAAACCACCGAATACAATGCTCTTTAGGATTTCCACTTTGATATTCCCTCTCGATCCATCGGCTGTCATAGTCTCAGTTGATGCACCAGCGGTTAACCGTGCATTCAGGAAATAAGTAATTACCATACTAAATGGTGTAGTATTGTCACAGATTTCTTAGTCCATGGCAATGACGCATGTTGCATACCTGTATCTTGCTCTTGTGTTACATGAGCTGATGCTGTTCCGCCGTCAACTACAACTTCCACAAGTTGTTCAGGGTCTGGTTTTGGGGCATCTACACTAACTATGCCAGGCTCCTGAGTTCCAGGGGTTTCACTAGTCGGATAACCTCCAACTGATGCAAGAGGCGGTGAAGTTTCATCTGTCGCCGAAGCAAGATCAATTTGATCAAGTGGTTTCCCAGTTGGCAGCCCTGGATGCTGTTGAAGCAAGGTTTCACTCGATTGATCTTTGTTTCCCAATGGATCATGCAGCGGATCACTAATCTTAGTTTCTGCTACAATATCGGAAAATCAGATGAGACACAGGTGCAGAAAACAAGAGGTCTGAGGATAAAATGTCAGCAATGCTTATCTGAGATCATTATAAATTGTGAGAGCAAATGAATGAGGGAAAGGGCTGGGGGTGCACGGTTAATACATAAGAATTACTCTAAAAACTTTCATTTAAGATTTTGTAAAAAGGAGAATAGCAGTGGAGTTGGTATGCGTGAACAGCAGCTGATTATTGTAGAATTATTCAAATTACACGAGCAACACTATTATTCAAATTATATACATTTAAGAGCAATACAGAGAACACTATTATTATTGCCATGAGTAAAGCTATTGCGAGAAGTATTATCATCACCTGGCTCGTCGATAATGTCACCCGGATTGCCGGCACTGGGGGGGACCCATATGGAGAAGGGCCAACAATCTGTTAAATAGAAATAGAACAACAGGGGGCAAATAGCGGAACATGTTATCTGTTAAGTAATTGCATAAAAACTTGGAAACACAATCGCTTGACAAAGCTTGGCTGTGAAATGGCAAGAATGAAACATGAAATACCAGCAGGAATGAGAAAGCTGAAGCAATATGTGCATCTGAGTTCCTCTGCTTGGTCAGGACGCGGTGTAGGACGAATTTTTGGTTCAGCATCCCGAAGAATGACCTTTTGGATGCAAGCCTGGCATTTAGGACAGTAGAATTCACGAGTATCCGGCTTCTTAAATACCTCTTCCAGGTATATTTCTGTCGCGTCCGCCTTGATTTCTTGAATGTTGTGGCTAATTGTTCCAGTTTCAGGCAGGTCAAAAACGTTGGAGGAAGCAGCACGTGGGAGTGCAATCTTTTCCACGAGTTTAAGTCGCTCTGCTGAAGTTTGAACTGGAAGGCTTGATTCATCTGCTAAGTTTTCAGTTTCTAAAGTAAAAGTGTAACGTCATTGGTTTAGGTTAGCATTTAAATAGCCTATCCCGAGTTTCAGAAAGATAGGATGAAGAATAAAAAATTGTTAGAACTTAGCAGATAATTGAATTGTGCAGCAGCTACAATTTTCATTATAAATAGATTTAGGAAGAATGAAAGAATGCACAGAATTCATCCCTATCGTCGGAAAACAACAACCAAAAAAAAAAAAAATGCAGGCGATTCAATGTCTAGGGATCGGTTATAAATAAATTGTTCCCATTGTAAACCTGCAAGATAAATACAGGGACGAAGAGGGAGGTTCAAATAATACTCGCATCATATGGGCTGCGATTTGAGATTGACCCACGGCTCTACAATGGATCCATAATGGGTTTGGTTCGAAACTCACGGCGTCATATGCAACGCCTGTTTGAAGTTAAAGAAGGGTTGTATTGTGTTGTAGGATAATCCATCCTGGGCCGTGTGGGACAAGAACTGATCTTATGCGCCTGGGCCTGACGACAAACACCAAGGTTTTCTCAGTTGGACAAAGGTTATGCTTAAAATAATTTATTTTAATTAGAGTAATTAAAAATATTGAAGGTATGTCACTGTATATTTTTAACTATTAAATTCAGAGTTTAAATTTTAATTCTGTCTCCTCTCATCTCTTCTAAAAAAAATTAAAAAAAAAGCTTCCATTTTATTTCATTCTTTCAACCCCCACTCTCCCCCCACCCAAAAAAAGAAAACCATCCTTTTAATTAAGCTTGTACATCGATACACCCTACATATTAATCTCCAGCTAGCTTGCAAAATGAACAAACAAATAAAGAAAAATGCCTGGCTTTAGTTACCTCTGTTGCTCTTGTCGAGCCAAATCTCACTTTCCAGCTTACCGTCATATTCTTTTTTGAAAGTCTCCGTGCCTTCATTTGAAGTTTCCAGGGACTTTCCGTCAAAATATTGCATAGCGTTGGTGGTTGTGGCGGTCACGGTGGTGGCTCTGGTAGTTATGTGGCCGTGTTGGCGGGACCTTCTCCCTTGCAGAGGCGCTTGCTTATCGTCATCCTCCAACACTTCTTCCTCTTCAAATGCCTTGAGTTTTTCCATACTGCGCAGACGAGATAATTAAAGTCCCCCGCCCAACCCCAGGACTCCTCTGAGTATTCTTGTGTGGTGTCTCTCTAATCTATATTTAAGAAAGAGAAAATGTTTATGAATCGGTATTGGGTATACTGATTTTTATATTGAATAAAATTATAATTATTATTTTTAAAATAAAAATTAATGTTTTTATAATATTTATTATTTTTATATTTTAAAAATATTATTTATAATTTTAAAAATAATATATATAATTTATCCCAAGAAAAAACTTAGACCTATTTTACCTGTCATGTAAATTTACTTTTTAAGAAACTAATTAAAAGTGTTGTCTCTCCCACGTCACAGCGTTTGTACATACGGGGACCAGGAGCAGTAGCCCTTCAATTAAATGCTCATAAATTAATTATCGTACAGATATTGAGAAATCTGTGTATTCTATAACTTTCCACTTGCAAGGACAATTCTTATTTCATTAGCCTCTGGGCGATCACATTAAATGAAAACCAGACTGTTAGGTAATGTGCTACAATTAGAGGTATTTTTAAGTTGAACTGGGTCAATTTAGGAGTATATTCGTATCTAATTTATTGTTGATGAGTTAGACAATTTTTTATTTACATTCAATCTACAATACAATTAAATCTATCTAATCTAATTTGTTAACAGCGGATTAGATTAGATCGATTTGACGGATTGACATAATAAAAAAAATTATAATTTTTTTTTAATTTATACATATTATCAACCATTGATGTTTTTACTTATTCTTACTAATTTTATTATTATAATGTATATATTATATCCATTCGTAATTTTAAATATTTATGAAAATTGATTAAAATTCACTAAAAGACTATATTATATCAATTTTACTTGGTAAAAATACAAATTATCAAATAGAAAAGTTTCTTATTTATACTTCCGCTCGGTAAATAAGGTAACATCTCTCTCTCTTTCTCTCTCTCTTTTATAGTGTCCAATATTTCACTTGAGCTGTCAAAAAATTGAGAGATAGAGATACTCTAATTTTTTCTTGTTTTTTAAAATAAAATTACGTAGAAATAATTAGAGAATATGATGATAATATGAGAGTAATAAAATAATTTTTTACTTCTAATTTTATTGATTTGTAGAATTATATGAAATGTGATTGTTTGGTCTTAATCTGATTGACATCGATAAATTTAATTTACAATATCAGTTTTATATATATGGGCAGATTGGGTCAGATTAGGCAGATTGAACCTCCCAATCTGTATCCAATCCGCCCTTAGCGAGTTGTAAAATTTTGAAGCTGCAACAAATCTTAATTTCGACGGTTTTAACGGTTTTCGATTGATTTGGATTGAATTGATCAGATTGGGTTGGATTGATTAATTTTTGAACAGCCCTAACTACAACTTCTCTATGAGAATATGTATTAAATATGAAATGTATTAAAATATTAATTTAGATTAGCTCAAAATTTTGAGTTTAAACCTAAGAGATAACAGGATTTTTTTTTATATATATAAAAGAGCACAGCAAACGAATCAGCTATCGTATATATAAGTTAAAATTAATGATTAATTATTAACATTTTTATTAAACTTTTTTTATAGAAAAGACTAATTATCAGAATATTATTAAATTTTAATAAGTTTTACTCAAACCTAATTGTATTATTAAAAATTTTAAAATCTAACTTTATAATCACATTTAAATCTCTTTTCAATTAAAACTGTTGCCTCAGCAAATAAACTCAAGCTCAATTCAGAAACAAAGATACTCGATTCACAAGCAAAGTACCACATCTGATGATTGTTCGTTAATAGCATCAACTTCTACATTAGGACTTTCACTCTTTCATAATTCATTTGAGTTCATTAGTTTTGAATTCAGAAAAGTTACGTGAACGTAGTGAATAAATAATAATTTAAATTATTATATTATAAAAAATATATTAAATTTTAAAAAAATAAAAATAATAATTTAAATTACTGGATATTTATCATATGTTTACCTCACTGTATTTATATAATTATATTCTTTTGAATTTGTATTAAATTTTTAATACAAAAAGTTGTATTTATAATTTCAAAGAAAAAAAAGGTGTTACAATAAATGGGATGTCCGTCTTTTTTACTACAATTAATTAAGCTCTCAGATTAGATGTACGGTTGTGTGCACGCGGTACGCTTGCTCGTTGCCACAGTTGAATACTCCTCATATACATTTGTTTATGATGTCAATTACATTTTGAGTCTTGAAATAATGGACCAAACAAATAAACGAAAAAAAAAAAACCCAAAGTAAACAAGAAATTATGTACAAAAAAATTGAGATATCAATTAAATATTTTTATATATTTATATAAATAATAGAAATTATATATATAGATATAAACACGTGCATCTCCAAACAAAGTCAACTATATTATAATAGGATAATACTATATAATTTCGTTTATGTAGTTTTAAAATAATTGTATAATTTCATTAATAATATTTGATAAATTATTTATTTTTTAAAATTTAATTATTTAATAATTTATATTATTTTAAAACTATTTAAAAGAAACTACTAAAATTTTTTCATTCTAATATTTGTTCGCCAACTAGGTAAATGGCACTAAAATACGGACACTCTAAAAAATGAAAGTACTGTGTGTCAAACACGTCAGATATGCCAACACGCAACGGACACGCGGCAGATACGTGTCTGACACTAATAGAAGTATCTGCCAAAAAAATTTTTTTGAAAAAAATTTGGACACTTGTGTCGGACACGGGAAGCACAAGTGTCCGACAGGCCACAAACACCCATGAATATGTTTATAATTATTTTTAACAAATAAAAAAACTATTACAAATTATAATTTAAAACTATCAGTTATTTATGAATTTTTAGACGCTTAAAGTTCAACTTCTTTTTAATTTTAATAGAAAAATTAAAATGATTACAAAATCTTATATTTCTATTTTAGTACTTCACAATAAAGAATAAAGAATCTTACAATACATTATTTAAATAAAAAATTTCTAAAACTTATAATAGTTATACAAATATATTTTTAAATAAATACAATTTATAAATATATATATATATATATATATATATATATATATATATTTATATATTTATAACTGTGTCAAAGTTGTGTGTATATCTTAATAATTTTAAAGTTAGTATGTCGTAGTATCCGCATCGTATTATATTCGTATTTTTTTATCCGTGTCTATTATTCATTGTTAGGTGGTAGAAATATTCGCCAATAAAAAAAAAACAAATAAAAAATCAGATGGTAGAAAAATTGTTCAACTTTAATTGATGGTGATCGGGGCATCCGTTTACTCCAATTTTAATAATCAACTCCGCAGTGCGCACACATGGATGCAAGAAATTTCGATCAATGCACGTGGCAAGATACCTGTCGAAATCGATTACATTATATTATCATCAAAGGAAAAGATATAACCTAACAGAAAGTTAGAGTTTTACTTACATAGCCGTATTTTATTACATAGTATTAAGATAATTATATAATTTATTTATTAATATTTTATTTTTTAATTTTAATTATTTCATAATTCATATCATTTTAATCTTATTTAAATAAAATCTCACTAAATATTTTTTTGAATATTTTCCTTTTCTTCGCCCTCATGTGGCCTGCTACGCTAACAACAATAAGGTAAATTCGGAGACTCAAATGATTTTTTTTGGTTCCGATTCTTCTTGTTGCTATTAAAGTCTTTTATGAGTGGATGATATATGATTTTTATTGTAAACTCTTAATGTATAAGTATTCTCTGACGTTAGTATTGAGACTCAAATCTTATGAACTCAAAATAATTTTATATTACATATAAAAATATTTTTAATTGTACAAATAATATTTTATATTCAATATACAAGAGTTAGTAAAATAATAGATATTAATATATTATATATAATATTATATAGTTTATTATAAAATATTACGTACATAACATAAAATATTTTTAATCAATGAAAATTTCGGTCCCAAACTAAAATAGTTAACAATAGAATTGCTTTGTTGACATCTTGCTGGTCTTCAAACTTCAATCATTCGCCCGTGTTCTTTGATCTTTTTTTCCGTTACAGGGCATTTTCTTCTTTCCCTTCCAATAATATTTGCGACGTGTTTGGATTTGAAATATGTTTTGGTAAAAAAATTGCGAGATGAAAGTCGTGAGAAAGATTAAAGGGAAATATTAAATAATAACATTTAACTAATAATAATAATATAATATTAATTATTAAATAATTAATATTTTTAAAAATAAATAAACTATTAAATATTATTTGATGAACTATATTTATGTTGGTAGTTTATTCTTATTTAAAGTTAAACTGTTTGTAAAACTCAAAGTTAAAAGGTGAGGAAATAGTTTTCTATAAATTGTTTGAATAAAAGGGAAAGTAAACGAGAAAGAATTAAATAATTTGTTTAAATATTAAAAATAAAGAGAAGAAAATGTTTATCGTCAGATTATCAATATATCCACATTTTCAAAGTTCAATTTAAAAACAATAGTTACCGATGGGCAATGAGGACAGTTTTGTAAATTCACCCAAAAAAAAAATATTTTTTTTGGGTCAAAATTCAACAAAAATTACAAACCTCTACTGCAATTGTAACATTATCCGGACCCTAGTGGCCCAATGCATCTTCTTAGGAATCTTAGCTCAACTCTAGCCCAACCCCCAACGATATGCCGTCATTTCCGCCTCTCGCCTCCTACAAGAAACACCCTTCTTCGGCTACGAGGCTTTGCACTCTATATAGGGGTATGTACTGCCTTTGCTTCTGAATTATGGGGTATCTTTAAAGGTTTAGAGTTGGCCTGACAATTTGGTATAATAAAACTATGGGTGGAGGTTGATTTTAAAATTGCATTAGATACTATGTTGAAAGGAGTATCGGTTCATTATCCTTACTATAACCTTATTTCTAGTTACAAGAAACTGTTTAGAAAAGATTGGCTTATCCGCTTTATTCATGCGTTCCAAGAACCAAATCAAGTTGTAGATTAGTTGACACGTTTCAGCTTGACACTACCAATTGACTTCCATGAATTTCCATTACCTCTTTTGATGTACGCCCCATCTTTGTGCAGGATATAGTGGGTATTAGATGGTTGCGACTGCATGCTATATAGTTCTTATTTTTCACTCTATGGCATAATTGCCTCCCCAAGACCAAAAAAACAAAAAAGAAACACTCTTCTTCCCTTGGACGCTCTTGTTTCAGAGGGACAGGCCAGTCGGATCGTTTACGGCTCCCCTGGCTTCCCGCTCGAGAAGCTTGACAGTAGACGGCTAGTCGTACGAGGAGAAGTTACAGTGAGGTTATATCAATGAGAAAATGTATATGACCCGGTATTTAGTGTGCTGATTTTTGTCCCGAATGAAATCGTGACTGTTATTTTTGAAACGAAAATTGATATTTTTGCAATATTTATTATTTTTACATTTCAAAAATATCAGTTGCGGTTTCAAAAATAATAGACCCGATTTATTCCGGGACAAAACCTAACCTATTTTACCCAACCCGTGTAAGCTTACTCTACACCGATTCACCCAATTATTATGGTTTTCCTTCATAAGGAGCCTCCCAAACAGGCGCTAACCGCATATCACCAAAATCAAGTAACCAAGAAGAAATCCCATGGGGCTATGAAGTGGGGATGGATGGATGGGCTTGAAACAAATGCTCGTAGAAGAGTAGGGGACTGGGGATCGTTAACCTGCAGAGAAGCAAGCAACCAGGCACGGCTCTCGTTTTGTTTTTCTTTGTCACGCCGTTTCTGGCACCCAATGTTACAGAGCAAGGGATGCAACTGTGACGCATCTATTCACCGCCGGGCGGACGTGGTGGTTTTGGTGGGGCCCCTCGGACCCGGTGGCTTGAGGAGTCTCGCGGCCCCTGGACCCTGGAGGTTAGGGATGGGCCTGGGCAGGATTTGGGCTTTTTCCTAGTGGCTAATGTGGCGAGTTCAGTACTATCACAGTGCATGGACTGAACAATGAAGCCCAAGATAACGCTGGCTGTTGGAAGCACCATCATCTGGTAGCAGCACCAGCGCCCGATCCGCTGACAGAGTTTAGTTTATGAAAGAAAGGACTGCAAGAAGTTTACCTCTGTAAAATAAATAAGGAGCCTTTTGTAGTAGTTGTAGGCTTTCGGCATTTTTATTTTTTTTCTGTTACATTTAATTGAGCCTAATGTTGGCCGTCAGTCAAGTATATGATACATGGTGCTTAAATCCATGTCTTTTGCCTCTTCATTCGTCTCCCTCCTCTTCTCTTTCACCTAAAAATACTAGACAGTAAGAAACTCTCTGCATGTAAGTTGTACCAGCTTCATTTCAAACTGGGGACGGTGCTTAGAGTTATATTCACCTTTGCCTTCAACTCACCGAGACAGTCATTGCCTAGGGAAGCACCAGGGCCCCCCCACCCCCAATTGATTTTTACAGGGGAGTTGGAATTCCCCCTCTTTTTATTTTTTTGCTGGGAAGGGGGCTGCTGCGTATATGACTAATGCAGATCATAATATTTATAAAAGTCATGACAGAACCCCATAAATTCCTTTGAACTAAATTTCAGTACTGCAGATGCCTACCTGCCATGTAACTCGCTAACTAGTTGGCAACAACAAAAGCAAATCATCCCTGTACCCACCATCTAACAAATCTAACATTCAATCCAACCCACTAATGCGATAAGATAATCAGTTAAGAACTGCACATTTAAGTATATTTATAGAATCAGAGAAATGAAAATTGACCAAAATGCCATAACAATTGTTCTGTCTCCATCCCCTCTGTTTCAAGTCTGTTCTTATGTCTTGCGCATTGAAGCCCTGTTACTTTCTTCTCCTTTTTGCAAAGTAATAAGTTATAATAAGGGAATAAAGAAATTAAAAGAGTTACATGAATAGCAATTTGGCAAAGAGCATCACACTAGGCCAGTTGCTGGCAGGAACACCCTAATAAGTTCTTTAACAGTCACCCTTTTCCTACAAGTTGGACATTTAGCCTGTGCTGCTATTGCAGTCTTAATGCAAGTCCTACAGAATATATGTCCACATCTTGTTGATGTCTCCTCGACAAGTGGACCCATGCAAATTGGACAGTTGAAAATCGGCTCCTTTGGAGGAGGAGGTGGTGGTGATGGTATCTGCGGTGGCTGCACGTTCTGTCTCTGCCAGTCACAGAAATAAGGACAAATATTACCGTGCCCTTGCAAACATGATCTTAAAATGCATAGAGCAGTGGGGATGTCCAGGCAGGTCCTTATAAAAAGTACAAAAGAAGTCCTTTGTTTGCAAATGAACCACAGGTCATTTATGTTAGACTGCTGGATAGGTACAGTACACACCATCAATTCCAACCGCAAATGTAAAGGCTTAAGTTCACAATGTGTATGATAAAATATTAAAGAGAGGACAGTGGGTGGCAAAGCAGAATCAAAAGCACACAAAGCATTGAGGATTAGAAAGCTTACCGTAGAGCTGCTACTGCTTTCCAAATTGACATAGAGATCACAGTTGATAATTGTTTGATTTGATTGGACCCGTCGGCGCTTGTT
The DNA here is from genome assembly GCA_037832335.1 of Carallia pectinifolia. Classification (NCBI taxonomy): domain Eukaryota; kingdom Viridiplantae; phylum Streptophyta; class Magnoliopsida; order Malpighiales; family Rhizophoraceae; genus Carallia; species Carallia pectinifolia. Next base: position 2,870,433 of record CM075451.1, read on the forward strand.
GTTACGGTTGCTGCACGTCAAACTACTTGTTCGCCCTGCACAGAGAGATGAATAAGGTGTCAACAATGTAGACACTTAAGAGGAAAACACAGTGCATAATCCATACCCACCAAAAATGATAATTCCAATGCCAAAAAATAGGATAGAAATGCATAGGTATAACTGGTAACCATTATCACTGCAGATGAACCCAGTGCAATAGCAAAGGGAGCCACCTAACTGCTATCTAAGACACTGACAAAATAAAGACATATGGCAACAAATAAAACAGGTAAAGAGAAATTTGCAATACTAACACCTGTATCAACATCAACTACGACATTCCTTCCACGAGCTCTTTGAGCATTGTCCTTGGCCTGAAATGAAATTCAACAGCAAAAAGATAATTAAGTTCCAGGGAAGCAGTATTTAAGATGAACAACAAATAGAACACTAAATATAATCTGTCCATGGTGCACAGGACTTCCAGAAAGTTTAGGGACAATCATCTATCATACATAGCCTTCCCCTTGCATTTTTGCAAGGAAACGTTATATCATGACTTGAACCCGTGACATTCTGATCACACATAAGGAACCTTCTCATTGCTCCAAGGGTCACCTCCAGCTAAGAGATTACTAAGAGAGGAAAAAGAGAAAGAGAAAGCATACCACAGCAAAGGCCCTAGGAGATGATTCAATAATATCATCATCAATGGCCTCAACATCGATGGTAGTGGATGTTACAGAATGTGGTCTTGCTTCCACCGCCTGAGAAACAGCCTGAGTTGAACTCCCATCCGGTTCCCTGCTTTCACTTGGAGGCACATTCAAGTCTAGCATTGTCTTCCTCCGTCGGTACCCCCTCAACCCGTGGGTCTGAGTGCTCATTATGTGTCTTGAGTACCCACTCAGCCTTCAACAAGAAATGAAACAATTTTTTTAATCCAACACAAAACACAAAACAGAGCAATAGAGGCAGTCACGGCACCAAAATATGACATGTATTCGTTGTGATTCTAAACTCACAGATTGCTTAATGCATTTATGAATCGCAAAGCAATCTGTTACGGGCTTGGCTCTACACGCAGAGTTACAACTTTAGCACAAATTCTGCCATTATATGTAACAGAAAAACGAACAAAAAAAAAATCTCATGGAAAAAAAAGGAAGAAGACTGATAATGTGGAATTGAGGAGCATTTTTTTCTGGAAAAAAAAAAAAACAAAGAAAAAGAAAAACAGACAGCAAAAAAATAACAACATAAAAAATACAACAGCTTTACCAAACGGGTCCTTTAAAGTAACCACTTCTCATAACTGGAACTTTGACGCCCAACATGCCAAAAATTCAAATTGAAGAATGGAACTGGAAAGTAATAACAGTAAAAAGAAAAAAAAAAACGAAAAATCAAACTTGGACATTATTTTTTTAAAGCTGAAAATTTTAACTTTGAAATCCAAGAAGAAATAATTTCATCACATATTAAGAATGAATAAACGGCCGATTGTGATTTGCTTCTCGATCATAAAAAACATAAGACTTTTTTTTTCTTTGGAACCAAAAAACATAAAATTTATCAGAATACTGTAAGATTTCAAATTTAGAAGAATGATGATCCGGTCCACCCCTCTCCCAAAAAAAAAAAAAAACCTAAAACTGAAACACAACGGAGATGCAAAGGAGAAAACAATGATCATAAAACGGGAAAATTGAAAGTGCTGCCGATCACCTTCCGAAAGGTAAATAATGCTAACAATTTGGGAAGGAGAGAGAGAGAGAGAGAGAGAGAGAGGGGTGTTACCTGTCTGATAATCGGAGAGACCCTCACCTCACGACGGAAATTCGAAAACAATTTGGCTACGACAAATAATTACGCAATCTGGAGACGATCGAGCGACAAATAAAGACTAAACACGCGCAGAGAGAGAGAGAGAGAGAGAGAGAGAGAGAGAGAGGCTCTCTGGGTTCTTGGACTGCAACTCCAATTTATAGGGTTTTTGTGTGAAGAGATAAAGAGGAAGGGCCTCTGTATTGTAATGTGTGAATGGCTGTTTTCAAAGAGCCAAACACAATTTTTTTGGCCTTGGGTTTTGGCTGGGCGTGTCTGTCACGACCAGGTCGGTGAGGACTCATCCGCGTCCACGTGGCACCATTCGTAATCCTATACGTCATAATTGGATGGCTTCTTCTTTTTTTTTATTGTTTTTTTAAATTTTTATGAAAAGAACATAACACTTGGGGTATTTATTTTGATGTCTAACAATATTTTCGAATTTAACTTAGAAAAAAAAAAGAGAATATGTAAATTAACATGGCAGTGCCTAGTAACTCAGTTCAGTAATAAAATCTTATGCATTTGACCACTGACGTTATGTTGCTAAAAAACAAAAACAGAAAATGCTTACATAATTTCACATTTTTCACAGATTGATTTTTTTAATAAAGTTAGATAATTATATTTAATTAATAATAAATAATAATATAATCTCATCTGATAGTCATATACTAGTTTTCTTTTTTTTAAAATTTTATAATGTAATAATTCATATTATTTTGTTATTATCTTCAAATTACTCTTATGAAATTAAGTATGTTTATTTTTATTTTTTCCAGCTGTATGTATCTCTAAAAGCATACTTTTATTTTTACAAAGCATATTTAATTAAAAAAATGGGAATTTTTCAATTTTTCAGCGGGCCGACAAATTATGGCGGTTCGGCCCATCTATAGTGTGTTGGGCCTGGTGTTTAGACTCCACGTGGGCGTTGGCGTATTCCATTATTCTTCTGGTCCAAAATGTCATGCCATACTGTGACTGGTAAAACGGGCATTTGCGTGATTGATTTATCTATAAGATTTGCAAACACATGCGCGATGCATTTACCTGCTGCCATCAGTTCTGGAAAACGTTTGCCAAACATTTGGTTATAGCATCTGGGAGCAAATCTGCACGTATATATATATATATATATATATATATATATATATATATATATATATATATATATATATAGAGAGAGAGAGAGAGAGAGAGAGAGAGAGCATTCATGTGCTCCCTCCCAAATGCTAAAACAAACGTCCCCTAAAGCATCGCTTCATTGACTGGAAAACCAGCACAGCACAGCACAGCACATGGCGTGGTTGTCCATGTCGTTAAACGCTTCCCTCCGGCGACGATCAGTTCTTCTAAGTAAACCTGTACGTTCCCCATGAAGGGTGCCTTCTTTTATTAGTATCAGAATTTAACAAGAGCTATTGTTTTTCATGTCCCTGAAAAATTCCACGCCAAAATTAAAAGGACCTGGACTAGGGAGTATTGACATCTAAATTTTCAGTTCAACTTTGCAAAAACTTCACCGGGATATGATGTTAATGAAAACACAACAATAGCAAGTCTGCACAATACCAAACAATATAATAATGGCATCATTTCTTCCAACAAGTGATCATGGTGTAATTAAGTTGATGCACATACATGGAATTAAATTACATAGCACCACACTAAAGCTGAGGAGGATAATATCTAAAGCTCGAACACATCAACCTGCATCCTGCACTTTTAGATAAATGTAATTCCCAGAAGCTACAATCTTATGCTTAACTAAAACCATTTATATGTAAAGTAATGAGAGGCAAATAGAGAAGAATACAACATTGCAAGAAAAACAACAATGCTGACTGCATTACCGTCACAAAAGCCACAAAAATACAGATTGAGAAAATAAATGGACTTCAAAGATGTTACCCTGCAACCTGCATCAAGAGAGCCTCCGTAGGAATTTACAAGTTCAACACACCTTATAATTTTTTACAACTTCAAAGGCTTCACTTTCTGCCCCAAGGAAAGCAACAACTCTGGAATCAATAGCAAGAAATAAAAAACAAATTCAGATATCACAGCCGCAAAGTGAAGGAGCTTGTGGACTGGGTTGATAGGCAATAACATCTTACCTTAGCGCTGTCACTAGGGGGTGGCTTGCGAACGTGAGCATAAGGGGCTTCAGTAGGCACTCCAGGCACCATCCCTGCTTGCCTTTCCTCCCGCACTTTGTTGAAAATGTGAGTGTAACCATCAGCTGATGCAGGATTACTCTCATCCCAATCACCAAACTTTGGAACTGCAGCACCGTTATCAGGCTGTCACAATGGAAGCCATGAAAGTCAGAAAATCAGCAAAATATTGTGTCGAGAGACCTGGAGGGTGGTTGGACTAGAGACGGAGGGACACAAAAAACATGAAAATCCTTCATCTAGAGCTTTTTTCCTCATCCAAATAATTTCTCAATATCCAGATCACATAAGTCTAGCAAGCTTGTTACCTCCACAAGGCCAAGGTCAGACTATCAATGTTGTAAGGTAAACTTAAAAGATGTTGGGCACAAGTATCTTCCCTGAACGAGAAAACATAGCCAGATACCACAAAAAAGGGAATGGGGGTGATGGAGATGCCATTGAAAGCTTAGTAGCAGGTTAACAATCTCATATCAAACATATGCATGATTTTGACAAAACTACAAGAACAAGGGAGAAAACTTACGCTTTCATTGCCTCTTGGCCTCAGTCGAGATCTTCCAGGAGTAGCATGGCCACTTTCATGAGAGCCTTTTCCTTCCCAGGCAGGAGATGGAGCCCCACTGCTCTTCCCAGAGATCCCAGGATGATGATGTAATGGCAATCGCTCAAAGCTGTTCTCGGAACCAGCACTCTGTCTTGCAGGTGGTTTATGGGTTTCGCCAGAAACCACTCCACGCCCTCCATAACGTTGGGGTGCCAACTCATTGCCTGCTCTGCCATTCGTATTCTCATGGCGTGCTGGAGAGTTAGCAAACTGTTTGAGGTCGCTATCTTCCCTGCTCCCATGGCGTTCATGCGTTCGTCTGCCAGCTTCAGAACCACTTGGTCCCTCTGGCTTGGAAACTATGTCCGGGTTCTCTAGGGGGTCATTTGGATTTATAACCTTTCCTCCCCTCCTACCCTTTCGAGCATTGTCAAAAAAGGCTGTGTATGGAACATTCTCGTCACTTTCCCAATTACCAAACTTTGGTACATGTGAACTTTGCTGCCACAGTCAAAAACAGAATGTTAAATCTGCCAGAATGTGGTCTATAGACACCACAACTTGTTCATGTCTGAAAAGATGCCAGGCCATCCATCAACTCAGCATTCTTGAAGTATCAGCATATCTAATTCTTATTCTTTCAATAAGATCAGGGCTTAGATTATTGAACCATAGTATGCTAATAAACAGGGATGCTAATGTCCAAGAGTTTGTATTTAGAGCAAACATCTAGAAGAAAAAGTCATATCCCACTTTTTACAGCATCAATAGAATGGGTATGCATGTAAACTTTGCAGTGGAACATATTTTATTCCTTGCCTTGTTTTTGCTAAACTGGTAGTTTTTTTTTTTTTTTTAATATTCTGTAAAGACAGATTAACATCCCACTCCAACCTAGAATCGCAGAAAAAATGATGGAACATATTTTATTGGGTCCTCAGTGGAGTTGTCAAGAATAAATAAATTATCAAAGTAAAGGAAAAAGAAAACAACAGTCAGAAAATTATATATTTATGTTGCATAACAAGAGAGAAAGCAAGCAAAACCGAATCGCCATAATGAGATCTAAAAGGCAAATAGTAATTATTATGAGATCATGTTAAACTGCAAAATACCATCAATGACTTGCTCCCATAGCATCCTGCAAAAATTTGGTCCTCATGATAGAATAAAGGGATGCAAAGTCCAAACTGCTGATTTTGTTTATGCAAAGATATTACAAGGATCCATCCATTCCATTCCTTTTTAATATATCATTGCCACTGTATATTTCCAAGGCTTCAGTTTTCGAATGGACGCTAGCAATCCGTGCCCACAATCTCAAACACAGAAGAAAAATAATAATAATAAATCTAGGGAATTAATGTAAACAACCCAGTCCAGCCGCATCAGTTCATGATTAACAGTTGATAGAGAGAACCGACTGAGGATTGCCAACACAGTGCAAACACATAGTACAGAGCTTGCAAGCTTTCTTTTTTTTTTTTAATTTTGGTGTCCTCTTTTCTCTTTTTTGTTACTTTTTTTTTTTTTTTAATAAAAGAAAGAAGGGAACAAAAGGGAACAAAGAATACAATAAGTAGGATAGACGTAAAAGCAAAACTTACTGCCATTTCTCTATTCGTACAAAATTTGGAGCGAAATTCAAGAACCTCAGAGATCAAATCCTTCAGTTCCCCCCCAAAATTCAAGTCAAGAAGACAGCCCTGCTGTCCTGAATCCTGACAAACAAAATCCCGACAACAAAAACAAAAGAGTCCTTCCCGAGAAAACCTTTTAGGCAGCCAAAAAGAAAGAAGAGAGACTGAGACTTTGTTGTTACCACGAGGCAGAGAAAGAGATGGATTTTTAAAAAGCAAGTAATAATAAGACATATAATATAGAGAGAGCGAGAGAGAGGAGGGGGGATTTGTCAACCCATTGACTTGGCTTATATTTATTTCTCGAATATAAACATATATATTTCGGCCCTTCCCCGTGTCTCTCGCTGTAAAAATCTTACTTTTCATCTTGGATTCTGCCTTATGATTGAACAGGCATCATAGATACTTTACGGCTTCTTCCTTCCGTTATGCTTCGCGATCCGCCTGTTGCTGTTGTTGACACGTGGCTTTCCATCCATCCATCCAGGCAGCCGGGTCAAACAATGCACATAGCCGTTGGAATTAACGGCGTGACTGTTAATGGCGGCCGCCCTGACCAAAGTACCCAATCCGTCCAACCGTACTAGATAGAAACTTCAAAGCTCTCGGCTTCTAGCTCGGGGGGATCTGGCCTGTCAGCGGTGAATAGTTTAGTGGCCAACACATTCTTTGTCTGCTTCTTCGCCGATACTTTTCTTTTCTGCTCGCCTTTCTTCCCATCTTTTTCCTTCGTTCCTTTCGCTCTTTTTCCCCTTTTTTTCCCCAAAAAAAAAAAAAAACAATTTCTTTTTATTTTACATGCCTGCCTTTATAAAAGAAATCTAAACATTTACGTTTGCCTATTAATTTAGAGTTGTTTGTTTGAGCTCAACTTGTGTCCTAGAATAAAATCCAACGTTCTTTTTTCAACCAAATAAAAATACAACATTCCTTCCGGCAAACAGGTAACATTCACATTACAGTTGTTGCACAATCCTGTCTAGACGTTGAAGTCCTTAATTAAATTACACAAGACTAATATTACGTGTGAGCATAATTTATGAAGATATAAATAGATATGTTAAAAGTTTATCTATTCTTTTATTTTTATAAATTCAATTATTTAACATTATACATCATTTAAATCTCTCATAACTCACACCCACATAATATTTTCTATTACATAAAACACATTGCTTTCTATAGTCTTGGCTTTTTATCTGATACACGACAATATATGCGCGTATGTGTTTACGTCTTGCGTCTCCTTATAATTCCATCATGCCAAGTTGCCGGTAATAATGTACTCTATGTTCCAATAATTTATTTTCTCCTGCTTCGAATATCAAGCTACCTACGAATGGAATATTTTTCTTCTTTTTTGAAAAACCTCTAGAATATCAAGTTTTGTTAGATAGTTATTATTATATAATTGATACCGTCACATTCTGATGATAAAATGTGCATATAAGTGCATTAGCTTAACAATCGGATTGCGATTTGCTGTTTGTTAGCGAAAAAAAGAAAACAATCGAGCATCGGGGTTGCGGGCTGCAAACTGCCACGTGGAGCAAGTCGTATATTACTTTTTTTTTTTTTTTGAAAATAAGAAGATCACATAGAAGACCAAAAGGAATTCAACATAAAACCATTTTGTTTCCTATGATAACTTGTGACCATCAATATTAAGGATAAATATTATTATCGTATAATTTATAATTTAATTAATTAATAAAAAAATTAGATAATTTGAGTGTTGAAACTTAGAGTGTGTTTGGAGTGCCAAGAAATGAGAGGAAAGGAAGGGAAAAGAAAAGAAACAGAAAGAAAGTGAAGAGAAAATAAAATTGTTTAGAGTGGTAAAGAAAGTTGAGAGAAAGAAAGTATTTCAAAAAAAAAGTTAAATAATAATTTGTGAGAAAAAAATAAAAAGAAAATAAAATTATTTAGAGTGATAGAAAAAGGTGAGAAAAAGAAAGTATGATGAAAAAAAATATGAATAGTAATTTATAAGAGAAACAGTGGAGAGAAAATAATATTATTTAAAGTGATTAAGAAAACAAAAAAATAAAATAAAATAAATAATTATTATTATATTTTTCTTTCTCTCTTAATTTTTTTTTACATACTAAGCAGCATTAAAGTGCAGTACTGTTTAATAATTAGTGTTGCAAATAAAGTTAAGTTTTTCTTTTGGTTTTTCTGAATATTAAGTAGGGTGCCCAACATCGTACCAAACTAATTAATGCTTCTAACTTCTTCAATGATTGATGACATCAATCTTATCCTGTGACTTTTTTGACGATATCTTATCCTGTGACTAAAGATTATTGTTTTCGTTTTTAAATAGACAGCCTATTAGCGGTTTAGAAAAGACTATATTTTCATTTTAATAATTTTAAATTGGACAGCCTAAAGTGAAATTTTTTATTTTATAAACTATGCTAATATTAATTAAAGGTGTTCAATTCTTAAAGACGCACTCAGCTGTAGACTTTTTTTTTTTTTTTTGTCAACAAAGGAGGGCTGATAGTTTATTTACAATTCCTCATTTTATCTTTATTCAGCAACCATATAAAGTTATTCAGCTTGTACAAGTTTTTAGTACAATAATTATTTTTTTATCCAAAAAAAATTATTGTATTGCATTAATAACGTAATTTTTGTACATAAATTAACTTGAAAATATCATAATAATATGTGTAAAATAAGTACGAAAAGTTATAAAAATTTATAATAGATATGGTCAAAAAACTACTAATTAATTAGACTTGAAATTTAATTAAATAAAATCATCGAGTGAGAGTACATACCGAATAAACCAAACTAAACTACACATAATAATATATACTGTATATCAACAAACTTACAATAAAAATCCATTAAAAATATTCGACAATAATTTCTAAACATACAACAGTACAAAACCCAATTAAAAAACATGTCCTAAATAGTGCAACCATTAAAAAACCAACATAAATCCTAGTGGTAGCAAAAGCAAGTCGAACGACATGTGGAGCCAGTGACTGTGAATAGCGGTGGGACTGGCAACAGCTCAACAGAAGGCACAGATGATGGAGGTAACGCAGGCTGCGTTTGCTCTAGCAGTAGACAGTAGACTTTGCCATGCTCGCCGGTGATCGGTAGAACGGTGCTGATGATTGATACAAAGACGGAGACCGTGACGTCGTTGACTGGAATGGCCGCACTGGTGACTGAAACCGCAGCGGAGAAGTCGTCGAAGGCATTTGAGACAGCGGCGACGCCGTCACCAGAAACGGCAAAACCAAGGTCTGACCATCGGGAAGAGTGGATTTGATATCGAGGAGGCCTATGGCGGTGTTATTGTGACCGGTTCTGGTTGCAAACGAGACAAAAAACCCCATTTAAAGGATGGGGGTCTGATGGGGAGGGAGGAAAGGGAGAAAAAGAAGGGGAGAAAACTGAGGTGGAGGAGATAGAGGAGAAAAGCGACGGAAGTTTAGAGAAAGGGTTCGGTGGCTGGTCAGCAAAGAAAGCTAGCCTCTGCCGGCCAGCTGAGAAGAAGCTTCTTCCTGTTTTTGAAAAAGTTGGGAGAGTTTAGTAAGAGAGAAAAATTAGAGTCTAGTGAGAGTTTAGTACAATAATTGTAAGTTTTCTAATGAAAGTTTAGTATAATAATTGTTAGACGCTTGTAGAGAGTGATGGACAATTTACAAACCAAAGAATATGTTAGTTGTAGACATTTAAAAGAAACCAAGGATTTCGGATCAAAAAAAAAAAAAGAAACCAAGGATTATGTTTCAATGAAGACCCTTTGGAACCCACAAGTCCATGCTAGTTCCAGTCCATCTAGGATACCCCAGAACTCCGCAGCCATATCAGTACAGGCCACAATATGATGAACAAAGCCTGTTATCCATTTACCAGCTCGGTCCCGAAGAACCCCACCCGCCGAAGCCAAAGCTAGGGGCGGGGTTGCCCTTGGATTTTGGACTTCTAGTCTAGCGAAACGGTTTCTGCAGATTGCGTACTTTTCGATGGTTGGGGTTCGGCGTCTTACAGATAGATTGTTTTGAAGAGGCCCGGGGCATTTTCGGGCCACATCCTTGACCGTGGACTACGATGCCTACAAGGCGATGCAAATTCAATTAACGCGACAAATATGAAAAACGAAGCCACGTCTCCTTGGCCCATGACGAGTAGGCCAGTGTTCTTAAAGGACCGAGACGAGCCCGCGCCTATGTGAGCACATCCCGCTTTGAGGTCCCTACCACTTGATTTCTACAACTACAAAGTTGCCTTCGTTTTTCAAATTTGTCCCAAATGACTGGCGTACCCATTGCCCTTTTAACAATTAATACCTTGATTGGAAGGAGAAAAAAAGAAGAAGAGAGGAGAATGTGGAAGAAGAAAATAGGATAGGGAAAAATTGGAAACAAGTAAAATTTGCGTACTTTTTGTATTTGAGATGGACTAACGTGATGAAAGAGAAAAATAAATTTTTTTATTCAATAAAAATAAAAAATAAAAACATAGACATAAAGATAATTGATTAATTTTTTTTTTAAATAAAAGACTGACACGAGTGGGGATTAGTTTTTAGTGGGGTTGGGAAAAAGTTATGCTTGGACTTCCGCTTCTCTCCCCTTATGTTTCTTTCCATCCAAACAAGAACATTTTCATTTTTTGTTTTTGACCTAAAATCCTCCCCTAATTACGGGTACGAGAAGGTCGGAGGCTATGCGCGTACACTACTTGCATTTGCACCGCTAACTGTGAATAAGAGCCGGTTGCCTTCAAAAATGATAGTTTAGTTTAGGTAAATTCATAGAGACAGAGAGCACTATTGCTTTGTTGTTGGACCATGAAACTAGGGAGCCGTGCATGTAATTAACAAGTTTTTAACAAAAGTACCTGTTCTCGAGCACAGGCAAGGCAACAAAGTCTCCACAGTCGCAATCTCTTCACAGTTCACACTGGACTGGATTGGAGGGTACAGTACATAACACTACAGGCGTTCTCGGGTTACAAAAATTACAATAACACAAAAGCTACAAGGCAAAGCTAAAGCAAAATTACTCTCTCCCTCTCTCTCTGAGCCCAAAGAGAGTCAATAATCATACTCATCACCCATAACCAAAGACCCTCCCTACCGGACAAGACATACATTGCTGAGCGTATGATTTTCACCCATAAACGAACATTATCCCGTTAATTTTGACCCCGTACCCATTTGGGGCGTATTTCTCTCATTATTAATATTATATTACTAACCTTCTTTTGGCCTCCAAAAAGCAATCCCATTTTCAATTTTTACCCACCCTCTAATCCCCCTGCCTGCAAGCCACGCCATTAGTCTTATTTCTAAGTATTAAAAAGCAAAAAGAAACTCCGGGAAAAGAACAATTGGGTTTCTTTCTTAGAAAAAGCTTGTATCTTTATGCTTTGAGCGTTTCGCTCAGCTATGTTACGCGTCAAGTCCCTCATTTCTTTTCTGTGAAAAAAAGAAAAAACACTGATTTTATGAAGCGGCTGCTGTTATTTTCCTGCCGGAACTCGATGCGCTGTTGTACAATTTAAGTAAAATTTCGTTAATTTTTAGTTCCCTTTGATTTCCTTCGCAATATTATATGGATCTACAAGCTTAAAGATTACCTCCCCGTCACCCACTACCCCCAAGGAATTGATAGGTTTTATTTTTGTACTCTGGTAGAAGAGAAGGAAGGATGATACAGTTGTTGTTCGTGGTACTGTTTGCTGAAGGGGCTGTAGCATTTCTACTGCTAGTGAAGATTGGGCCATTGAGGGAGCTGGTGATGAGGGGCTTGGATCACGTGAAGATGGGGAGGGGTCCCGCTACTGTCAAAACTGTTGCGGGTACCATGTCAGTGATTCTGCTATCAAGCCTTATGAGCATTGTTAAGATCCAAAACAAGGGCGCTAAGCTTGGTACCATGTCACCCATGGATCAGGTTTTATGGAGAACCCACTTGCTGGAGGCATCTCTCATGGGTATACTCTTCTTATTTACTTCTCTGCTCTCTTTTGTTTGCTTTTCTATCTGTTTCTTTTATACTGGCGCTTCACTTTAGCTTCTACTATGGTGCTAGATCAGATAGGTAAGATGGAAAAGGGTTGTCCTTCCATTTTCCGGTCAATAAAAATTATATAGGTGTGGGACTAAAGGAAATTACGAGTGTTCGTTGGGAATTATGGTGGATGTTAAGTGTGTGCATTACTTAGTGGCTGTGGCGTCACGACTACTTCATTATGTGAACTTCACTGGGATTGAATTTTCTGTTTTGACGAATTATAAATGCTAGCTTTGACTGGACGGGATTCTTGATCCCATTCTCTTGCTTGTGGGGCTAGATTGGAGTTTTTGCCTATGGAATCAAGAGATTTAGTGCTATCTTCAATAGAGCAGATGGCTTAACTCAATGCACGTGTAAGTTGCATTGACTGATATCTTGTTGCATATCTATTTGAGGAGGAAACGCCTTTAGATGGGAGATAATTGCAAAACATAATTGTGCGACCAGCCTGAAATACTTGAAGCTTCCTTGAAGTTTCTGAGTTGATGATTACAATTAAAAAGTTAAATGAATGAAATTACTGACAGCATTCTGTATCAATTGGGCCTATATAGTTTCACAAACATCAGATGATGTTTGTCTGATTGACATCCTCGAATGGACAAAGTGATTATTCAGAAACAAAAAGGATGTATTCAGAGCTTTGGGGTTCTTCATTGGATTAAATGTAGTTTTATCTAAATCAGTTGTTTAATGAACTTGATCCTCTACTTGAAAGATTGTGTCAGTGATGAATTATCGGCCTCCCCTTGCAAGGAATGTCAAGAATCTGTCACAGTGATCAGTTGTGCATTCCATCTATCTCAACCCAAATGCTTATGGCCCTAGTATTTCCCACTATGGTGGTATTTGTCAGGATCTCTCTGTTCAAATTCCAGCAACAGATAGCCGTAGGAATTTATGACAAGGCTGCCAACTTTAACTGGAAATGGAATTACCGTTATTAACAGAAAATGCATGTATTAAGATCAAATATGGCTGAGACAGATATCTCACATCATATAGGATGTCTGCCTCTTCATCTGTTGCTATGGCATGGTCAGCTCTGTATGCTTTAGAATTATGCAATGTTGCTCCGAAAGGGGAACAAGCCCTATGTAGGTCATATGGCAAGAAATATGCTGTGCATATCTGATGTGTGAGGTCAAGTGAATGCATACGCTTTTGTTTCATAGAATGTGCCCAATACGTAACTACTTTCATCGTCTTTTTGATGGAGCTTCTCTTTCCAGATGTAGCTGCTTTCATCTTAAACATCTGTGGGTATTTGGTTATTATTGTTGAATCTTTTAGCTAAGATTTTCTCTTGTTGAATATGTTACCATGTAAAGCAGCACTTCTCCTATACCACCTCTCCCCCCAACATTTCTTCTCTTTTTGGTGTAAATTGTCATGCATTACAGTTTCTTAAGGCATGTAACTGCTTGCTCCAATTTAATCTGCTGTCTTCATGCAAAAGAGATAGGCAGTGGAAGTGTCTTACACATTTTGTCTATTGACTGGGAACAGCTCTGTTGTTGTCGACCTTAATGGTTGAGATATGATAAACTTTCCTAATTTTTGGCTTAAGAATATTTGTAGTGCTTTTGTCGTAGCACTTAAAGAAAATTATTGCCGACCCTGACCAATTATTTGTTGTGGAAGCCCTCTCCCTCTTTTTAATGGCTTGAACTTGACTGTGCAGGCTTCACCTTATTTCTTGGGTTCATAATTGATCGTGTGCACCATTATCTTACTAAACTTGTTGCATTGAGGAAGAATGTGGGATCTTCAAGAGAGGAACTTGAAAAGCTTCAAAAAGAGAAAATGCAGCTTAAAGAGAAGGAAGAGAAAGCATCTAAGGAAATACAGAAGTTACAGGAACAAATTTCAGGTCTGTCGGAAAATGTGAAGAAGTTGAAGTTGGAATCTGAAGAAAAGGACAAGCAGATTGAAACTGCTGAAGCCCATGTTGTTTCGCTTCAGAAACAGTCTGCAGACTTATTACTTGAATATGATCGTTTGTTGGAAGACAACCAGAATCTTCAGGCCCAAGCAGGGTATAGAAGTTGACGAACTTTTGCAAGGTGCCATAACAATCGTGTTTTGGCAATCATTTTTCTTTGCTAGTAATATTGCTTAAAGTATCTTTGTTGCTTCATAGAACTGGCAATTGGTTGGTACATCTTGACTGGAGTAGATGGAGGCAACTAGCTTGTCTTAGAGGATGAAAGCAGCTTTTATTTGCCCAGTCTTGAAAATTTTGCAGTTACATTGATCTTGAACCATTGAAGTCTCCACCTTTGCGTCTATTGTTGATAGCCGATAGAGGGAATGATGTTTAAATTGTTAAGTTGTTGATGTTATTCCAATTTTCCCCGTTTCTGGAGAGGTAAAATATAAGTTGAGCCACCGAATGTACTTTTGACCCCTCCCCCTCCACACACACGCACCCCTGCATCTGCACAACACTCTGGAAGAGTCCAAACATGAGAAACATAAGGTGCAAGTACAAAGTTCGGTCGTGAGAAATATGTAGTGTAAATCTCAACTAGACCAAAAGCAGAAAACCAACGCCATTTTTTATACAGAGTATATCTGTCAATATTAAAAGGTAAAACGCAATTGGATTTGGTCACAAGAGTGTTTATTTCTGTTAGTATGGAATCTTTATTGCCGGAAATGGATTAATGAATGACACGACATTAGTTTGGAGAAGTGGCCAACAACTGAACGTGACTTTATTTGGACATGCTACCAACCAACTTATTAGCGTTAAGTAGACAACACATCAATCGAAGTCAACTATCTGAAAATTGCATTTGGTGCTCGAGATGACTTTAATTAACATAAAGATATCCTCCTGAGACCTGAAGGGTTGTTCGAATAACTAAAACTGTGGACACATTACATGCGCAATCATTCTGTTTCAACTAACTGAGAAGTGCCTTACCAAAGACGACAGCCAATTCCTGATTTCCAAAATGAAATGTTTAAATTGCAAGTGGACAATGGAAAATAAGCCTGTTAATGTCTGAAACGACAAAAAAGAGATTCTTCCACTACTCAATGTTCAAAACCACATTCATTTAGTGCACTCAAGACCAAGGGACTCAAAATTCAAAGACGCCCCCTTTTCATCCCCCCAAAACGCCCCAAGTCAACACACAGTGGAAGCAATGAAACAATCTATCGCTTCCGACTTAGTCAACTTAAAAATCGGTTGAAGATACAAAAATAAATTGGTCAATGGAAGCCTATTCCACCCAGCCAGTAAGCACAATCTGTAATTCTCACAATTAGGTTTAGGACCCCAAACAACCCCAAGCAGTGCACCATATAAATGTCCTCAGCAAGTCTGGTCTGGTCTCCCTTCTAGCTTTAAAACTCCAATGAGTCTGCATTTGAAGAAAAAAAAGAAAAAAAAAAAAAACATAAGCATCGCGTGTATATGGGGAGACGGGGACATACCCATAAATTTAAAACTGCATGCTGTCGAGTCAGAAAAACATAATTCATTCCAAAAAGAAAATAGAGTTGGCAAGGGGGAAAGAAGAAATTGATGATGGCTACCAGACACAATGCTTCCCAAAGAGCAATGAGCCCACATTCTCGATTATTGGCCATATTTGGCAGTGGCAATCACTAAATTCCACAAGATCGATGGAATCTGCTACTTGATTTCCCCAAAAAAAAAAAAAAAGAAACAGAAGACACACGAGCGCAAGGAGAGAGTTCAATCAATATACATATCCATGCAATATTACAAGTGAAGTGAGTTATACTTAGTTAGAACAGAGGACCAAACTGTCGCTTCTGTCATCTTCATATTCCACGCAAAAGATTAATTTGAAAACTTCAGATGGGCAGTTATATGATAATACTAATACTAATACTAATAGTACTATTATTGGCAGAGTTGAGGAGGGAAGGATCATTGAGTTACCATAGATACGTCAGTCAGACGCCTCGCTCTCTCGGCGTTGGCCCTTCGGGGGGGTGCTCATGCGAGGCAGCGGCATTGATGCGATCACTTTTGAGGCCATCGTTCTACATTCCTTTATTATTTAATTCTGATTTAAATTTAATTTTATTTTTATTTAAGCATGTCTTGACCTGCAGCCAAAGGCATTAATTAAACTAAATTGGAGAAAATTGCTCTTGCTCTTATATAAGAAATAGAATATTAGTAAGTAAGCGTCCGTATGCATTGTCTTGCCTTGCTCTTTGAATTTTTTTTATCCAGTCCTCCCCGCCTTTAGGTTTCTCATCATGTGCTCTCCGTTTCTTTGTTTAGTTTCTTTGAGTTTTTTCTTCTTTCTTTCTTTCTTTCTTTTGAGTCTCAATGATTCGAGTGCTGTGCTTCACCTAAAATTACATTAATGATTTTCGGTTTGGTTTTTCTCCCTTTTTGTTTTTTTCCTTTGCTTGTTAGATTCTTTGTTTTTCTTGTTTTCTTGAAGAGGTTCTTCCGCCGTCTACGCTCTCCTCCTTTCTTTCTTTTCTTTGTATGAAGTTTTTGCCCAGATTGTGTTATTTATTTAATGCTTTGTCTTGTACGCTGGCTTTCTTGATGGATTTGTAAACTTTTTTTCATTTCCGGATTTATTTTTTTGACTGGAATTTGTGACTCAATATGACCAAATTCCGAGTTTGTGTAACTATAATAATATTTTTTATAATAAAAAATTATTATTGTAAAAAATATTATTATAATTATAAAAAAATTGTTATTTCATTGAGAAGTGTAATTTTTTTCAATTTAAAAAGCTTCCGTTTTTTTGGTTTGTGTTTCTCAGGCGTTTGAAGTGCCGATGTGTTTGCCCGCTATTGCGTCTCCTTGGCTTGGCTAGGCTACAACGCTGTATGTACATAAGCGGACACTGACAAGAGTATGGGACCGTGACAGAGACCGACCAAGGACAATGCAAGAAAACTGCTCTCCTCAACAGATTTGCTGACAGACAGACGAAGTAAATTTCTAACTCACCCACACTCATTTGTCTTTCTCATTCGCATTGTCCAGCCACAAATTAAATTCATGCACCGCAACCGTCACTGATTCGTGGGGGATGGTGGGGTTGCAGCATGCAAGCATCTTATTGTATGTGTCCTGAATTAATTAATTTGGCCATAATGGAATGAAAATTACGAACATGGTCATGGGGGTGCATGATGTGATGTCTTCTACTATTGGTTCGACATAAGTTTTGACGAATTTGGACAAACATGAACATCTGACTGACTCCTCAGCAAACTGATATTTGCCAGGTAATATTTAACAAACTTATGGAGAATAATTGGCTTTCTGAGAATACGACACAAGACGTATGTTGTTATCAAAATTTATGTAGTTTATTGGTTTGCGAAGTTGTTTTCTGCACTTCTTTTTTGTTCTTTTTCGATCAACTTGAGGTTCAATTACAATAGATGCAACTTTACTGCGACACTTGAGCGTTTCTTAGCAGATAGGCTGGTGGAAGGCACCTGCCCAATGCTGGCTTGTGACTATGGCTCTGCACATGGTGACCCAATGTGAAAAATGTGGAAAAGAACCTAGATGCAAGGTATAAACCTTATTCTACTGGCTTAGCTCAATATTTTCTTCATCTTCTCTCCATTGAGTTGAAATAACATAATGTCTGTTTTGCCAATTACAAGTAAGATAAACGGTAGCTTTTATTATTTTTGTTCCAAAAACTTGTCCATGTGGCTATGGAGCATTTGACCTTGTAATGTCAACACTCAACAGGTATGTCAGACAACTCTAAGAATTTGTTGCACAGATCACTAGTTTTTGGATTTTCTGGTACTGAATAAGAAACTGAAGAGCTATATTGATATGATCACCTGTTTTGTCTCTGTCATTTTCCCAGCTACACTGCTTGGAACTGGAGAAGACTGGACTTTGATGTGAAGCACAAGTGTTACTGAATATTTAAATTATGAAGCAGGTTATCCTTCCTTTTGTACTGTGGTTGTTTTACTGAATACTTGCAGTCTAAGATGCTTTGGTAATTAAGGTATCGCTATTGGTAATGTTTCAGGTGAATTCTCAAAAAGTAAGGGGGTAGGAGTCTTCAGGAATGACATAAAAGATACTTGGCAGCCTGCTGAGGTGTGGTGTTACTATTTACTAGCAAACGGGCCAGAGGTTGGCAAATATTCTTCTGATTAATTAACACTGGTTATACACTTTATTTTGCTTTGCCAATAACCTACGGATCTGTTTTTTCTTAGACAATAGAGACATTATTTATGTGGGAAGCCTTCCAGACATAATTAAAATTGGAATTAGTAAACAATTTGGGGAATTAAATTCATTGGGTCCTGAGTGCTAGCAGTTCAGGTTGGGAGGCTTGCTCTTCTAGCAAAACAAAGTTCTTGGTAGAATCTGAGTCTAACCCCAAAACTACACACACACACACACACACATATCATGCAGTGAAAGGATATGGAGCAGTCATTCCCGATGCTCCAGGGGTAGATTCACATCCATTAACTAAGGCATTGGCAGAAAAAAATTGCTGGCCATGTGGGTTAATATGTTAAATCCACGGAACAGGTGATCAGATGATTCATTATGTATATCAATTAAATTCTTGCATTGAAACGAAGGAAATTGGTGTTTTGACTAATTGACATGATGATGCAGTTTAAACTAAAGCAAGGATTGAAATGTCCAATGACCATATCCAGTGAAAGAAACTCATACCTGCTAGTAAGTTAGTTTACCATTGGTGCTTTGGTTAATATATACAAACATACTTGTTCCAACATTACTTTTTATTTTTGGTTGATATGGAATATTTGGGAGGGCCACCATTTTGGGCTATTCAAAGAGGATAGAGCTTCTCTATCGCGGTGAAGTCATCAGGGGGAGTGGTTTACCTGCTGGCATGTTTGTTGGAACTTTCATGGCCATCCTTTTTACTTAAGGTGTTGTCTCTTTGATTACATGCATGTTACTTAGATTAGATGAAAAAACATACATGTTTTATGAGGTTTCACACGGTTTTGAATTCTGTCTTGCCTTTTTATAGTGGCTTTTGCTTTCTTTTTTGACACTACACTCACTCAAGAAGGTCCTGGAGCTGCTTTGGTTGCTTTGTGAAACTAAGGTTTTGCTCTCTGAAGAAGAAGAAGAAAAGGTGATCTTCTTGAAAGGGCTGCAAGAAAGCCTTGGGACATTCTTCCCACTGGTCAGGTAATTGGGAAGCCTTATCCACTGTTCAAGAAAATGGTGATTGTGCCTAATTGCTTATAATGCCTAACTACTCTACTCACTACATATGGGTTCTTTTCTTAAAAAGATGGTCCATTTCTGTTATTGATGGGTGTAATAATTTGGCTGAAAATGGCATTGTTGCAGACAGATGATGAAGTGAAAGGTTACAAGGCTAACAAAGGTGGAAGGAAGAGCTCTGCTACGCTGGGATGATTATTAAAGAGATAAAAAAAAAAAGACATTTACATTAAGATTTGACAAATATTAAATAGATAGATTTGCACTTTTGTCCCCACCTGCCCTTCTGTCTCTCATCTCATTCTCATAGAATGGTTGCTCTGTTTTTGTAGTTATAGAGAGTAGAGACCACAGGTGAGGTGATGATGATATATTACAAATAAATAAATAAGTTAAACCTCCCTGTCATTCTAAATTTATTCTCTCCGTCACTATCGACTCTGTGGCCCTGTGCCACTTTAAATTTGCATCATGATACTGATGCTAGTCATTGATGATGCTGAAGTTCCTATGGATTGAAGCTCATGGTGCCTCCATCTTGCTGTCAAGGTTGCTGTTAGTTAAACCTTTCTGTCCAGCATTAAAAAATCAGTTACGTTAGTTACAGCTACTGATTTGAAGATGCTGGAATTATATTTTGGAGCATTGAATTTAATGTAAAATATTGTATTTCGTTTTAAGTAAAAAATGTAATCATGTTTGATTGGCAGCCTATGGAGCAGTTGTGTACAAGGCTGTCAGCTTTTCAAATTTGAGTTTGTATTTGAAATTTAAACTTGTACCTTGCTTATAATGTAAGTTTCACTTATGTATTGGTGTGTGCTGATCAATACAAGTAAGAAAAAGGTGTTTTCTGCTGGAAGTATCCTCTTCTCTTCTTTATTTTTCTCTTGTTTTCATATTTTTTTAGCTCAATTCTGCTGCTGCCCTTTCTGTAACTGAAAACTAAAACAACAAACTTTCTGTTTTGCTTTCAATATGGTATCAGAGCTTTAAAGATCCTCTTGTGACCTAAAAAGAAAATTGGCAGAGAGAGTAAACACGTGAGGGAGTGATAAATTGGTGTTTGATCAAAAGACTCTTGTCATTTAACATGGCTTCATCAAGTTTCCAGCCACAACCTCTACCCAAATTCACTGGTGAGAACTTCACTCAGTGGACAGTTATGATGAAGACATACTTGAGAGCTTTTGATCTATGGGAAATAACTGAGAGTGGGATTGAACCAGCTCCTCTTCCTCCAAATCCTACCCTCACTCAAATCAAACATCACAGTGAACAGGTTTCAAAAAAATACAAAGCTCTCACCTGCATTCAAACAGCTGTATCAGAATCAATCTTCAACAGGATCATGGCCTGTGAAACAGCTAAAGAAGCATGGGAAAGGCTCAAAGAGGAGTTTGGTGGCAGCTTGAGGACCAAAAACATGCAGTTGCTGAACTTGAGAAGAGAATTTGAGCTATTGAAGATGAAGGATACAGATTCTGTCAAAGAATACACTGATAAATTGATGAAAGTTGTGAGCCAAATCAGGGTCCTTGGTGAGGATTTTCCTGATAAAAATATAGTTCAAAAGGTTTTAGTGAATGTTCCAGAAAAATTTGAAGCTACCATAATAGCTTTGGAGCATTCCAAGGATTTGAGCACCATTAGCTTAGCTGAACTAATATATGCTCTTCAGGCTCAGGAGCAAAGGAGACTTATAAGACAGGAGGAGTCATCAGACATTGCTTTTCAGGCAAAATTGAAGCAGAAGTCATAGCCAAAGAAAAAACAAGCAGGAAAGCAAGAAAAGAAATATCAAGAAAGTAATAAATCTGAAGTTAAAAAGCAATATCCTCCTTGTGATTACTACAAAAAGGCAACTCATTTATCAAAATTTTGCTGGAGAAGGCCTGATCTTGTATGCAAAATTTGCAACAAGAAAGGACACTCTGAGAAAATTTGCTGGCACAGGGGCAAGCAACAACAATCAGCACATCAGCAAGGGGAGCAAAAAGTTCAAAAGGCTCAGTCTGCAGATGAAGATTTGGGAATTGAGGATCAGTTGTTTGTTGCCACTGGCTGCACTAGCATTGAAGTCTCAAACACTTGGCTTGTTGACAGTGGCTGTACAAGCCATATGACTCCAAACATTCAGCTGTTCAGGGAACTTGATAATTCATTCAAGTCCAAAGTGAAGGTTGGGAATGGACAAATTATTGAAGTTGAAGGCAATGGCAAGGCTGTGATCAATACTAAGTCAGGTACTAAGCTCATATCTGATGTGCTTTATGTATCTGCAATAAATCAGAATCTGTTGTCTGTTGGCCAGTTACTTGAAAAAGATTATTCTGTGATCTTTAAAGATAAAGCTTGTACTATACTTGATGCATGTGGTGCTGAACTGATCACTGTTGGTATGCAAAAGAAAAGCTTTCATTTGAACCTAAGTAGCATGGAATCTCATGCTCTGCCTGCAATTGTTGATGACTCACAACTCTGGCATCAAAGATTTGGCCACTATCATTATTCTAGTCTTCAAAAGCTGCAGAGGCAAGATTTGGTGTATGATTTACCTTATTTTGTCAGTACTGATGGCATTTGCAAGATATGTCAGTTGGGAAAACAAACAAGTCTTCCTTTCTCTTCTCATCAATCATGGAGAGCAAAGGAAAGGCTTGAACTTATTTATACTGACTTGTGTGGACCAATGAACACAGAATCTCTAAATGGAAGCAGGTACTTCATTAGCTTCATTGATGATCATTCCAGATGTTGCTGACTCTATTTTCTCAAATCTAAGTCTGATGTAGCTGCTATTTTTTCTAAGTTTAAAACTTGGATTGAAACACAATCAAATTTGAAAATCAAAGCAGTAAGATCAGACAATGGTACAGAGTATGTTTCAGCAGCCTTTAAGCAAATCTGTGAAGGGGCTGGTATTCAACAACAACTTACTGCACCTTACTCACCCCAGCAAAATGGTGTGAGTGAGAGGAAGAACAAAACTCTCTTGGAAATGGCCAGATGCTTACTGCTCCAGAAGTCTATGCCCAAAAGGTTTTGGGCTGAAGCTGTTGCAACTGCAACCTATCTTCTGAATAGATTGCCTACAAAGGCATTGGCCAAAAAGACTCCTTTTGAAGCTTGGAATCTGTCCAAACCTTCAGTAAGCCACTTAAGGGTGTTTGGCAGCTTGTGCTACTCTCAAATCCCACAAAAGAAAAGAGATAAACTTGATCCTAAGTCATCTATTGCAGTATTCATTGGCTACACTGATACTGCACAGAACTATAGGATTTACAATGTTCATTCAGGGAAGGTTTCAGTGGCTAGAAGTTTGAAGTTCAGTGAAGGTGAACAATGGGACTGGGAGACGCATGAAGTTCAACCCAGCCAACAACAAAATAAGCAAGATCAGCAACATTTAATTCCAGAATCAGATAGTTCAGATGAAGATAATGAAGATCATCTTCCTGTGAGAGGGACTAGATCTCTCACTGACATCTATGAGAGGTCTAATATGGCTTTGCTTGAACCCTCATGTTTTGAAGAAGCAATTGAAAATCCTGGCTGGAAAGCAGCAATGCAGGAGGAGATCAAAGCCATTGAGAAGAATAACACTTGGATTCTGGTTCCCAAACCAAAAAACAAAAGAGCCATTGGTGTAAAATGGGTTTACAGAGTTAAACTCAACTCTGATGGCACTCTAAACAAACTGAAAGCCAGGCTGGTTGCAAAGGAGTACTCTCAGCAGGTTGGAGTGGATTACACGGAGACTTTTGCTCCAGTTGCAAGAATGGACACCATCAAGCCGTTACTTGCAGTTGCAGCTCAAAAAGGCTGGTATGTTCATCAATTAGATGTCAAATCAGCCTTTCTCAATGGTGTTCTTCAAGAGGAGTTGTATATTGAACAACCACAAGGCTTTATCAAAGAGGGACATGAAGAGAAAGTTTATTTGCTAAAGAAAGCTCTGTATGGCCTCAAGCAGACCCCAAGAGCTTGGTATAGCAGGATACATGAACACCTGCAGAAGCTCGGTTTCAGCAGGAGTGTTAATGAAGCAACTCTCTATGTGAAAGCTGAGGATTCTCATTTTTTATGTGTATCCCTCTATGTAGATGATTTGATGATTATTGGAGATTGCTTGAAGCTCATTCACAAGTTCAAGACTGAAATGAGAATTCAGTTTGAAATGACAGATTTGGGAAGTATGCATTACTTCCTAGGTTTGGAGATTCATCACTCACCACAAGGCATCTTTTTTAATCAGTTTAAGTATGCCAAACAAATTCTGCAAAAATTTCAAATGCAAGTATGCAGATCCTCTAAAACTCCATTGACACTAGGTGAGAGATTTCAGAAAGAAGATGGTTCTGATAAGGTGGATGCTAGCAGGTTCAGAAGTCTCATTGGTTGTCTTCTCTACCTGTCAACTACAAGGCCTGACATAATGTACTCTGTTAGCTTGCTATCAAGGTACATGCACTCTCCAAGTGAAGTTCATTATAAAGCTGCAAAAAGGGTGTTGAGATATATTCAAGGAACTGCAGATATGGGAATTATGTTTCTGAAATCAGATAATTTGGAACTGGTTGGCTTCACTGACAGTGATTGGGCTGGATCACTTGATGATATGAGAAGTACATCTGGTTATGTTTTTTCCTTTGGATCAGGTGTCTTCAATTGGAGCTCAAGGAAGCAAGCTACTGTGGCACAATCCACAGCTGAAGCTGAATACATTGCAGCAGCCTTAGCAGTGAATCATGCCATATGGATTAGAAAAATTCTATCAGATTTGCAGTTGGAAGAAACTAAACCAACTCGGATTTTTTGTGACAATCAAGCAGCCATTGCTATCTCAAAGAATCCAGTTCTTCATGGAAGAACTAAACATTTCAAAATCAAATTGCATTTTATCAGAGAAGTTCAGGAAAACAATGAAGTTGTTCTGGTTTTTTGTCCCTCTAAGAACCAGGTAGCAGATATTTTAACAAAGGGTTTTCATAGGCCTAGGTTTGAGGAGATAAGGAGAGCAATGGGAGTGCAAAATTATGGCACCAAGGAGGAGAATTGAAGTTCCTACGGATTGAAGCTCATGGTGCCTCCATCTTGCTGTCAAGGTTGCTGTTAGTTAAACCTTTCTGTCCAGCATTCAAAATTCAGTTACGTTAGTTATAGCTGCTGATTTGAAGATGCTGGAATTATATTTTGGAGCATTGAACTTAATGTAAAATATTGTATTTCGTTTTAAGTCAAAAATGTAATCATGTTTGATTGGCAGCCTATGGAGCAGTTGTGTACAAGGCTGTCAGGTTTTCAAATTTGAGTTTGTATTTGAAATTTAAACTTGTACCTTGCTTATAATGTAAGTTTTACTTATGTATTGGTGTGTGCTGATCAATACAAGTAAGAAAAAGGTGTTTTCTGCTGGAAGTATCCTCTTCTCTTCTCTTCTCTTCTCTTCTCTTCTTTATCTTTCTCTTGTTTTCATATTTTTTTTAGCTCAATTCTGCTGCTGCCCTTTCTGTAACTGAAAACTAAAACAACAAACTTTCTGTTTTGCTTTCAGATGCCTTAGAGACATTCTTTGGGTTTTGGCTTTCAGCCATACAGTGTGGGTGGTGGCAAGTCCGACATGCGTGGATCGTGGTTGGGAGGGGCTTCTTGGAAATTGAGGCTGCTGCAGATAGGTGGCAGAGACATTTGTGAAGGTGTTTGTTAATGGATGGAAACGGGAGGCAGTAATCATTTCATGGGGTGGGTGTTTGTGCTGCTGATGGTATGGAGGATTTTTCTCTTTTTCAGTTTGCTCAGTGCAAAGCCTCATTATTGGATTTATGATTGCTAGTGTCCTTCCCTAAAGCTCTTTTTTTTAAAAAAAAAAAAATTATTGTTTTGATGCCTCGGTTTGCTTAATTTTTGTTCTTTTTATTCATAGGGATTTTCAGGGATACGTATGATACACTGTTGGCCCCCTATGCTTGAAGCATTGACAATGTGACCGATTCATTTCTTTAATTTCACACTGCCTTGGTCTAAATTCTTTACTATTTACCTTCGCACTTGTGCACCAGCTTTCTTTATGTTTGTAGTCGTTTAAATGGATAATTCTTCTATCGACTAATATTTACGTGCATTTTTAGCAGGTGAACTCAAATGAGTGGCAATTAAGCACTTCTATTGCAACTGGTGGGCGGTCAAAGATGTTGCAATTTGTGATGTATGCCCTTCTACCCAGTCTCCTTGCTTCGCAAACTTGAGTAATATCTGGAATGTGAGAATGAACTTAGATATGCCTTCCAATGATATACAGGCTGATGCAGGTTATCAGGATGCCCATGAATGTGTTGATACACTTGCTATGGTATGCAACCCTGGCGTTGAACATCTATTTGGGCTTGTTTTGTGTGGATTTTACTCACATTTATCCTCTATTCACTATTTAGCTACTTAATGCCTGAGGAAGTGTTAATTGAATCCATGGGGCACTTGGTGGAAGAATAAAGAAGATAGGGATGGAAGGTCTACACAATTCTTTGATTTCATACTTTGCTATGCTGGCCTTGTTGATGCAATGTGCTATGCTTATGCAGCAAATTTTCATCTGGTGATCATGTATGCAGGAAGCACTTCTGATTTCGCTGCCAAGACTGGTCAATAATCTCTCATCATGTGTTGAAGGGTAACTTAAAATCAATTAGCATTTATTTTGGAACTTTTCATATTTGGCATAATTTTTTTCTGTGAGAGTTCAATATTCTGCTTAACAAGTCCTATCTGTGTCGAAGCATTTTCCGATCTTATTATGGGTTTGCAGGGCTTGTTCTGCAGCAGTGGCAATCACAATGGCTCTTGAGGAGTTGGTATTGAAAAACTTGTTTATTTTGAAATTGATTTGTGTGCCATCATATGTAATATCGCCTGTCATATCTTGAATTCTTGAGTATTTACATGGCAATATCTACGAAGTCATATGACATAGCATGCCAAAATTTTCTGGGTCAACACGGCACCTATTATTTTTTGTTTTTGTCCCCTTTTACTTTCATACAATTGTCTTTTTTTTTTAAAAAAAAATTTATAATTTTTCTGCTGTTATATGTCATCTTGTGAAACAATCTTCCTTAAGACCTGCTTTCAGCAATAAATAGAAATCCATTGATTTAAATCTTTTTGTGCTGATCCCTCTTTGTTCCTTTTCTTAACCCCTAAATACGTGCCATCTGCAAAAAAATGAACCCTCCTTCTATAGCTTCCTGATCGAGAGATTTCAATCACAAATTGTTTATCTCTGCTTATTTTCGAACCTTTTTGACTTCACAACTTTTAGATTGCCTCTAATGTTCCAATTCTTTTTATTGATGTATTGCAGATTTGGGATGATGTCATGGTGTGGAACCCAAATGCTTGTTTAATGGGTTCAGACAGTAAGCTTTCTGACAGACGTATACTATCCCTTCAGGTCAAATAATTGAAGAATAAGGTCAGAGTACTGTTGGGTGTTTCCATTACTTTATAATGAATGCTTTTTAACTAAATGTTTTACTTGTAGTATGTTTTGGCTTCATTTGCATTCAATTGATGCTTGTTACTTGTTAGGTCAAGTTTTTATTGAAATGCATATTTTCTATTCCTTTCAGTTTAATTTGTCGGTGTTGACAGCTGTACAATTAACAGGGTATCGGAATGCCAAAGCTGATTGAAAGATAATTAAAATGCTTGCTGGATTATGTATGGTGCATGATCTGTTTTGTTGTCATAAATACAAAAGTTAGCAATGTTTTACTACATTTGGGTTGCATGGCAGGATGGTATCAATCTCACGTTGCTTAACAAGGTTCATCTTTGTAAATGTATGAATCCATTTGAAAATAGTTTGACTTTTACTTGTGAAATTCTTGAAGTCAATAAAATATTGTAATATAAATCTAATTTTCTTCTTGATATTATGTCAAAATTAGGGATTCTGTTTTGCATTTTTTGGCGTGGAGCCTGACATTTATATTTTTGCAGTTAGAGAATAGTTTCAGGACAAGGATTATATCTATTCTACTTTGCCATAACTAAGGACACCATGTTCACTGTCACCGATTGAGATGCATTCTATTCTTGTTTCTCAGGTTTTGATGGTTGCACATATAACAGTTTCTTCAGAAGATATTTGAAATGTTTTTGGGACAGTTTCGGCAGCTTTCTGGTCTAAAATCATAGTGTCTATATTGGTGCATTAGGCACATGCAACTTTGAGCAAGTGAAAAAAGGCTTTACAGATAATATTTTTCTTGTACTAAGTTTTTCTTCAAGATATTCCATAATGTTAATTTTTTAGGACCACATCAATCTTAGTTGCCCTTTTGGTATGCACGATTCACACCCTTTTTGCCATTTTCTATATATTTAGTAGAATTTAGAAAATAAGATTTTTGCTTTAATATCATTTTTCATGGTTCCTAGCTATTTAACGTGCAATCTCAGGGTGCTTTTGTAGGCTGTGTATAGCTTTAGGGCCTTTTTGTGTTGGTTTTGAATTGTGACTCCTTTCTTTAAAGATTCAGCACTTTCTAGTTTATGATATTTGATTCAAACCTTCTGTTTCTTGAAGATGGTATTGATGGTTTGATTTTGGGATCTTTTCAAGCAGGTAAAGGTTTCACTTGAATTAGCAAAATCAGCCCGAAGCAATTACTCTCTTGGAGTTTATGATGCTTCAGCTGTTATGTTCCTGCATCACATGCCATTTTTACATGTCTAAACTTTTTTGTGGCTTCAAAGAATGATTTGCTGCGCATATTCTCTTTAATGAAGGAAAGCCTAACTATTACTTACTCTCTTTTTGTCAATGTCCTTAAGGCAGGCAAGATCTTTGGAAGAGGATGTCTTTTTCCATCCATATATTATGTCTGTCAGCTACTATTCATTTGAGCATTGTTTTGCAGTCTTCTCAGTAAGTCTTACGAGGGTAATCTTGTATTAAGGATTCGGGCATCCTATTAAATCATTATAAGTTTCTTTGTCAGTTAACATATACATATTAATAATGTTTCAGGTGAATTCCAAAAAAGCAACGGCATAGGTTGGAATGGCGTAAAAGATACACAGCAGCCTGCTGAGGTATGGCAACACTATCTACTAGCAAACAGGCTGGAGATTGGCAAACATATTGGTTATTATTCAACAGTGGTTATATTGCTTACCAATAACTAAGGAATCTGTTTTCCTAGACCTCAGACACATTATTTATGTGGGAGGAGTTCCAAGCAAAATTATATACAGAGTTTGTAAACAATATGGGAAATTACATTCATTTCATTGCCAACAGTTCAGGTTAGTAGGCTTGTTTTGCTGGCGGTACAACGTTCTTGGTAGAATTTGAGTCTAATCCAAGATCATTTGGCGTGCAATGCAGCGAAAGGAGATGGAGCAGTCCTTTCAGATGCTTCAGGGGCAGATTCACATCCTGACCAAGGCATTGGCAGAAAAAATTGCTAACCATGTGGACCAATATGTTCAATCCATGGAACAGTTGATCAGATGATTCACTATATATTAAATTTTTACATAGAACGAACGAAAAAAAAAAATCTAGATAGAAAGAAACTGCTAAAGCTTTATTGCCTATGCTTTAATGAAATTTGTGTTCTGACAAATTTAAGTGATGATGCAGGTTGAAGTAAAGCAAGGATTGAAATGTGTGATGAGCTTTCCAGTGAAGGAAACACGTATCTGCAAGTAAGGTTATTGGTTGTGCATTGGTAAATTAAGACACAAACACATACACACACACACACAGAGACACACACAGAGCAACGTTGTAATATATATGTACATACTTGTTCCAATATCTTTTTTTTTGGCTTGGCTGATATGGGCATATGAATGTTGGAGAGCCAGTATTTTAGGCTATTCAGAGAAGGTAGTGCTTCCTGCTCAATTGTGGTGAAGACATCAGTGGGGCTGTTTTGACAAGGTTTTCAATTCTGCCTTGCCTTTTATAGTTGCTTTTATTTCATTTTGCGACGCTTCATTCACTCAACGAGGTACTGGAGCTGCTTCGGTTGCCCTGTGAAACCAAGGCTTGCTTTTTCCAGAAGACGGTGCTCTTCTTGAAAGGGCTGCAAGAAAGCCTTGGGACATTCTTCCCGCTGGTCATGTAATTGGGAAGCCTCATCTATTGTTGAAGGACATGGTAATGCCGAATTCCCTATGTGTACCTACACGCACTCATGTGGGGGGTTTTTCTTATTTAAAAAAAAAAATCTCCATTTCTAAATTTCTGTTATTGATTGGTGTAATAATTTGGCTGGCAGTGGCATCGCTGCAGACAGATGAAGAGGTGAAATGTTGCAAGGCTAACTATGATGGAAGGAAGAGCACTGCTGGTCTGAGCTAAGCTGAGCTGATCATAAAAGTGTAGAAAAAAAATAAGAGAAAACAAATTACACTTATTTCTGTTATGTCCACCTGATTTTGAACTGATTTCTGTATTAGATTAGAGACTAGAGGAGGTGAGGCAGTGAAGAAATACTGATAAATAAACTAAACCTGTTTCCATAGTAGTTTTTTTTCTCTTCGTCACTGTCTGACTTTATTGCCACTGGTTCTACCAAATCATGTTGCTGTGACTGACCATCCTTGTCCTATGAATGTGGCACAATTCGTGCCCTCCACTTTGATTTTCAGGTGATGAGACCGTTGATGATGCTTTAAAGTCTGTCTCGGGAGCTTGATGTCTGGGTTCTGGCAGCAAGCCGTTGGGTGGCCCATGTGCTTTGAATTTCAGGTGATGAGGCTGTTGACGATGCTTTAAAGTCTGACTTGGGAGCTTGATGTTTGGGTTCTGGCAGCAAGCCACTGGGGGGCCAATATCAGCATGCACTTGGATTGTGGTTTGGTGGGGGCTTCTCGGAGTGCAGGGGCAGAGTGGTTGGTAGAGACATTTGTGAAGGTGATTGTGAATGGAGGAGGTACTGAACTCATTTCATGGGATGTTTATGCCTGTCAGTGCTGATAGAAGGATTGTTCTCTCCTTCAATTTGCTCAATGCAAACCCTCATGATTGGATTTATGATTGGCAATGTCCTGTCCTATGGCTCATTTTAAAATTTTAGTGTTCTGATTCTGATGCCTCAGTTCGCTTCATTGTTGTTCTTTTGTTTTCACAGGGATTTCCAGGAAATATATGAGACTTTCTTAGCCCTATGATTGAAGCATTGAGCACAAGTGTGGAAAGCCAGGCCACGAATGATCGATTCACTTATTTTCATGTCACTTTTTATGGCCATGTGATTTGTGTTTATTTAACTGTGACTTCTTGGGTTACTATGTTTGCTTTGGATAGGTTTTGTACCACATTCCAAAGTCCTCATTTTCTTTCTGGGATGAAAAGTTAGGCTGGCAGATATATTTTCAGCGCCAAGGATCTTGTATTCTTTGGTTGCCCCTTTAAGTTCCTTGCTATGTTTCGATAAAAAGTAGGAAATCGGAAAATGTGATCAATTTATTAGTTTTATCCTAATCTGCCTTGGTCTAAATTCTATACTATGTAGTTTCACATGTCTGCACCGGCTTTCTATATGTTTGTAGTCAGTGAATGGTTAATCTTTCTATTGACTAACATTTACTAGTTTTTTGACGGGTTAACTCATATGAGTGGCACTTAGATACCTCTTTTGCAGTAGGTGGGCAGTGAAAGATTTCACAATTTGTGGTGCATATCCTTCTACTCAAATCTCCTATTTTCGTAGACATGAGTAACATCTGGATTCTAAAGCTTTTCTCCCAGTTCTTAGTTGATGAACTCAATTTACATTGCATGCAAAATTTTCTTGTCAACTTGGCACCTGTTATATTTTGATGGTCCACTTTACTTTCATACGAATGTCTTGCTTCGGGTCTTGCTGAATGAACTTTGATTTAAAAAAGGAAATTTGACTGTATTATCATAACCTTTGAACCTCTGTTGTGATATATTTTCTAGTGGAACAATCTTCCTTGTAACCTTTTTTCAGCAATAAATTAAAATCCATTTCATTTAAAGCTTGCTGTGTCAATTACTTTTCCTCTTTCTTTTTTTTGTTTTCCTTAATATACGTACCCTCTACAAAAGGAATGTCGACTTCTTCTGCAATTTCCTGATGGACAGATATCAACAACGGATGGCTTTATCTCCAGTTAGTTTCATACCTTTTAGCTTCTCTCTTTTTGCTTGCCAATTATTCATTGCCTCTAATGTTCTAATTCCTTATAATGGCAAGCTGCAGGTGTGGGGGTTGTCATGATATGGAGCCAAAATGCTTGTTTAACGGGTTCAGACAATATGCTTCCTGACAGGCGTATAACATCCCCTTTAGGTCAGATATTTACTTGAAGAATAAGGTCAGAGTGTTGGGTGTTTACATTGCTTGAAAAATTAATTCATGCTTTTTAACTCAAAGTTACACTTGTACAACGTGTTGGCTCCATTTACATTCCATTGATGGTTGTTAGGTCAAGTTTTTGTTCAAATGAACATTTTCTATTCCTCTCTTTTTGGTTGTCAACATTGACAGCTTTACTTCCAGAAGGATGCCAAAGCTTGCAAATAATATGTAAAAAAAAAAAAAGGAATTTTTCTTTGCATTTATGGCATGATGTCTGACATCTATGTTTTTGCAGGAAAAAAAAAGTTCCAGAACGTGGATTATATATGTTCTACTTTCCCATGGCTAGAAACTCTGTGTTCACTGTTGATTTCTGTTCTTGTTTCTCAAGTTGATGTTTGCATATATTACAGGATCCTGAGAAGATATTTGAAGTCTTTCTAGGACAGTTTCAGCAGCTTTTTGGTGTAAAATATGATGGTATCCATATTGGTGCGTCAGGCACATGCAACTTTAAGCAAGTGAAAGAGGCTTCTCAGGATGGTAAAGAAAATGATCCTTTCACGGACTTGGGGGTGTATAATTTGCTATTACTCATTTTCTTTTTGCATATACAATGTTGTGGCCCATATGAAAGAAAAGAATGCTATGGCCAGTGGTCAGAAGCAATCACAAGATGTAATCCCACAGCCTGATGAGGATTGTGGATTTAAGCGGCGTTGTTCTGTTGGTCATTGTTCTGTTAGTCTCCTCACTTGATCTCCAGGCTTGCAATTCTTGTATTGTGTGGTGTTCAATAAATTTATATTAATAATATACGTTTTAATGCATTGAAGTTCACTTTATTTATTTCTTGTAATCTTCTGCAGGGATTTGGATGTCTTGGCATGACGCATACATCTTTCACTCTCCATTTAACTGCCACAACCCTTGGATCTCTTTCTCGATTGTTATGTTCAGGCACCAATAAGCTGACCATCCTGATTCAACTAGGTTCTTTCTCTGCTATGAAAAATTTTCTTCATGCAGGTTAATTCTTCCAAGGATGATTATTATGGATGAGATAGGGAAGAAGGTCAGTTGCCTAAATAAATGTTTCTTTTTGGCATTTTATAAGCATCGGTAGATAATGTATACCATACCTGATCCATGCATTTGGAGTATTGAGATTTTTCTTGTATTAATTTTTGCTTTGAGATATTCCGTAATGTTAATTTTTTAAGACCACACCAATCTACTTGCACTTCTGGCATGCAAGATTTAATTCCTTTTCCATATTCTATAATTTTCGGTAGAATATGGGGAATGCGATTTTTGGTTGAATCTTTGTCATTTTTATTAATAAAATACAAAGATATGACATGATTTATAATACTTTTGGGGTTCTCCTCCTACTAGCATAAGCTTTCAGGCGGATTTGAGGTTTCAAGGGCTCTATTTGACAGTTCCTTGCTATATAACTTGCAGCAATCTCGGGGTACTTCTTATAGGCCTTTTAGTTGTCTTTGAATTTTTTGATTTCCTTCTCTAAAATATTCAGCACTTTCTAATTTATGATATTTGTTTCAAAGCTTCTGTTTCTTGGAGATGGCAGGAGAAATGCTTATGGTTTGAAATCAACCGAAAGTAATGCTTCTCATGGAGTTCATGATGCTTCAGCTGGTATGTTCCTTCCTCAAACGCTTTTTTACATCTCTGTGACTTTTTGTGGCTTCAACGAATAATTTGCTGTGTGAGTT
The DNA here is from genome assembly GCA_037832335.1 of Carallia pectinifolia. NCBI lineage: Eukaryota > Viridiplantae > Streptophyta > Magnoliopsida > Malpighiales > Rhizophoraceae > Carallia > Carallia pectinifolia. Next base: position 2,903,982 of record CM075451.1, read on the forward strand.
TTATTTAATGAAGGAAATCCTACCTTTAGTTTCTCTTCGCTTGTCAATGTCCTCATGGCAGGTAAGATCTTTGGCAAATGATGCCTTTTTTCCTTACATCTAATATGTCTGTTGCCTGCTGTTCATGACTTTTTTTTGCAGTGTGCTCAGTAAGTGTTACGAGGGTAATCTTTTAGTATGCATTCAGGACCGTCTCGATTTCCAGATCATATTATACCAATATATAGGCTTTCTACATGTGTGTCATCCAAAACAACGATTTTTATCAACTTTAGCAAAGAAAGAAACACCATAGAAGTCCAATTATGAAGAAATATGCCTACATATTTTCTTCTATGATAAAGGACCGAATTGATAGTGGAAGCCCCTTAAAGATCAATTAGCAACAATAAGAATTGCTCACTTTTGCCAGAATATAAGACAAAAGTTAGGAATCAAGTTATGTAATAGAGTCCCCCAAAGCATTGAGCAGCAGTGTAACATCAGATCCCAAAGATGTTTTAGTCTTTTTTCTTACGAGAGAAGGAGCTTTGGCAGATAAAATCTTTAATAGAGTTTTACGTATAATCACTTGGATTCTCACAAAAGTGATATTTAAGGAAAGCTTGACATGATTGGAGTGCTAATCTTTAAGTTTTGTGGTTTTGCTCGTGCAGCCTTTCTTGGAACTTGTTTCAAGGGAAAATACTCATTTAAATCTTGAACGTTTACGAATTTTTATAATTGAGTATTAAATCTTTTAATTTTTCAATTGAATCTTAAATCTGTCAGATTATTTACAACTTAGTTCTTTTTCGGTTTGATTGTTAAAAAAGTATTTAACCATTAGGTCAAATACCTGTTAAATCCATTAGATCAAATGCATATTTAACGATCAAACTGATGGAATAGTTCAATTCTAAAATATCTGAAAAGTATAGGAGTCAAATTAATTGTAAAAATTTATAAAAGCTTAAGACTTAAATGATTATTATTCCCCTATTTCAATGCATGCCATTTTTGCATCTTTGAAAGAATATAGAAGTTAATATGAACGAGGAGTTAAAAGTACTTATAATGGAACACCAAAGGGAAGGTGTCTTCTTAATTATTTCCCCAACAATACTAGGACCCAAACCAGGATCTTTGATAACTAGAAAAAGAGGGATCACTAGCATTATGCCAAATAGGAGGTTGGGGGTTTCGATCCCTACCTCTTCCGAATCCCTCCCTCCCTCTTCAGTTATAATATGAAGTAATGTAATATAGGTTTGACCCTCCTTTAAGACAAACAAAAAAGGGGAAAGGTATCAAATGGCTTGGGAGAGGCAAGATGGCTGTCAACTCACTTCAAATTTGAGAAGCTAAATTGGGGCTTAATGAGGATTAGGTGTAAACAGCACTAGATGCCGTCGGACAGGCATCTTGGCTTCAACGCAGTTCATGTTTACTTGCCTTTGCTTGTATAAATCATTCCAGTCTCTGGGTATAGCTTTCACATTTTGAGTTTGATTTCATCTGTTGGAAATTGTTGGTCTTTGTATCTGTACGTTCGTGCGTGGATTCAATGTAGCCTTCCTTAGGCAGTAATTGACATTGGTAGGCTACCTGCACCAAAAGAAAAAACCCAAAGATCCAGCGCAACACGAAAGATTGGACCACCCTGAAAATCACGGATTCGCCCAGAATTATAAAATGACTAGAAACGATTGTCTATTGCGAAGGGAGCTTGGCTGTGGCACATTCTATCAAGCACGATGCATAATGGAATATCATTGTAGGCAGTAGTTGACATCAAAATGTGGCTACGTACAATTTTTTCGCTTTGCTTTTCTTTGTCTTTTTTCCCATCTCTTCTGCAAATTGTTATTCAAAGCTCATATTACAATCACATTATATAAGATAATAAGAAGAAAATAAACATTTCCCAAGTATAAAACAAAACAACTAAAAATATCTTCACGCCAAAAAAAAAAAGAAAAGAAAAGCCCAGCGAATAAAAAAGGCAGCAGCAATTTCGTTAGTTCTATGTTTCTTTCTGGCATGCCAAGAATTTGGCAGGAAAAAGAAAAGGAAACGGTAATTTTTCATATGAGCTAACAATTTCTACCAGTTTGAACCCATAATGACTAATAGGCCAGATGAAGCCACTTTCAGCAATGCGGCCAGAGCGCTTGTGCTGGGAGTGTTATATCAATCAAAACAAGGCCATACTGGAAAAAGAAACTAATAATACGCATGGACACGGCCGTTTATTCCCACATGTCAGCTTCTAGATTCCAATTCTAAGAGGATCTTCTTCCTTGGGCCCTGATACCAAAAATAAACGAAAAAGCTAGTCAGGTATAGGATAGAAGAAGAAAGCTGCAAAAACCAGGAATATCTTATATTCATACTATAAATTATGTGAAAACAGAAAACACAAATGGTATTCAGTAGGTCAACTTAACCAAAATGGGCAAGGGATAATTCATAGGAGCACAGCATTGCCACAATGTACTTGCATAGGCATGCGTTTCTAGTCTAAAGGGTCTATTATGCAAAACGAAAACATCCACCTAAACCAATGACATACGACACACAAAATGAGAGATCAAGACATGGTTCAGATTATGCATTTGCTAAGAAATTTAGATGGATTGCTACGAGAAAAGGTCAGATTAGACAGCTGTTTCAAGTCACATGTACAACTATGTCCTGCTATTTGCCCCCTTGCTGACCTGACAAAGAGTTACAAGGTGAACGAGGGAGCGGAGCACAAAAGATTACAAATTTTTATTAGCTAGAATATGAACAGATGCTTATAATCACAAATATTGAATCAGTTGTGTGCTTGTTGGAGCGTGTATCTACTGTATGGGAGGAATGAGAGAGAGAGAGAGAGAGAGAGAGTCCATGCATGCTAAGTGAAATCCAACAACTTGATTAGTCTACAGCATATGGCAGAGGAAATCACATTTCATTCAACCTAGCAATTTTAATGCCTTAAGGATTAGAGCTGATGTAACTAGTTTAACCAAGATAAAGGGTTTTTGACCCACTAAAGCCTAACTCTTAACTAAGAAAGTCAGGATACTCAAAGTTAGTCATTCAAAGGCATATTTTCTAATCTACAAGAAGCCCTGGAGTTGCTCATTCTAAAGAGGATAACTCAAGTTTAGTTTACATAACCATCATGTATATCTGTAGAGGAAGATACTTCATCAGTGCAAAATAACCTACAAAATACTTCTATACAACGTACAAAGTTAGAGATAAGCATATCACGGCTTATAAACCAATTGAGAGTTACCATTGGTATTCCCATAGCCTTGAGGTCCTCATCAGTCATATGCACAAGAGCTGTCATGTCAACCTGTAGAGATTGGATCATGTCAAGGGGAATAGAAATGCCTGTAAAAAATTACGTTGCAGAAGCCAAAACAGTGAAATTACTCACTTCCTCTGCTTGAAAAGTAATGATATATTTTTCAAGACCCAATGACTGCAAAAAACTATCGACCGATGTATCTCCCTGCAACAAATGCACAACACAGATTTAGCAAAAGGACATGACATTAATGTGTGCATCTATGAGTTTAGTGATGTAGGTGAGAGGCTTAAAGTCAGCATTTCAGATATATACACCATACCAGAGGCCCACATATCTATGTAAATACCTTTTGCTGTGTCTTTTTTCTAGGTGTCACACTGGCAATTTTTTTTATCACAGGGTCAGAAGCCTCGAGTGCAACACTTTTCCTGGGTGGTTTAGAAGCCTCCGGTTTTGATTTGGGTGGATCTGCATTCACTGGTTGCACATTCATTGTCCCAGATAACTTTTCACGTAGATCCCGCACTCCTGAAAGCGAACCCTTTACACTATGCATTGCTTGTTGAGAACTTTTCTTTTGGAGCTTCAGTCGAAGATCTTGAGCGGCATACTTGTGACCTTCAACAAATCAAGTTGATTCAGTTGCATCCAATAACAGCAGCCATTTATAGTCCGTCCGTAACAGTAAATGAATACCTGAAACATGAGGCTCATTGTCCTCAAAAAGATCGTGTTCCCACCTATCATCTTGCCTCTGCCTGCAAAAGATGCACCATTAAACTCAATAACAGGCTTTTGGCGTCAATTAAACAGGCGCACAAGGCAACAATTTTGGGGGAAAAAAACAGCTTGACAGCTATGATAATCCTCTTCTAACAACATTTACAAAAGAACTAAAGAAAAAAAGGCGACAATGACAACATATTTTGACAGGAAAACCTTGCAGAATGAGTTTAATGAGCTCAAACGTAATCCAGCAGTTTGAAAAAGTAAAAGAATGTATAATATCCCACTTTTTTCTTTTTGTTTTTATTTTCTAATATTAACCAACATCTCAAAGTATTTGCTGATATTTTTCAATCAGACGAATGGCGCAAACACTGGATTCTTTCGTTCTTGATTTGTAAGACATAATGAAAGCTCCAGCCAAACAGATATATAGATGGGACAAAATCATTAAACCAAAGGCAGAATCTGAACCACCGAGTAATACTGGAATCCCAATATTACAAAGAATGCTGAATTGCTTTCCAAAGATTATGAATAGTAGTAGGTGTAGGTACCCAAATAACAATGGTTTGTCAAAGAAGAAACGAGAAGTGGCATCACAATAATTTCTAAGATTTATGTGGACGTCCGCAAATCTTGATGTTCACAACCAATATGATGTTTCAAAGAAGCCAAGAAGTAATGGCACATTGTCCAAACGGGTAAGAATCAGTCGAAAAACCATCTACGGAATGCTGAACACTAAAACACGCAAGTAAAAACACATTAATTGGACAGAAAATGAAGATGCGAGCAGAAAGTAAAAAAAATGAAAAAAAAAGAAAGGAGAGTAAATAGAGAAGGGAGAGGGGAAAAAGAAGAGAAAGAAAAAGAAAAGGAAAGTAAGAACCGTTTGGTGCCAGTAAGCAGACGGGGGCGAGAAGAGGCGTCGGTGGAGGAATTGCCGTTCAGACGGTCCTTTATCGACCGCTTCGCTGCGGTTTCCACTCGATCCGCATACATCCTATTGCTATCTTTTCTTTTCTTTTCTTTTTCTATTAATCTAAATCTAAAATCACTCGCTAAAAGTGAAACCCAAGGCAAACCCTAACCCTAACCCTAAGTTCTTGAAACTGAAAGCGGCAGAATCGATTGGAACTGATCTCTCTTCTTCTTCTGCTTCTTCTTCTTCTTCTTCTTCTTCTTCTGGAGAGAAGACCTTTGGACCTTTGGGCTTGAGCCGGAGAGAGATAGGTGGAGAGAAAGCAGAGAATAGAAGAGAGAAACCCTAAGCCCAACCCTTTCAATTCAACCGTGTCAACGTAACCACGGTTGGGTGTGGGTGTGGAGATGAGAGAGAGGCGTCGACGAGGAAGTGAAATGATTTTGGATTCTCGAGGTAAAAATAATGATAACAATACAAATAAATAAAAAGGACTTCATTATAAATAAAAAAATTAATAATAAAAAAATAATAATATTTATTGTGCCATTTTTTTATCGTTGTAATTGTATAAAATATGCATATAATTACATAAAATAAAATTACATATGCAGACAGTAAAAAAATATTACATGACCATAAATAATTTTTCTAAAAAAAATAACACACAAAAAGAAGAATAAATGCTCCCAAGTCCCAACTCCTTTTCTTTTCTTTTCTTTTTATTTTTTTCGAAGGAATTTTCTTTGGATGCAATTGCAAAGGAACTTTCTACTTTATTACTGTACGGCCGTGTAACAACCTATTTTCCGGCGCCGTTTTCAATTCAATATAGACCGTTTTCCTTTTTAACATGTTATATGATGTCATGTTACCACACCTGCCTGCCACGCTCAATTTTACAATGCCTGCTTTTTTTAAAAAAAAATTAAGTAATAATATTTAAATATTAATAAAATAACATAAATTGTTATAATAAATAAAATTGAAAAAAAACAGTTTTATTTTATTTACTTAGTCACTCAAATAGTCCAATTGTATATATGCTATTTATTTTGAGCAACTACAAGTCTTCAATCCTCCTCTTTAATATTTTTCCTTTAAAATAAAATTAAAGAAAAGAAAAAAAAAAAAAACACAGAGCAACTCAATGCAGTGCGAATGTACATCGCTTCTGCTGTATCAATTAAAAATGCACATTTCTCCTCCATGGCTCCATCCCAATTCCCAACCAGAAGGGAAAGTAACGAAGAATGTGAGATCATCGTATCATGAATCCCACGAGGGCCTAAATGGGCAAACTATACTACATACGATATTATACAGTACAAACTGCACACCCTGGCTTAAGACCGAAGAGATTAAAAACAATCACCAAGGATTCATTTCAGGGGAAATTGATGACAGTAAATGTTTCTAACTATCCTGTTCCGTTCATACCTGCGACCAAGAACAAACACTGCTTTGCATTGCATTTACATCTTGGATAGGCTTCTTTTTTCTTCAATAATCTCCCTTGTGCTTTTTCTTATTCCGTCAAGCAAGCTCCTTGCTGCATTCCCTCTATCTCAAATTTTGAAGAAGCTCAAAAACAATCTTTTCCCTTTCAAAACATGATTGACCATTTTACTCTTATGACCTGCAGGAGTCAGGTAAGTAAATAACGTCAGATGCACGAATCATAATATTATCACCTTACGATGAATCTCTCTTGGTTCTTTTTCATAGTCATCATCACCTTGGTCATAAATATATTATTTGAGTGTAATACTTGCATGATAAATTGTTATTTGCTGGGGAAGGCAATTGACACGAGGGGCTTGCCAGTTGTGAGGTAGGCAGTGGGAAGGATTGATAAATTGCTATCGATGCCAAGGTTGGTTCAACTTAATCTTCTCCTAATTGCCATCATTCCTTTTGCTTCTCCCAATAAAATTATTGGCAAAAAATTTTCTACCTAAACTCAAGCTCTGAACGCAATTCTCGTGAATTTATTCATTTATGAATGGCTGGAGGTGCAGACGATCTATCAGTGACTTCAGTTGGGTCCTAAAAGTACCAATGGAGCAGAATCAAGATTCAGATACTGTTGCCCACCGCAGGCCAACCGTTGAAGCAATCCTCACAGCTTCCAACTTGCCAAAGGCAGTTCCGCCAGTTTCCTCTGCACCTGATGGTGAGACAATCAGGCGGCCCCGTGGCAGGCCAGCCGGCTCTAAAAATAAGCCAAAACCGCCTATTATTGTCACGCGAGAGAGTGCTAATGCACTGCGGGCCCATGCAATGGAGGTGAGTTCAGGGTGCGATGTTAGTGAGAGTTTAATTAAGTTTGCAAGAAGGAAGCAGCGTGGGATATGTGTACTCAGTGGGAGTGGTTGTGTAACCAACGTCACCCTAAGGCAAGCATCCTCATCATCTGGGGCCATTGTGACTCTTCATGGCCGCTTTGAGATACTGTCGCTATTTGGATCAATCTTGCCACCGCCTGCTCCATCTGGGATTACGGGCCTTACGGTATACTTAGCAGGGGCTCAAGGGCACGTTGTCGGTGGAGGCGTGGTTGGTGCGCTCATAGCTTCAGGTCCTGTTGTCGTCATGGCTGCATCATTCATGAATGCCACTTTTGATCGCTTGCCGTTGGATGATGATGAAATCTCCGCAGCTGATCATCACTATCACAATGGTCCTTACCACCACCCCGCTGTCTCAGATATGTATGGAGTGCCACAAAACTTGCTAACAGATGGTACTGCGCCTCCTGAGATACATTCTTGGGCTCCAGGGCGAACCATGCCAAAATCCTAGAATGAGTGGCAGCCTGGCCTTTAAATTATCACATGTCTTAAGAGTTAATGCCCTTCTACAAATTGTCCTTTCACTAGAATTCTTAAACTTCACCCCGGCCATCAGAATGAAATTGTAGCTTCACTTACAATGCCAATATGGAAGAAACCAATTATATCATCAGTTATCATTCCTTGTCTTTGTTTAAGCATGTAATCATTTGAGTGTGCGAGGTCCATGGGACTTTAGCCATTGAGGTGGCATTGAAGTAGTGGATGTGTGCAGGAAGCAAAACCTATGTACTTGACTGACAAATTGCAGTGTTGAATTCAAGAGACCTAAAAATAATCCTACTATTCTGATCCAAAAAAAACAAAAAAAAATCCTACTATCGCATCTCCTTAAGCTTAAATCCCATATTATTAATATATATATGGTGTATTTCAGTGGCTTTCTGGACGCAGTCTTCTGCCAACTACAAATTAATGCACCTCACCGTTGGCTTCAATTAATCTGCATCGAGGTTCTTTCTCTATCTGCTTTTCCTTCAAAGAATGCCTCTGCTCCAATGCTTCCTCGAAGTGATCAGAAGCAGCGTAAACATTAGACATGAGTAGAAAACTTAAGTTTCCTTTGGTTCTGACTCCATCACAGGCATTGCTGCTAGTTTAGCCATCTCAATTGGTCCGGACTTCCCACAACACGACACCAAAGACGACCATATAATGGCATGTTGGTTTATGGGCATGCTCCTTACTAGCTCTTCAGGACAGTCCAGCTTGGCCTATCACCTTAACCATACAACGATGATGATATATTAATAGACGGTTCAATATTATATATTTCTATCATTAACAAGAAATAGTCCTATGCATGCATTGAAAATAACTGACCTGCCCTGTTCTCATCATGGCGGTTCCTAGCCAGGCTTAACATCATGGAGTTTCAGCACCATGATATGGCCTTTTGGGGCCTAGAGTAGTCTCTCGTCAATGTTTCCGCTCCGCACATGGAAGACTGTGTCTATAATTTCTTTCTTTCTGTGAACTGACAGCAATAGAATTAAATTCAGATTGGTTCCGTGCTATATATATAGAATCAGTCAATCATGAATCCGTTCTCATTGCCTAGTTGCTCTCCTAATTTGCAATAATTAATCAAGCACAAGCAGTCATCGACAAACTCACCAATATATGTTGTAAACTCACTCTCACTAGCCTTGGTTAATGAATCGTCTGCTCCTTTCCGAAAAGCTCCAACGCAATTTATGACTAACTATGAACCTCCTTTCCTTGACATGGCCGCCGCCAATCATCATATAGAATAGAATTCCATGAAACTCTATCTGTTCCTTGGCGACATATTTTATCAAACAGCCATGCCTTGTTAACTTAGATTCATCAACTCCTCAACATTTAGTCAGACCCACGCCACGGCCACGATCGTGTTATATATGTTCCATGCGTCGATATCATCAAACCCCAGAGATCCATCAGATGCCTACTGTACTCGTGTAAACAAATTTGGATTGATTCTTATTGTTGTTACTGGTCACCAATCCATACCCTATAATTATAATTATAAATTATAAATTATAATCGTATATGAACAAAGTCAGACAGGCGGTGTTTCGCAGCATCCAGCGTAGAAAGTTTTCTGCGAGATTTTGCACAAATGAGTTTTGGATTCGTCCCTCCCACATTTAAAATAAAATTTTTTTTTTAGATAAGCCACGAAGTATTACTTTTTTTTTTTTTACTAAAACAGATCCATTGCATTAATACTCGATAAAAGCGTACAAAAGACCGACGCGAAATAATCGAAAAAATTTACATAAAGTAGGAGAGAGAATCGGCACACATGTTCTACATATAATATGGTCAAATTGGCAGACATGACCATGAAGCATTACCAACACCATTGGCCTTTGAAATTTCGCATAATTAATTAATTAGTTGGAAGAAGTCAGCCACCATCAAACACATTTACCTTCCCAGTAAGTCACTTACATTACATCACGTTAATACATAATCAGGGTCTCTCTTGGGGCGCAAGGGCGACAATCAAGGGGCAACTTTATTTATTTGCATTTTATTTTATTTAATAAAGAAAAAGAGGCAGTCTACTCTCCTCTACTCTAGGACCCTATTATCATATTTGATAATTTATACGCGGTTAGTATATTAGGTATCCAATTGGTCAAAAGTTGCAGACAGACAGCCCCAGCCCTCCCCAGGCTACACAGAAGTTTTGGACGGGTTCACTTTGAGCACCGTCGCTCCCCCCATTTGCAATTTATATTATTTAATTATGGCCCTCTTTTTTTTTTTTCTTTAAGAAAAAAAAATGCACGCTTATATTCTCAAAAAGGATAGCCATGTCACCATTGGATGCTTCTTACTTGTTAATACCTTCCTATGATAAATTGATAATACATAAAGAAAAACCAAATTTATTTTTTGCCAACCAAATAGCGGCAACTGCTTTTGCTTTTCACTGTGATTTTTTTAAAAAAATATAGAAAATCGTTAGCATTAATATTATATGAAACTATATATAAATTTAATGTAAAGGCATCGTGAAGACTTGTACTAAGTAAAAATATAATTTTAAGTGGCGTATTTGTATTAGATATATGTGATTATACAGTGATATAAATTATTAAATAATTAAATAAAAAAATTATTAAATAGTATTAAAAAAGTTAAGTGCCCAATTACAGTCTTACACTCTTAGTAACGAAGTAAGTGGTGCTCAACTAGAAAATCCGCTTGGCTGGCTTATCTGCTTTGAATCAAATTTTTTTACCTACAAGTAATTGTACTGTGGACGGAACCTTATGCACTACTCGTTACAAACACGGAATCACTATCTAACTTCCACTCCATATTTGGGAAAAGGAAAATCTAAAAGCAGAGTGAAGAGTGTCACCAACAAGAAAATGAAGCATTAAAAAATACACTCTTTTTGTGCAGGCAGCAGTTGGTACTACTTTGTAGTCATACCCACAGCAACATAACAACCCAACAAGAAAGCCATGCCAAATCATATTAACCCCAACCTAAAAATAAATAATAATCGCTACAAAAGAACGGCTTTTAAACCTTTAATCTAACAACTATATTAAACACTCTTGTAGCGCGAAAATTTTGAAGGGGTCGAGTTGAACTTGAACCTCGTTTTTCCGTCCGAGAAATTTTCATGGAAAAAAAATAAAAAGAAACAGGAATACTTCAAATGTGCAATATGCTAATGATTCATGGAACACCAAAAGGAAAAGGAAAAGAAAAGAAAAACAAAAGGCAAAATACATAACCATCATTACAATCATCACTTACCACCCCACACACCAAACCTTAATTCCAAAACAATTCTCTCTTTCACTTCTTTTTCAAACTTCTCACTTTTTGCCTCTTTTTTTTTAAAAAAAAAAATTTGTTCCTCCTTCTCTTGCTTGCAACATCCTCTACACTACAATTCCACAACCCATGTCTCCTTTCTCAAATATCTCTCTCTCTCTTCACTCTGAAGAGAGCACTTATCCTACAAAATTATGTATCTTTCATTCTTTTATGAAAGACAAAGGAAGCACATCCTTTCCTTTCCAACAAGATCAGTGATGCTTCTGTAATTTAACTTATCTTTGTTTCTCTTTAATTACTTCGTCCAAACACAGGAAGAATCAAAGCAAAATTGGATACAAATCCATCCGAGAAGAAGCAGGGAAAGGAGAAAGGTTGGTTTTTGGAGCAGATGGGAGGCAGATTTTCTTTTTCTTCAATATTTTTCCTCTTGGGTTTCTTCCTATCTTCAGGTGAATCGATCTTCCTTGACAGTCATCCCTTTGCATTTCATTTGTGATTTTATTTTTAGAGTTCCATTTTCATTCTGGGTTAGGAGGCAATAAGTCCAAATGTTCTTTTTATTTTATTTTATTTTATTTTGTGTTATCTTCTCTGTCTCTCCCTCTCTCTCTGTGTCTGTGTGGTTGGTTTCAACATGCATTGAAACATGGCTGCATCCTTCTCTTTCTATTTCTGTCGGTTCCTATAGTTCCTTGTTTCATGTCTGGTCATTGGAATTCAAACTTTTGGTTGCTTTACATGTTGGACATAGAATTTGTTTGCTTTTTCCATGTGGGTGTAAGTCTCTTTTGACAAAATCATGGTTCTTCTGTCAAACAGTGTCCTTTGTCCTAGCCCTGCATAATTAGTCTTAACAAGGGTTTTGATTTTTTTTTTATTATTTTTTGACCTACAATGATCGTTCTTATTCAATTTCAACACTTTTTTCTGTTCCCTTTTCCCGTCAATTATTACTAATCTTGTTATAATCCAGTTGGACACCAATTCTGCCCTGTAATTCCGTTGTCCACATTAACAGAGTTTGACTTAAGGTCCCCAGTCTATGACCTTGGCGTTTTATACATTTTTCTAGTTTGAAGTACTGTAGGAAATTAGCTACCCTGTAGTCCAATTTCAGGCTTTATCCATTGATTACTGTATAATTGCTTTTGTTTCTAAATCCAGTTCCTCATTCGCAGATAGAATTGTTTGCCTATCATACGAGTTTTCAGGTACAACAAGTGTTACAAAGAGACCGCCAATTGCAAATGGACCTGCTAGGCAACTACACCATGGAATAAAATACACACAAATCACTTCTGCTTCCAGTACTAGTAGCCAAAAGGACATTACCACTCCAATAACAACCATCCCAACGATCACTCCTGTTACGCCTGCTTCCTCAATTCCAACCCTTAATCCGAATTCCGACCCGGATTACGGAACACCAACCACCGCGACACCGATGGTGATTCCAAGCACAACAATGTCGCCGGTGACTCCGGGAGCTAGTTGGTGCGTGGCTAGCCAAAGCGCGCCACCAGCCGCATTACAAGTTGCTTTGGACTATGCTTGTGGATACGGTGGTGCTGATTGTACAGCAATTCAGCCTGGTGGACTTTGTTCCAATCCTAATACACTCCGTGATCATGCTTCCTATGCGTTCAACAGCTATTATCAGAAGACTCCCATACCCAGTAGCTGCAATTTTGGAGGAACTGCTGTCACCACTAGCACTAATCCGAGTAAGTTGCTGCTGCTACTGCTACTACTACTGCTGCACCTACGCCTTAGTTTGTTAAAACCATTTCAAATGAGTAGTCTTGTTGTTCGCTTTTTTTTTTTTTTTTAATCTTAATAGAGAATTAAATCCATACCCAAAAAAAAAAAAAAAAAAGAGTAGTGGGATTGAAATCAAATTCTTGACTATACCCTTTATTTATAAAATTAGTATTTATTTGAACTAATATATAGGGTTAACCTCTAATTAAATATTTAATGAGGACATACAGTGTTTTCCAATTTTCATTCCACATGGCTCATTATATTTATATGCATGACCAACATGGCCTACTCTTTTTGTGGAGGACAGGCCACTTTTTCGTGGCCCATAGATGTCAGGCTAAATTTGTGGATTTGTTTTTCCGACTTCATACAAACCTCTAAAAATTCTATCAACAAAGCCCACCCAAAGAAAGTTGCTTATTGCAGTTATGTCGCACGTGTTCATCATTATCATTATCATCATGACTTTTGACTTTTTTTTTTTAATTGGATGGTTTTCAGGTACTGGGACATGTCAGTATCCATCCACTAGGTATATATAAAACTTCACACTTCTTTCCAATTCCATGCATCGTGACTTATCTACTATCATAATCCTTTCCTTCGTATGGGATATGTTTCCGCGTGCAGATAAAGGAACCAAATTATGTATGCTATGTGTCCGAATAATTAAAATCATTAATTAATAAGGATTTGCCAATTGGATTGCAGTACAAGCTCATCAATCTTGAACACCACAAATTCAAATGGTGCAACAGTTTATGGGGCAGTACCTTCTACCCCTTCCGTCCCATCAACAGCTGCCAAGGTTAGTGTTTCTCCACATGTTCTGTACGTGACATGTCTCACTATGTTGCTGGCCCAACATCAGCCTCCAGGTCCATGGCCCAACATTCGGTGACATTTCTGCTCAGTTAGCTCTTTCACATAGTATAAGCTTTTTTAAAGGGTGTGGTGAGTAGCATATATGCAAAGATGCCCCGTAAAGGAGTGTATGTATGCAGAGGATACGTTACGTGCGAGATGATTGACAACTAATATTTTCAACTGAAAAATTTAGAATTCCATTTTCAATTCTTCTTCTCACTAGTCTGTTCTATGATGATAAATCATTTCTTTATATATATATATATATATATGCATGAATGTATTCATGTGTGTATGCATTTTAAAGCTGAAAAATTAGAGGGGGTCAAAGGATGTGTAGCGTGATCCCATTTATGTATTAGTTGCAAAGAGTTAAGGGGAAATTATTTCTAATTACCATTTTTTTAGTTCCACAGCAAAGATGTCTCGTATGTGATTTATTTATTTATTTATTTGATTCATACGTGAATTTCCGTTTCCTGATGATTTCTACCGGACCCAGGAACAACCCGCAAAGACTTAACGGCTGAATGTGCAAAAGGAATCAAAAGCTCACAAACCAAAGGAAATTGTGATTAAAGACACTATACCACTTGTAAAGCATTTAGATTTCTTTTTATTATTATACAGTTAACAAATAATACACTAGGATTATTTAATTATAAACATGTATACACCATAATAATGATATGCACTAGACTAGCATTAATTTTTTGAACTTGCACTAGACTAGTATTAATGACCCATTATTTAAAGCAGCAACAAAATTGGACCACATGACACGCATAACATGAGTGAACGTGTTTTTTAATAGCATATATAGCACGATTGGATAAAAGAAAGAAAGGAAGAAGGAAGAAGAAAAAGGATATATGCATGCCTATGGTCTACGGACTAGCTGCTGATTCTTGGATAGGCATGTACACAAAGTGGATTCTTAAGGGCCAGGGTAAAGTCTTGTTTCACAGACAAATCTACGTCACATCCATTTCCAGCGACCCATCTAAAGTCTCTTACCAAATTGGCAACAAAATACTGTTGATGAAGCAATGCCACCTCAATGGCAGGGCAAACTCTCCTCCCTGCACCGAAAGGCATCATCTTGATCTCCTTAACACCTCTTAAATCAAACTCCACCGTCTCCTTATTAACGCCATGATGATCTCTCACCAAAAACCTCTCTGGTCTGAACTCCATAGGGTCTTCCCACACATTTGGATCCCAGGCCATCACTGCCACCGCGAAGTTGACCATCACATTCTTTGGTATGTCATACCCATCGAACTTTATGTCCTCCTTAACTGCTCGAGGCAGCATGAAGTGCCCGGGCGGATGTCGCCGTAGAGTTTCCAACACTACAGCCTTCAAATAAGGCATTCTCTTCAGATCCTGTTCTGTGATTGCAGCCCCTGCTTTGACTACAGAGTTGATTTCTTTGACCAGCTTTTCTTGGATATCCTGGTGCTTGACCAAATTAGCCATGACCCATTGCAGCGTGCTGGCAGAAGTATCCGTGCCGCCTTTGAAAAACTCCGAACACAAGCTAACTAATTCGTCCTCCGAGAAGTTTCTTCGATCCTCGTCAGGAGGGAGCTGAAGGTCTAATAGGGAATCGATATAGGAGGAGGCAGCGCATTGAGGATGGCCATCGCCTTCTACGGCCAAGCTGTTTAGTTTTTGCTTCTTCTCTTGTCGCGCTCTAATGAGAGGTGCAAGGACATTCTCCTGCTTCCGGCGAATGTCGACGAGTTCATTCCAACAATCCCTGAAAACAATCTTGCCTAACCTGGGCATGAAGTTTAGGAGGTTGAATTTAATGAAATTTGTGACTGTAGCACGTTGCGATCTGTCAATCTCCTCAATGATGTTCTCATCAAATTTCTCCCCAAAGCACATGTAGACTAGCAAGCAAAAGACGGCATGGCGAAAATGGTCGGCAACCGCAATGGGATTCCCTGTTTCCTCAGCTGCTGTCGAGAGGAGCCTTTTCTTGAGCACATCCAATGCCCATTTGCGGCCATCGGCATACAAATGTAGGCGAGAAGGATGAGTGACGGACAAAAAATTCTGACGCAAGAGGCGCCACAGGGGGCCACAGGGTGCGGTGCTGATAGTACGCTGGTCGTTGAAAAGGACACGAGTTGTCTCCAGGGCCATAGGGCGGTGAGCAAAGAGCGAGCCGTTTTGAACGAGAACCCGATGGGCGGCCTCCCGGGTGGTGACGATTATGGAAGGTAGTGTCCCTATTCTAAGAGTAACGATTGAGCCATACTGGGCGCGTAGTTGGCGAATGACGGGCTCAATGGCAGAGAAATTCCTAGAGGCCTTGAGAAGCCACAAGAAGTTGCCTATCATGGGTATGCTGGCAGGGCCTGGGGGTAGCTTTTTGCCATGGATCAAGTTTAACAACAATGAAATGATAACAGAAGCACAAAGGCCAAAAATTGCAAGGAGCAGGCACCAAAACTCCATCCGTCAATTCGATGGCAATAGCAATAGCATAGCAAGCTTATTCGGCTCAGGGACAAAGAGAGACGTTTGTGGGGACAGTGTTTGACCCATATTGTATTTGTAACATATGCATGTATTAAATATTCTTCCAGAAATTAGTTAAACGTATGAACTCATTTATAGCTGAATTTGCACGTTAACTTAACTGGGTTAAATTGGTGTTTGTTATTAAAAATAAACTTCACAAAATATCCAAGTATTTAACGAAATTTTTATATCACCTAAAAGCAGGTATGAATTTCCTTTTTTAAAAAAAAAAATCAATCATAAACTAATTACCATAAAGTACGTACCAAAACGAGGGGGAGAAAAAAGAGCATAAACTCCGGAATAAATACTACACTGTCCCTGTAGCCATGGCAAGACAAAGGTAGAACATACCACAAACTTCCAGACTAAGTACGCTTGGATTTTTTTCTCTGAGGTAGCCCTCCCGATGCTGCAACATAATCTTCTGCATTCACATTTTCTACAGACTTCTGCTTGCCAAGCTCCTTTGCCTTTTGCTGCAAACCATCAGTGAGGCGCAAAAAGACGGTTTCAGTATTCCTGCCTCATGAAGTTGTGCTAAATCCTATTATGGCATGTGGCTATTTAACAGTACATGATGACATAGAAAACTGCAGTAGCTGAATGCAATTTGATGTTCGAACATATTTCTATGCTACAATAACACCAATTTGATTGGACTGACAGTAACAATTACCTTCAATGATGTAGTGACGGCAGCCAAATTTTGATTATCCTCAGATTTGCCAGCATCCTGTCTAATAGGTTCCTGAAAAAGCCAAAAAGTTTCTGTTGTTGTCATAGATCACAAGCACCAAATTTTTGAAGCACCAAAAAAGTGGCCAGCACATAACCTCGGGAGGAATAAAGGCAGCATCTCGTTTTCTTTTGTTCTCAGCTGTTTTCTCCACTTGCTTTTCCTGTTTCGCTCGCCACTTATTTGCTTGCTTCTTCTGCTCACTTAAAAAGTACTCTCCAGTCTCCAGTTGTAAGTCTACCTGCAGTTAACGTAGGATATTACATGCCAACAGTTATTTGTTGGCGTCTCCTAAAGCAAAGCTATGTCCTTGCAATATATACTAGCAAAAAAGAGTATCAACAACATTTTCTACAAAGAAACAGCTTCATACATAGATTAGAGCACCTATCTCACCTTACTGGGTTGTTGAGGCGGAGGGAATGGCGTATATGGTTTCTTTTCTTTACTCTTAACCTTCTTTTGTTTGATATTTTTCCTGGAGAAGTACATGAGTAATTCAGAGAGTAGAAACATTCTATTGAACAGACTAGAGGCCAAAGGAAGGTGCTTTAAACAAAAAATAAATTCGTACTTCTTGAACTTGGGAAGGAACCTATCCCAGTTCTCATTTTTAAGTGCTGGATCCTTCTCAAGTTCTTTCTTCATCATGAGAATCTATAAATCAGCAAAGAAAAATAGGAGATGCAAAAGGCCATGAGAAAGACAGAGAGCTGACAGATTTGCACATAAAACTAACCGTGTAGAAAGATCTGCTAGTGAAAACAGACAATTTGACTGGGACCGAACAAGCAAATGCACACACCTTTATGTGGTACACAGGATGCATTTTATTCTGTATACAGTCCTCCACAATCCTCCTCACTTTTTTTAATTCTTTAAAAGGACCCATAGCTGCAACGGTGTTTCCCTATTCAGTTGATGGATATTCAGTGAATCAAGCTAATATCCCTCTAAACCCACACAGCACCGAAAAAGCTTTCATAAAATCAAAATCACCAGATAACCATTACCTGAACCAGAATATAGCAGCCCGTTAATATCTCAAGTGCCTGCATCCATTATGTGGCAAAATATAAGCCAGCGGGGGGGAAAAGGTAATTCAATAAGAATTTCTCAGCATAAAAAGATGTAGATTTTCCCTCTATGGATTAAATCCATATTTTGCCTTGTTAAGGTTTCCTAATTTTAGGTGAGGGAAGAGGTAGAGGGAGTCAGGAAGCTTGCAAAAAGTTCTAAAACTAAGAACAAAATGCACACACCTTCAAAGTCGAAGAATTTGGGCCCACAAGATGCTGTCTCCTTTTAACAAACCGTTCCTGCAAACAATAACAAGTTTTATTGCATTCTTGAAGACTGAACAGAGAGTAAATTGACAAAACTGATCACTCCAAAATAGCTCATTATGCATGAGTATGAAGAACTCCAGACTTAAATTTATTGCCAGCACAACATGCACAGATCTTAGATTGCAATCCAGGCTTTTGCATGAAGAAAGCATCTGTGAAAGCCAATACAACTGAAAGAATTGATCAATGTGTGCTAATTCTAACCTCCTTTAAGCAGTATGATGTTTGAATACTAGAACAACATAACTGCAAATGAGTCAAAACTATACCAAAATCAAAGAATATAAAGCCATTTTAAAATGAAGCAAAGATATGATAAGCGTTGCCGTCAATAACTCAAGAACGTGCGACAGGACTAAGACCACAACTACTATCAACCAGTAGCAGCAACACCAACAATCATAAAAATGACAACAACAATAAATCTTACAAATTGACATAATCCTACAAACACAATCGAAAAGGCACAATTGTTCAAATTAAACAAGTAATGGCTAAGCACCATAAATTGAGAAACAATGGCATCAATTAGAAAAAATGAATTGAATAATTTTTTTCCCCCAGTGAAATGTTAGCTACAATTCATTTTACCTTTACCAGATCCCATAATGTGGGACCCTCATACAGCCCTTTTTAATTGTTAGCTACAAGAAAATTTAAAAGTTAAACATTCTATATGCCACACTGAACATATGATTACCACTTCTATTCAGCAATGGTATTATAATACTTATGCAATACACACCTTATTGCGAACAAGGTTGCCAATCTTTATGATGTCGCAATACATTTCATCATCAAGAATTTTGATCGCCTGTAACAATTGCAATCTCTAGCATTATGGTAAGATAAATAACATGAACTAGGCAATGATTATGATGATGACTGCACGAGAGGGGCTTGTGCTCTATATTAGATAACTGACACAAACAAAAACAAATGAGAAATTTGTGCTTTAACTGGACACGCAATTCAAGTTCTTTGAGAACAAAAGGCATATCATACCCAATTCATGACTACAATAAAATTTACAAGTAATGCACCACAGGCATCAGCAAACAAGAAAATGCATGCTTAGAGAGAGAGAGAGAGAGAGAGAGAAGAAAACTAAACAACGATACCTGAGGTGCAGGAACACTTCGTGACAAAAGCTTAATGAGATCCCTGGCTTTGATAATGATATAGGGGTCCCGAGTCTTTCTGGTAGTTGACACTGTCATGGAACCCTCAACCTGTGCAGTGATAAGCAAGAACGAATAAGGAGCGCAAGTATGATGCCACGAGCACGCAAGAAAAACCAAAACCAAAGCACCACGTAGGCATGATGATAAAATAAAAGCAAGTATGATCATAATGCCCAAAATGGCTCATGTTGGGTGTCTCGTATTTGCTTCAAAAACCCCAAATCCACCTTCAACAAAGGCCTTTATTCCTTAAAGAATGTACTGTAATGACTGCTTACCATTGCAGCAGATGAAAACAATACATTATACCAAAACAGATAATCAAACAACAATTGACAAGAAGAACTAACCAGATTCAGTTCACAGGCCACACCAAATTCCTTCAGGGCAGATTTTACCATGGGCCACGCTTCTTGCAAGTATTTTTCTGGATAACGCACGAAAAAAAAAATAAAGGTAAGAAAGCCGCTTCGCAATTAAAATTCACATGCTGGCAATGGTGTGTGTATATATATATATATATATATATGTGAGACGGTCGGATATATTATATGTATGCCCAAATTATATAACAGTTTGCTACCTAACCCATCAGATGTTCGACAATATGTCTCAAACAGAAGACTCAGTCTTACCACTGTCAGGGAAATTTTAGAGAGAGATAGAGAACAAAAACTCAAGAAGAAATCTCAAGAGAAAGGGGGCGGGAGAGACCTCTGTACTGGGGGAAGAGAGTGGAGAAAGAGCTGACTTCGAGCATGCCGCCTTCGTTCCAGGAAGGGTCAAACTTCTCTATCTTCCAATGGTCGATGTTTGGGTCTTCGTCCCACGGCTTTGGCTTGTCGTGCTTCCCCTTCTTCTTCTTCTTGTTCTTCTTCTCCTCCTCCTCCTCCTCTGTCCCCACCACCTCCGATGGCGATGCCTCCATCATTGCTATCACTTGCTTTACTTGGCCTCTGCGCTCTTCTTTTTCTTCTCTTCTCCCACTCTAATAACTCCTAAGTGCTAAACTCCCAAAATCCCAACATAATTATGTGGTAATGCATATCTGCCCTTTAAAATATTGTGAAAAAAACGATACCGTGTTAAATTAAAGTTGTCAAAGTGGGTTATTAGGTCGACTGAGTCACTTTAAATCTAGTTATTTTAAATTGAATTACTTCGAATTTGAATCAGGTTAGAATCAACTTACGAATTGACTATTTTATCAAAATGTAACGTAATATTTTTTTATTAAAAATTTTGAAATTTTAAAAAATTTGGCTAAAAATTCTTAAAAATAGAAAAAATTATAAGATTAAAAAACAATTTAAAAATTTTCTTTTAAAATTTTCTTTTAAAATATTCTAAAAATGCAAAATAAAATTTAAAACTACATAAAAAAATTCAAAATATTTTTAAAAAATTTATAATTAAAATTTATATTGAAAATAGTAGAATATATACTTTTTATAACATAAAATATACTAAATTATTTTTATTTAATTTTTTTATTCTTTTAAGAAAAAAAATTCAGGTCAGCCAAGTCGAGTTCAAGTTTAATATCAGATTTTCGGGTCATTTCAAATTAAACTATTTTTCGAGTCGAATTCGGATCGTATTTTTTCAAGTCGATTTGGGTCAACCCATTAAGTTGGGGTCATATTTTGACACATTTATATTGAATTGCAAATATTAGTCTATTCTGTTGTTCAATTTAATTGCAAATATTTTTTACAATATACAATATACTTTTTAATATTAATTTCGTGTAGTTGTAGCCAAATCAATTATTTTATTATTAATTGATATAATATATTAATTTATATAAAAGAGATGAAGTTTTAACTCTCTTATCTTCTATTTTAGAGTAAAAAAAAACTTATATGTTATTAAAATTTAATTTTTGTTTTTTTGCCATGAACAGAAGAAGTTGATGATGATACAGTATAGTGAGAAGATTTGTTATCACTTCAAAAAATCTGGTAATTGCTTTAATTTTGATGCATAATTGTTAGTAATATTTTATTATTAGTTTATTCATTTATTTATAATTTTAAGTTTTTATTATTGTACTAAGATTTTTTTTTTTGGTTTAAAGTTATAAAAACTTG
The DNA here is from genome assembly GCA_037832335.1 of Carallia pectinifolia. Classification (NCBI taxonomy): domain Eukaryota; kingdom Viridiplantae; phylum Streptophyta; class Magnoliopsida; order Malpighiales; family Rhizophoraceae; genus Carallia; species Carallia pectinifolia. The sequence goes on from CM075451.1 coordinate 2,925,608, forward strand.
TGGGATGCGTAGTACTTAAAAATTATTATATTACTAGCAATAGATCCACGTAATGTGCAGATTATAATAAGTATATTTTTATTTTTATTTTATTTAAAAGAAAAAAATTAAAGTTAAGTATCAATTTTATTTTTAAGAAAGGCATATTGAAAATATTTTTCTCTCTCTAAAAAATAGAGAAATTTAGGAGTAGTTTTTTTTTCCTTTTTTGATTGAATTTTTCCTTTTAGGAGAAATTTTTGAGTTAATTTTGTTGACCCATATATGGTAATGAGTTCCCTTAGAGAAATAGTGACAATGATGATTCATGGCATTAGTGTCTTAAGCTGCTCTTCGAGTCAGCAATAAATTTATCCAAATTTCAGCCAAAAAAACAAACCTGTTGAATAATGGCCCCTAGCCCGTTCCCATGGTGAGGATCTTATTGCGTCAGGAAAGATTTTGGTAGAGTATAAGGATGTTAATCGTTCTAGTAGAGTATCAGGATGTTAATCTTCTTACCCCAAAAGTTACTTTGGATCCTATTAAATCAAATCTGTATATATATGTACATATATAACTGTTCAAACAACTATCAAAAATAATTAATAATTATTAATAAGTTCCACTCAAGAATTTTAAAAAAAAAAGGTTGAACTTGCAAATTTTAATTAGTTTGGGGAAGTAATTTTAGATAGTCCTAAGAAAGAAAGGATAGTAGTAAATCACCTTAATTAAGTTGGGTTTGTTTCGGATGCTATTGATCTCATCAAAAAAATTTCTATATGCTAATATCAATCCAATCAAATTTATGTCCCAAATTTTGCCCATAAATCTTGAATTCAACCTATAAAAGTAAAATGGCTACAAAAAACAATAAAGTAAGAATAGAAAAAAATTAAAAAAAATCCAGTTCATATAAAGAGACTGGAAAAATAATTGGATCAAAGAAAGAGAGAATTTAAGTTATCAAAATAATTTGTACAAAAATAATTAAATATAGGTACTAACCTTAAAAAAAAAATTGGATAGAGACCTAACCTGGAAAAAAAGAAAAAGTAAAAAAGAAAAAAAAAACCAAATAGGGAAATTGATTGCTAGGCCAGCGGTATATATGAAAAGAAAAAAAAATGAAAAAAGTAAAGAAACTAAGGCCAATGAATCCACGTTGCAACCAGTTTGCAGAAAGAGCTTACTTGACTTCCTCTATCAAAAATTGATCGTCATATTCAATCAATGGTGCGTAATATTTGCAAAAGCACAATTCCTGTGGACAAGCGAAGGCCAAGGGAGACCATAAGTGAACTACGGCTGGCAACCCCAGAGCCAAGGGCTCGAATGAGACTCGGAAATAAACCGATGAGCCATGTCAGTGTATGTATACAAAACAAAATAATTTTCTGGAGATCACATGACGTTATGTATTATGCACCATAATCCAAAAATTAAAATAACTTTAATCAATTATAAGAATTACCTTGACGAGAAATTATTTGGGTCAAAAAAAATTAGAATCTAAAATTGAGAAATTTAGTTAAGGGAAAGAAAAAAAAAACCGACGATTAAGAACTTTAGTTAAGAGAAAGCAAAATAATAATAATGCAAAAAATAGTTGTGCTTTTATAATGTGAAAGAAAAGTTTCCATAATTCTAAAATTTATGAGAATTAAAATTCTAATATTAATAGAATACTAATAAAGATTAAAATTATTCAAATCCTAATTTTATTAGATTATGAAAGGAAGCTATTATTAAATTAAAAAATTTAAAAGGAAGCTATTATTAAATTAAAAAATTTAAAAATCCCATAATTAATGAAAAGATTGATTCCATTTGAGATATTTTTTATTTATTGAGAGATTTTCTTAATATTTTTTTAGTTAACATATATTTTCTTTTTTAAATAGGAGAATTTAAGAATAATTTTCTTATTGTTTTCATTTATTATAAAATTTTATAATTATAAAAATTTAATTAGAGTCAAAATAGTATTATATGAATAAATAGAATTCTTATTAAATTACAATTACATTTATATTAATTGACTTATAGAATTTTAATCCTAATCTTCATTGTAATAGAATTTTAATAATTATGAGATATTTTAATATTTTTAATTTATAAATTTATGAGAAGTCGCCAAGTGATAGAGAAATAAAAGAAAAACTAAAATTTTCTCTCAATTTTGACTTTATATACTTACATATATATATACTGAACCTTTATCTCTTGTTCCTCATTTTTCTTGGGAGCACGATTAGGAAAGGGGAGTCATTTTTTCTTTGTCCTAAACTTTTATTAATTTTTTTAATGTAGTCCTAAACGTTTTAAATTTTTCAATTGAGTTCTAAACTATTTTTTTTACAAATTGGTACTTTCGTTAACGAAAATTTGTCAAACCGTTATTTCTGTTTGGTCAATAGTTAATTTTAATAATTTGACTAACTTCCGTTAAAGAAAGTACCAGTCTGTAAAAGAATTGAAATGTTTATAACTCAATTGAAAAAGTTGAAAGATTTAGGACGAGTGTAATCTCGTTTTTAACTCCTACATTTATTTTGACTAATATTTTCTCCTATACAAATTGAAAGGTTTAGGACCAAAATTGTCTATTCATTGCACAGGTGGTAAAAGTCATGTAACATACTCAGAGCTGCCTAAATCAGATCTTATTATTACATGAGGCAGTGTTGAGCAAAAATGTCTGCCTCCAAAAGAAAAAACTGGTGGCTGTAACCGCTGTTCATTTGTAGAAATGAAAACTCTACTTATTCTCACTGATTGATCTCGTATTACTTGTTGTCATTGATGTTCACAGTCGGGATGCGTATAATAAGAACAACATTTACGACCGCCAGTTTCTTCTTTTGAATGTAGATATTTTTGCCCGACATTACCGCATCTAATAATAAGATCTGATTTGGGCATCTCTAAGTAGGTTACATGATTTTCACCACTTATGCGATCGATAGATAATGTTAGTCCTAAACCTTTCAATTTGTATTTGAAATTACATTTTGGTCCTGAACTTTTATAAATTTTTTCAATTTAGTCATAAATCTTTCAATTTTTTCAATTGAGTTCTGGACCTTTCAGTTCTTTTACAAATTGGTACTTCCGTTAACGGAAGTTAGTCAAACCATTAAAATTAACCATTGACCAAACGAAAATAACAGTTTGACTAACTTTCATTAACTGAAGTACTAGTTTGTAAAAGAACTGAAATGTTTAGGACTCAATTGAAAAAGTTGAAATGTTTAAAACTAAATTGAAAAAATTTATAAAAATTTATAACTAAAATAAGTATAATCCCAAAAGGTCACTTAAATCTGTCTCCATTTGCATTTGCTTTTTTATTTTTTAGAAAATTATTTTAACACCTTTTTGGTCACCATGCTTTTATTTTTTCTAATTTCTCTTTTCCAATAATCTCAACGAAGATTTATTTATGATTGACCCTATTTTTATTTTTGACATAAAAAAAATCGTTATATTAATTTATAGCAATTGAGCATTGCTAATTTGATTATATCATTTGCATTATTGTAATAAGCAAAATACATGTGCTATTATAGACAATATAAACTCCTCTTTGTCTCTCTTAAAAATTTTCTCTCTCTCTATTTTTTCTCAACTAAAACCAGCCTCCACCACAAATACCATGTTGGCCGCTCTAGCCTTCTCTTTCTGTTTTCCTCCATTTTTCTTCCTTCTCTACGCCGTTTCCATGCCTCTTGTTATGTTTGCTTTGAAGCCCTCATTTCCTCCCCGAAATCTACTTTTGTGGGGCATTTTGAGTTGTTTTCACTAAAATCAGGCATAAATAACGTCACTTACAGCCTCTCTAACCTCAAATCTAGCGTTTCCGGTGGTTTTCCTTCATTTTTGCACTTTTCGGCGGCGGCACTGCCGTCTCTGCCGTTGCAGCCTATAGCACTGTTCTATTGGACACCAGACCGAGTTCCACCGACATTGTTTTTGTTGCCAGAACCGCAGTACCAGCCGCCAACTCGAAGGCCAAAACCCTCTCAACTATAATTGAAGCCTGGCCCGCTGGCACCGCTTCCTCAGTTGGAACAGCCACCCCCACACACGCTGCCCCCGCAGCCAATCTCATTCTGGCTATCGTCGGTAAAGTTGCTGTCATTGTCCACAATAGCTACTGTCAATGCTAGAAAGGATCGGAAGAGCCTTTGTCTTTTGTGTTGGGTGACTTGTAACAATTGTAGTGCTTGTGTCTATTGTTATGTTTGTAATTTGACTGGTTTGAAAATTGGTATCAGAGATACCCGAAAAATCTCTTCTTTAAGTTCACCGTTCTCGTGTAGTATATATACTGCTGTATGCAGTTTCCTCTAACTGAATTAGAGCCAGTTAGTAGTCTCGAGTTCGTTCTCGTTGTATTAATAATCAGTTTGATTATTTGTTATGTAAGCCGTTTATACCGATTTCTCATCTTTCTTCATACAGACACTTCCAACGTTTTTACGTCGGTTTTATGTATAAATTCTTCAAGTATAAATGAGTTGATTCCGTTTTCGATCAAAAAAAAAAAACTTATGCTATTGCTCCAATGACAACTTCATGGTTACGAAGCCCTTGCCTGTTAAACTTATTTTTTTAATAAACAATCAAAAATATATTGTATTCTTGAAAACATGTATTATATTTTTCGAAAATGTATTGTGTTTTCAAAAAATGACTACATTTTCTAAAATATGTATTTTAATTTTTAAATAAAATATACGTGTTATTATAAAAAGCGTAAATATCAACAACATTTTCCAAAAATATACTTAGATTTTCTTAAAAATATACTCCCTATTTCTCCGTGTGTAAATAACTATCAGAAAAATATTAAAAGAAAAAGATGGAATTATACCGGACTTCTTGTTCCGCCCTTCTAAGTCTTACGAGTTACGCGCGAACTGCTTTGGAGTCATGAAACATTACAGCATACCGGCAAACGAAGCCCATCATTTCTTTTATAAACTCTACCACATAATTGTATTTGAGATGGTAAGCATGCCATTTCTTTCAATTATAAATTTGATTTTGGCCAAAAAAAATTATTATATGATTCTATTAAAATAATTATATAATTTATTTAATAATATTTAATAATTTATTTATTTTTAAATTTAATTATTTAATAATATATATAACTTTAAGTCTAAATGAATATATCTTTTAATTTATTAAGAAGTTTATTTAACTAAGAATTACATAATATAAATAATTTTTCTCTCTCATAAATTTCACTCTTTTATTTTTAAGATTTGAATTCAAAATTCTTAAAATAAAAAAAATTTTGATTTTAATTAAAAAAACAATGATCTATATGGCTTTAATTAAGCTCAAGAATCTCAACAAATACTTTTAAAAGGCATAGAATTAAAGTTTACAATTCAATGCCGAATGCATTTATGTCTAATTTTTATGCCCGAAAAAAGAAAAGAGTATCCAAGAACGCAGCAGTTGGTCAAAAAAAAAAAAAAAGTACAAGAACGCAGCAGACCAGCAGTACGCAAGAAGACAGCCTGTCGGTCACTATTGTTGGTTGCGATTGCATAGCGTAATAAAAGGGCAAAATACCCACCGCTAAAAAGCCCTCTTCTTTGTTGTCTTCTTTCTTCGAAAAGAATTAGCCTTAAATATTGCAATCTACAAAGTGTTCGTCTGTTCACTGTTTGGGTAAGTGAGTGAGTGAGAGAGAGAGATGGGTCAGAAAGCGGAGACCCCACAACTAGAAGAAGTAGAGGAGGCAAAGACAGCGTTGTTGTTGCAGCAGAGCAACAACAAGAGTACGAAGATGAAGCAAGTGCATCTGTTTTATTGCTTGGAGTGCAAAGACCTTGCTTTTAATGTTGCTGCCCACTCCGACCTCATCACCCTCCACTCCATCAACTGGAGGTTCTCTCTCTCTCTCTGTCTCTCTCTCCCCAACCCCACAAAACTGCACACACGGACAAAACATACTGAGTCACCCGCCCACTTGTGTGTGTGTGTGTGTGTGTGTCTATTCGTGGTGTATCTGATGGTTCATTTGCTGTTTCTGATGTGGGTATTTTTCCTATGACCACTTTTTCTATTAAAAAAAGTTGTTCTTTAGAATTGGATTGTAAATCTCTTCATTTTAATTATTTTCCCAATCGGTCTGGTCTACTTTCCGTACTGGGTTTTCGGTCTCTTTCCCAATTCCGCCGAGAGTGAGCTTGTTAACAGGACCAAATTTGTCTCATCCAATGAGCATTTGGGCTTGTTCATGTTTTTGCAAGAGGGGAGGGGAGTGGCCATGATGGAATGAGCACTGCAAGGAATCCTTTGTTCCTATTGTTAGTGCTTTTGTCAAAGACTTGCAATTTACACTTCATATCTTACCTCTATCTCTAGTTCATTTGTCATCAGTCTACTGTTACTGCCTATTGGTAAAGCGTATTTACGGGGTCAGTAATGGGTTGGAGACTCTTTATGCAGTAGTGGATTTGAGTATTACCGTTACATTTCAGTAGTAATAGATGCTTATCCATTTGCCTGTTCTGCGAGAACATTGTGGTCCTGGAAGGCTGTAACTTTTCTGTGTTTTCCTTTTTCCTTGAAGATGGCTTGTCTAAGAGAGTGACCTCATTAATTTTCTTCATTTATCAGGAACTTCGATGATGGATTTCCTAATCTCTATATAAACGATGCCCACGATATACGAGGCCAACATGTTGCCTTTCTCGCATCATTCAGTTCCCCAGCAGTTATATTTGAACAGCTTTCTGTCATATATGCACTGCCAAGGTTGTTTGTTGCTTCTTTCACGTTGGTTCTGCCCTTCTTTCCAACTGGTTCCTTCGAGCGAATGGAAGAAGAAGGGGATGTTGCAACTGCATTTACTATGGCTAGGATATTGTCAAATATCCCCATATCAAGGGGTGGCCCCACCAGTCTTGTCATCTATGATATTCATGCTCTTCAGGTTTTCTTTTTGGTCCTTTTTACCCAAACGGACAAGTAATTTTTTTTTTCCCCTTCTGTAGTTCTTTGTGTGTTTGTTCATATATATATATTTTCCCGGGATTTTACATTTCAGTCATTGTTGTTGGGAAGAGCAAGAAATGGCTTTGCACCAACTACTTGTTGACGTAGGGTTAAATATATGCAATAGAGAATTCATCTAGTACCAGCCCTAAACCCTTGTGCATCTTATCAATATCTTCTTTTGATCTTCTTCTACTTAGAGCAACTTCTGAATGCGCTGAGTCACACTTCTATTCCCATTTGTTATTGTTTCCCATCTTCCCTCATTTGCAGGAACGATTTTATTTTGGTGATCATGTTTTGCCTTTGTTTGAGACCGGGATCCCTCTGTTAAAGCAGCGTCTTCACCAGCTTCCTGATTCTGACAAGGTTATAGTAATCTTGTGTCCTTGAATTATGCTAACCTTGCTGGTGATTGTGGCAATTATTTTCTTGTCATTTTGTTACTGTAACTCTTGCTGCTTCTCTAAGGCAAGCAATAGTTATATTGCCTAACTATTTCTCAAATTTAAGATCGTCTTTGACCAGATTATTGTTGCTTTTCCCGATGATGGTGCCTGGAAGCGATTCCACAAGTTGTTGGATCATTTTCCAGTGGTTGGTTCAAATTGTTTTTGCTTATGCTTTATTTTAATTGCTCCAATTCTTGCATCATCCTACTAATTTTGGTTGGCAACTTGCCAGGTGGTGTGCACAAAGGTTCGTGAAGGTGATAAGAGAATAGTTCGACTGAAGGAAGGAAATCCTGCTGGTTGTCATGTGGTCATTGTTGATGATTTGGTCCAATCTGGAGGCACCCTTATTGAGTGCCAGGTATTGTCAAACGGCTAGTCCCTAATCTCAGATGTTATCTATACGTCTGGAATTTTTGTTTCAGAAAAATAGAAAAGTGATAAATCTCTATGGACTCTTGCTGTTATTTCTTATTTGTTTGGTCTAAACTGCCTTTTAAATCCCTTCTTTCCTGTTCTTCTAGAAAGTTTTGGCGGCTCATGGTGCAGCAAAAGTGAGCGCATATGTCACCCATGGTGTGTTTCCTAAGCAGTCATGGGAGCGATTCCTGCACAGAAATGATGGTGGAGACCTACTCATTTTATATTTTTCCATTAAGCTTTATTTGTGTATATTTTTGCTGGACATTTTACCTTATGTCAATAATATTGCTGCTTGTTTTTGCAAGGCTCCGTGGCAGCATTTTCCTACTTTTGGATCACAGACTCTTGCCCTCAAACTGTCAAAGCGATAGCAAATAAACCTCCATTTGAAGTTTTGAGTCTTGCTGGATCCATTGCTGATGCTCTTCAAATTTGAATGAGATATTTACAACTCTATGCTGTGGCAAAGGTGTACTCGCAAAATAAGCTTAAGGGGGCTAGAAGAGAGTGATGTATTCGAGAGCATGTGTGTCCTTGAAAGACAGCTTTCATGATTTTTGGACCCGCCCTGATTTTGTAATATCTTTGATGGGAACAAACTCTTATGTTTGCCTCTCGTAATAAAGATCATAACGTGGCCCCATACCATTGAAGCTCATTTTTCTCATGAATATGATCAACTGCTTATTTAGGATCTATGTTCCATGATCATGCAGGCCATGGTTCCCTCTTTACTCTAACTTTGACGGAGCACAAGTGGAAAAGCCCTTTATGCGCATATAGAGATTGACTTATGACGGCTAGAAATCATATAAATAAGTCTTGCTTGCATTGTAATTGTTGTTTGGTGTCAGTGCAAATTTTTAGATTTTACAAATCGATCAACTAAGCATCTCCGTGGTTCATTGAAGCTAGATGATTTTCTTGCTGCTGGTTATCTTGTGGTCGGTAATATGGAAGATTATGCTATGTAATTTCGAACAAGTTCCATGTAACACGAATGCGGTATCAGCATTCGACATAAACGATCTGTGTGTAAATTTATGTTTGCAAGGCTACCTAATGACACAAAATTTTTGCGAGGGTGGTCAGAAAGGAAAAGAGCTACTGATGTTGAGTAATGTACAAAAAGAGAACTTTACAACCATATACAAAATCAGATTCACAGTTATTTTGGCTACACGACGCTGGCAACATTTGGGATGCAGGGTTGCTTGTCTACCTTTCCTATACAGCTTAAGTAAACAGCCCTTGATCCCATGTCACCAAGAAGACATGTTATGAAATATAAACATGTGTGCGGCATATTTGCAAATGAACTCTGTATGCCAGACACAAAAAACATAAAAAGGATTGAAAAGCAAAAGCCCAAGATGAGTTATCATCACAAGCTGGCGAGTCGTGCGTCTGCCTGCTGCAGAGTCTCACAAATATGCGACACCTTATTCTTCTCCCTTTGGTTAAATGACAATTCCTTCTCTACATATGAACAATATGCTGTATGCTTCTTGTCAGATATTATGCAGTTCCCAAAACCCAAAAAGTCTGAGACTGCTCAACAAGGATTTATTGGCCTGTTCCTCGTCTCTATACAATCATTAGCACTCCCAGCACCGCTTAATGCTAAGAGTATGATCTCCATTGTTAATTATTCTCTAGCTTCTCATCTAAACTGACTCTTGGACTCTCCAGCGGATCCCCAGAGTACGACCCATCTGCCTGACGGATACAGATGTTTAAATTGCCAGACAGCAAAGGCTCCTGGAGGATCCAATTACACAAACAAGATCAAGCAATTTGTGATAGATAGAAGACTTCAATGAAGAAGATGAACTAATCTTCTGTGCATCTTCTTTTGTTTGCATAGAAGATCTAAGCTGAATAATATTCATTTTGAAGGTGGGTACGAAAACCGTGAGATACACATTCTGAACTTTTGGTCCATTAATTTCAATCGTCAACATCCATTTGGAAGGAAAATGAATTTGGTGAACATGAAGCACACACAAAAAAAAAGTTCATCCTTCCTCTAGTAGTGTTTAATAGCATTATTTCAATAAAATAAGAATAGGTAATTTTCCATCTTTGAATTCTTATTTAAAATGACTGCGAAATATATTTTCCACACACTGGGACTACAAAAGTGATGTAGCTGACCCAAAGACACCATTTCGAAGAAAAACAGCACCTTTGATCATGCAGTCTAAGTGAGAAAAAAATTGGTGATAGGTATCTCATGATAATGGAAATTAGCCTCAGAATTTTCACCTGATCACCAGACTCTTCACCCTCGGAGTGGAAGAGAATTGGCCGGCATCGCTTATCTTCGTTCATTAAGCTTGAATTCTGAAAGTGTGCCACAAGGGCAGCCTTGCCCTGGATTCGCGCATATGCCAGCGAAGCAACCTTTTCACTATTAAACTTCTCCCACTTCTTCCCATTAAAGGCCTGCACAGATTTTAGTTCAGATTCTAAACATTAATAAACACTCGCTTTTAGTATAGATTTTACTATGTATATATAATACATTGAAAAAAAAAAAAACTTTCAAATGACATAAGTAAGGTGCACCTCATAGAAGCAAATGATGTGTGAAGGAGACACCATGTTGATGAAAGCATAACCCACATTGCATTTGTTCTGTACCAGATAGGCTTTAAACTCAATATATTCAAGCGGGACAAACTACATAATCAAATGAAAGTTTTAGAAGAAAACATTACCTTAAAATCAATGGGTAGATATAGAAAATCGTAAGTACCACGATGGTTTTCGTCAATGGCAGCCAACAGCATCTTCGAAGTATACCTAGAAAGAACGAAACACGAGAAATCTTCAGTGTTCACCTCAGTCCAAAACCAAACACTTTTTTGATCTACTTCGAAGATATTGATCTATTGCGTACTTATTAGGGATGTTTTTTATCATTAAAGTGGTCCTTGTATCTTCCCCATTAATAATTTTATCCAGATCAAGCTGATACTGCTTCTTGCCATCTATCCCCCCATTCTCAACACGCCGATTTCGACCACGTTCAGAAAATAATTCATTGCCGATTATTCCTGGTCCTGAATAAGAACCATTGGAAAGAAACATTGAATTATGCCTTGGGAATGACATCATCCTAAAACTAGGTGAACCATTTTCAGTCATAGTTCCTGGAAGTCCAAAACCAGAACTCAAAGCTGCACGGGCACCCATGCTCATCATATAATTTCCAGTGCTGTGGTTCAAGCCCATGCTGCCATATGTGACTGGGCTCACAAAGGATGTTTCTGGTGACTCGGATAAGAAGCTGAAATGTCTATCAAGAGGAAGTCCAGAAGGGGCAGATCCCACATGATGGTGTTGGTGCAGAGTAGGGAAAGAATCTTGTTGACTAACATGGGGAAAACCCTGTCCAGGGCCACTGGATGCAAATGCATGTCCAACCGACGTTGTTGGCCAAGCAGAACTGACCTGCTCAGGGTAAGGATTAGGACTTCCCCAAAGAAACTGAGGACCAGACAATGTTCCAACTCCAGATGATCTAGAATTTGGGTCCCCTAAAGCAGACAAAGGGACAGGACTTGTGCTCAGCTTTTGGTCAGGGAATGAATGAGAATGCTGATGAGCTGCTCCTTGGATTGATCCCGTGTTAGTAAGCATCTGGTTTACCTCGTTGGTCCTTCCTTGGACCTTACCAATGGGGGCAATCTTTCCAGTGTTGGACGCATGGGGGCTGAGAATTGAAGCTAACCCAGGCAAATTATTGCCATTTACAGGGCTCAAAGTTCCTGGACCAGGGGATTTGCTAAAACCATGCAAGGATTTGAGTTCCACTGGGCTGCCAAAATTTGCCCAGCTACCTGTTGAGGAAGTAACACCAGTTAAGCTTATAATGCAAATGCATTTCCAATATAAAAGAACCACAAATTAAGATAGAAAAGCATAACTATGTTTGTGTTTCAGACAAACAAACACAGAATTGTCTATATAATTCTCACCTGGAGGAGAGTTGGCAACTGGTGAACCCACTTGATGTCGAAAGCTTCGAGCTTCATCCTGTTCCAGCTCTTGACTTAATTGCTGCATCAAGCTAAACATAAAGAAGCCTCTAAATTATGCCATTTACCAGTGCGTCAGATAAATGTCAAACACATCACCACGTCATTGGAAATTTCAGCAAGAACATGGCAGAAACAACTGATAGTAAAAGGTTTAAGGACAGGGACAGAACTGCAAACCTTCAAAGATAGAAGAAACATGGAAAATCAAAGAGCATACAGATAATGCTGCAAAACCACAACCTCCAAAAGGTAGAAGCCAGATAAGGTAGAACAAAGGAAAGGAAGTGATCACATAAAAACTCAGCAAATCATATAAATTCTTAGGATGCTCCAAAGGAGATGCAATTCACTTAGTGCCGCTGGAACAAAAACAAAGGATCAATAGTCACGATTACATTCCGCACTCGTCACAACTAGAATCCTCAATTCCGGTTTTTAGAGTACTTTTCTTAAGCATCTCAAATATATACAAGACCCATATGGCAATGCAGCTTCTTAGACTAACATTTTATTGTCAATCAACACCTTCCAAAACAATCATTTCCCCACCTACTTTAATTTAAAAAAAAAAAAAAAAAGGTTTTTCGCTCTCAATGGTAGAGAAAGAAAGGATAAAGTGGTTCGCTTCCTGCTCCAAGCTAATTGGCATGTCATTAACTCTCCAAGAGTCATTTTGTAGAAGATACGAATACAGAGACACCATTTTTCCCCGTCCTCCTCTCATTGTAAGATATGGATGTACATTTAATTATCAAAGATCCTTTCCAAAAAGTCAAAAATGCTCTAACTTCTGACAACTTTAGCCACTGGAAAAATGCATGAGCGAAATGGTCATTGTTCAAAGCCATTGTCAAAACCGTTCTCGTTCCAAGTATTTCACATTATCCAAACTTATCCATAAATATGGTGAGGCTCTGGTGACAGTTTGCAAGGGAGATCTTCAACAAACAACAAAAACAGGATCAAGTTAACAAGAAAGATTCTTTTAGAGTCGATAGGCAATCTCCCTCACAATATCCATTTGATTATTTCTTCATTTCTGATCTTAAATGGATTCCATATCACAAACTATCGCAACAATAAGGACGAAAACTCTAAACTTACTTTCGGCGTGCTCCACCTGGACGGCTGGGTTCAAGCTTAATGCGTTTTCCAGCAATGTCACTCCTATTTAATGCCTTGAGGGCTGCCTCGGCTGCCCTAACATCATAAAATTCAATGAATTTGTGATGCCGCTTATGTGGTGTTTCTCTTATCTGCAGTTTCAACATAGGAAAATCACAATTAATAAAGACAACCAAACATACAAGAATCCACCAGGAGAAACAACTTAAATTCACAAAATTATACCTCTTTGATCTCTCCATAAGCCCCAAATATTTGAAGAAGGTCATCATTTGACACTGATGCATCCAGATTAAACACTACAAGTGTTCCTTGATTTATATCCTTTTCTGAGGGGTTATCCTGCCATGTACCATCGACACGATGGTTAATAAAGATGTGAAAGAAATCAATAACGTCAACAAAATGCAAGACTTAACTACTCATTTATACCTTGGGAATTGAAAAATGAATGTCCAGTTTTCTTCTTCTCAACGGCTTGTTTTGTAATGCACGCATTGCAGCCCGAGCATCTCGAATGTCATAGTAGGATATCATTACAAATCCCCGATGCTTGCAGGCAGTATATAAAGTGCGGATATCTCCATATTGCTACAAGAATCGACAACAGGAAAACTTAGAAAGTAACCACTGGATCTAACAGATAAGGATAAATTTTTTTTATTTTCGTTTCCTTGACATGATATGAAGGACAATCGATGGGGTATCAATAAGGTTACTTCATTGGGACCTAGACATCATAGATTTGAGCTACAGAAACAACCTCTTTGCATTTAATATCCCAAGCCAACCA